>VKOC01000009.1:3128841-3141194 GCA_009364415.1 Spea multiplicata
AGTAACGGTGTTGCTAATGTTTCATTTTTTTATAAAATGTATATATTTTTTTTAATTAAATATCTTTTGAAGTCGCTGTATTTTCTTTACACAGGAATAATGCAGATACGGTTTCTATAGAAAGCTATAAATACTCCCTTAATATGATCTTTTGGAGAATATGTCGTGCTTTCCCGTATCAGAGTATTAACTGTCCTTGTTTTCTCTCTTTTAATATTAATAATCAGAAGTCATTTTCCATCGGTTTCTGTGAGTGGAGCCCTCTAGTGGTACTTTGGAGAATCGATGGCTCTTCGACCACGTAAAACATTTTTAAAGGGACCCTTGGCAGCCAGTTTAATGTGCAAAAAATACATTAGGGAGAAGCTGCAGCTCCCCACTTTCTCCTTGGTTTGACCATCCCTGCCGCTGATTCAAATCAATTGCAGAGAGTTCCATACATGCGCACAGGGGTCTCATTTGGTGAAAAGTCCTATGTTGCTCAATGAGGTCTTAAAGCAACATTAATGTAATAGGGAGGGTTCTGTGCATGGATGGACCAGGTTCTGGGATCGAGCTGTTTGCCACTGCAGTCCATTTTCATGGACTTTATAGCCCACGGGGCAGATTAGAGGCCAGATATCCCAGAGAAGCTCTTAGAAGAAGAATAATTCTTACAATAATATATATATATATATATACACGCACACAGTATATACCCGGTATATATATATATGATATATATATTAATAATTTTATCTAAAAATGGCATGTGTGCAATCCATCGCTGAATGATGTAATTCCTGAATCCACTAGACTTTTCTAGATACTATTCTCGGCTCCACTCAAAGCAGTGGAGTAGATGAGCCTCTCTCTGTTTACCCAGCCGCCCGCTAAAACCCGCCTCAAGCACCTAATTCAACTGAAGAGCCCTGTATTCCGTGGAAAAATTTCCTAAGAAGTTTCCTAAGAAATTCCTATCCGCCCGCGCTCTTTAAAGGGGCACTCCTGCCACTCTCTGCGCTTGAATGCAGAATCTCCCCCATGAAGTTGCCCTCTTCCCCACCATGAGCCCCCTTGGCTTGCTGGAGATGCATTCTGCCATGCTTGCCAGCGTGCATGCCCGGTATACTCGCCGGCAGCCAGATCCTATTCACAGAAACACTCAGACATTGTTAAACCACAAGGGGTCAGATTCAGACTGCGTGACCCTGAGAATCTGCCCCTTCACCCCTTCGCCCCAATACTGGGGTGAAATAATATAGACAACACACATGGTCTTTATGCCACACAGTGACAGGATTCTACACAAAGGTTTTATGCACATCCCAAGCATTATTTTGCTTTGCTTGCCTGTGCTGCTTCCACTGGGCATCTGTTCCATATATCTACTACTACCATGTGGACTATATCTGAGATGAACATAATGCAGTGCCCCGCTGGTTACAGGCAGTAGGATTCAGCTCTCCTGCACACCAGGAGCTGTACACAGACACACGTGTAGGGTGATCAAATTAAAAAGCTTCTGGCAAATGGCCCAATCAGCTCTGCCTGAGCGTGCTCCTGATTGGCTGGAGTTTGCAGGGGTGGAGTATAAAGCTGCAGGTGCCGCTTGCCGAACAGCACAGAGTCGTTGAGGAGGTGAGCGTTGCGTGCAGATTGTTTCCCGAGAGCTCTTGGAATTATTTGAGAGCTGAGCCCCAAGGCAAATTGTTGGCTTCTGAAACTTAAGAAAGAACTGATCTTAGACAACCAAAGCCCTTCGCCCCAAGGAAACTGGTCGGTAAGGGGGTCTTCTCAAGCATCAGGACCGTGGACAGCCCTTCTCAAGTGAGCTGTGGACAGCAGGTGACCCTAAAACTCCTGTGAATCCCACTGTGAAATTCCACCCAGCAAGTTGGACCAAGCACATCCTACTCCAAGGTGGTCCACCATGTCCATGTCAGTGTCCAACAGTGGCAGCGTGCGCCTGGTCTTCTTAGGAGCTGCCGGGGTCGGTAAGACTGCTCTGATCCAGCGCTTCCTCTACGACCGCTTTGAAGCCAGACACAGGCGCACGGTGGAGGAGATACATTGCCTGGATCCAGAACCCGGTGCTCTCCAGCTTCAAATTGAGATCTTGGACACCAGTGGTAGCTACTCCTTCCCAGCCATGCGCAAGCTGAGGATCCAGCAAGGAGATGCCTTTGCCTTGGTCTTCTCTCTTACCGACCCAGCCTCCTTCCAGGAGGTTGAGAGACTAAGGGAAGAGATCCTTAGAGTCAAGGGAGAGACCAATGTACCCATAGTGGTGGTGGGAAACCAGACCGACCTCTTCCCTGGGGTAGAACCTGGAGCTGGTCAGCTAATGGCTCTTCACGCAGCTGCCACCGCAGAACTGGAGTGGGAGAGCGGTTATATAGAGACCTCTGCTAAGGTCAACCACAAAGTAGAGGACGTTTTTGAGGAGCTGCTCCGCAGAGTGAACTCGCCTTGCTGGTTAAGCCCGGCTCTAGAAAGACGCAGAGCCAGCGCGCAGCCAGAGCCAAGGAGAAGACAGCAGCGCAGAAGTCAGCAGAACTGCACCGTGTCTTAAACCCCCTGACTTCCTAAAGGTTGAGGCTTTGAGGACCACAAGCAGCTACTAATTTCAAGGACTGTTTGGTGCCATGGACACCTTGCCCCATCGAGTTTGGGGTCCCTGGGTTTATCCCACAGATGAGAACTTATGTAGTGAGCTAAAGGAGAACAAAAAAAACCTGTATGAACTGCAGAGGTCCTACTGACTTGGAGAATGTCTCCAGGTATTGAACCATTGCCTACGGTGAGGGCACACAGACTGATCTGTAAGATTCAGGGTTATTGGGTAGAAGTAAGAGTGAACGGAGCTGCAGACCAAGCATCCTGGAAATGTTTACTCTACCAGGGAGGGAATAATTCCTTATTCCTTAAGGAAAATATTTGCGTAGTGTGAGCACATGGCCATGTTTTCTAGACCAAGGAACTAGGTGGGTCTCCAGTGGCTACCTTTTCCTGAACTGATATGTTCTTCAAGTGTTTATCTGTGATCAGAATCCCGTCGTTACCATCGAATGTCTGCATATCAGTGTAAATGATCGCGTTCCAAAGTATGTATATTTACCGTTTTTTTGTTGTTTTTTTTTTCAAATAAAAAGACTAATAAATCAAAAACTTGTGTTTCTTCTTCAACGATGGGTCTCCATCTGGCGCTAGGTAGACTACATGGTCCTTAACTCCTTTCTAGAAAGGCGGGATGAGCCTTTTAGGTCTCATCTGATTCCTTAAGGGTTATTTCTGAAAAGTCAACACAGTAGTATTTCTGGTCCAAGAGGTACAGGGTGATATCGGCTTCCCGAGCGATAACGAAGGTTCCAAACAAAGGTCCTACACACCCTTGGGCATTCCAGAACTCCACGTTCTACCTTGTTGTTGAATCACAGCTGTATCCGATATGTATATTTATATATTAAATATATATATAATCGGCAAATCCAACCCATTGCGGTTACTTTTGTAGAATAATAATCAGGCTCGATAAAAATATGTATTTTACCCGACCCGAGAACATGGAAACTGCCACCTTCTGCCAAGAACCTATAGCAAACAAACAGTGGAAAGCATTAGTGTCGCCGTGTACCCATAGACAGAACTACAGGTTCCTTTCCTGTTGATCTGCATTTGTTAAACGCAAGTTATTATTATCCTCCGAAAGGTTAAGCTTCTTGTGTGTTCCTTTCTCTTTTAACCCCATGAATGCCAAAAATGTTCACGCGCGATTTATATCATTGTAGGAGTCACGGCTCCTCGGTAGGAAAAACAAAAAGGGTTAAAAAAAAAAAAAAAAGTCTCCATTTGACTCCATTGTGCGCCTGCGATCCCTATGAGCGAGTCACGGTTGAGAACACATGAACGGAACGATGCGGCGGATCCACGGGAAAAAAACCACAAACCGGGTTTAACCTCATGCGTTTTGGCTTTAGGCGCACCCGGTAATTTGAGGTGAGGACTTCTAATGTTTCAAAAGCTTATGCAACAAGGATTGACAAGAGGTCGGAAACTAAAACCAGAGGTTTAAATGTAATGTAGTTGAGTTTTGCATTACTGAGAAGGTGGTAGGTAAGTGGAAGAGCCTTTCAGCAGAGGTGGTAGAGGCTAATAAAGGTATGTTAGCCCAATAAAAGATATCAACTACAAGTAAAAAGACACCATTTTTAGTTTTTTTACGGCTACTAGGGTTAGTAGCGCCTGGGAGAAGGGGAGAAGAAGCAGGAGAAAGAATGTGTGTGTGTATCAGTGGACGATGTTAGAGTGAGTGAGTGTTAGTATGTATGCTTGTTAGTTATGGGGGGGCACTGAAGAAGTACTGCACTCAGGCGCCACTCACCTTAGCTTATGATGCAATATTTGATTACACACAAGAGAATCGCAGCTCATCGGCGATACGGACGTAATGACGTTTCTTTTCCTTGGGTAACAAAAACACAGATAAGGGAGATGCTGCTTTTCCTGGTCATTGTAATCTGTTCTTTTTATAGAATATCAGTTGTTTATTAGGGTGGAGATTGGATCTATTTCGGTCCACGGAGACCTTACTCACCCAGTAAACACTGGGGTACGGAGTTTGGGCTAAACTAACGCGACAATAACGTCACTGGGCCTGGAGGGGAGTGAAGCCGACAAACAGTAATGGACTGGCGGAGAACATGGCTAATTATGTGCTAACTTCTCTATGCTTTACTGAGAGGCTGGTAGATGAGTGGAACAGCCTCCCAGCAGAAGTGGTAGAGGTTAGTAAAGGAATTTAAAAACTGATAAGATAGACATACGGCTCCTGAATCTACGACGAGACCAACGACTGATTAAGGTTTGAGTCTTTACAGCAGGAAAAACGGGCGACTAGATGCACTGAGTTTATTTTATGATTACAAATGCCAGACGAGATGGTAAATAGGCACCCACACTGGCTTTAAAGGTGCTGTTTCTATGGCAACAACCCATCAGAAACTACTGGGGGGGGGTTCTGAGACCACAGAGTTCCCAGATTATACCTATCAGCTCTTGCTTATGTGTCACATGACAATATAAAGTGTTCCCGGGGGGGGGTGGGAATGTTGAATGTGGCAAAATTTGACATAATTAAGTAATTATTTCTGGGAAAAGAGGACTGCTCAAAACAGCGCTCGGAATTCTGCTTTTCGTCAGGCCCCTAAATCTCGTGCGGCTTGGGTTCGGGGAAACGTTTCTGCGCTGCGGCTCCATCTCACGGGCAGAGCGCCGGGGGCCGTCTAACTAAACAGCACCCGAGCGGGCCGCAGACTTGTGTGCTTTGCAGGCGTGATGCTCCTTCATCCAATATATGCTCAGGGCTGCAGCGGAGCTTTCCTTCCAGACTAAACTAATTATACAAAGCCTTTGCGGCTCCGCTCTACTGCAACTCCCATCACTCTGGTTGCATCATTTCCAATTCACACCGAATCCTTTCTCTTTTAGGGTATTGGAGCAGAGCAGCTAAAAGGGGCGTCCTCTTAAAAAATAAAGATAAGCATTTAAAATTTCTGACTTTTGGGGCAAAATAGAAGTTGCACCAAAATACCCCAGTGGCATAGGCCAATCCAGCTGGTTGCTGGTCATCCGATACCAGCATTCACTACTCCTTACAAATAGAAGCTAGACAGGATGCACAGCTACCTGACAAATACTGCCCCCTACCCTCCATGCAGGGTAAAACAGGGACACCAACAGCCCAGGTTCTTCAAATACAGGAATCCAAATGGCCCAAGAGAGTCTTCAGTTGATGCTGATGCCTTTTAGCCGGCCGACATATAAACTTAAGCTTTAGTGGCCTCAACGGTCTCTTCTTCGAATGGATTGTAAAGGGCTTCACCACTCAGACAAAACATTTATTGCACTCCCTGCGATGTAACGCAAATTATCCATCGGTTTATTCCTTCCTCTGGAGGTTTAATTGCAGAAAAACAACAGAGAAACCCTTAAGATGCCTTTCTATGGCAACAACCTATCAGCTTCTGACTTGACGTCACATGACAATTAAGCATTCCCTGTACTGTATAAGACAGTACTAAGAATTACATTTCTAGTGAACGATAGCAGATACAGTATTCGATTTACGACAGGTAAAATACCGTAGAACGACCTTATCAGCCATTAATTGCGTGTTTATCCGTTACTAAGTTACCATAAACACTGGGGCCGAAGTCATTCCGACTCCCGATCTGATCAGAGTGATACATTGGACAGTAAAACCCGATGTGTAAACATGGCTTCCTATACCACAGCTGCTGGGCAGAGGTTCCCCGTGATGTCTACAGTCTTTGCAGAATGATGTTGTCCCCGGGCAGCAGACAATTAAATTGTAAGAAGAGGTGTAGCTGTAGAGCACGGGTGCACAACTCCAGTTCTCGAGGGCCGCCAACAGGCCACCGATCTTGGATACTCCAGCTTGGGCCAAGTGATCTCGATTAAAGTTCCTGGACTGTTTGTAGCCCTCCTGGACGGTTTCTCCCACCATCTTTGGGCCACTGACATCACCAATCAGTCCCTCATCTATTTCTTCCTCACCCCCCCCTCCTAATAGATTGTAAGCTCACAGGAGCAGGGTCCTCTTCTCATTCTATGGCAGTGTGTGTTACACATGTTGATTCTATCGTTAATCAGTGGCAGAAAAGGACTTCTTTTCGAATCAATAAGAGTGATTTCTGCTCATGCGCATGGAAGGATGGTCGTAGGTATTCTATCCGACTCAGGAGTTATGGAATAATTAAGTAAATATCTGTACATCGTGATTCATCCAGTTTTGCTTCCTGTGTGTCCGAAAGGAGGTATGGGAAGCTCAGTGTTTTATGCTTTGAACGCTAGTAGAATGGGCAGAGTGTAGAACAATTCAATGGAACTCAAAGGAAACGAGATGAATCATATCCTTAGGGCATGAGTGATGTCATAAAACGAAAGGCACCAGATGACCAAGTTCTTCACAATTGTCATTAATTTAGGGTCCTTGCTGAGGAGCACACAAGACTCTCTAGTTGGGTTCCTCAGGTCCTTCACTTTTTCCAGGTTGTCCAGCATGACTCTGACAAAGGAAGCATCAAGGCTTCCAAGACATGAACCCTATGGGCCAAGAAGAGCCATAGTTTTTGTCCCTTTTGGTGAATGTGTGATGGACAGGACGACAAACTGAGAAGTGAGTGCGATGACGTAGCTTCTGGTGGCAGATGTCCTCTGAGATGCTATATTTTGGGCAGCTTCTCTGGCCTTTTACCCCAGCCATGACTTGGTCGTCTGCCCCCGCTAACCCTCCTCCTCAAAAAAGTAATTATATATATAATAAGCTGGTCAAGTTGGCATTTTTACACCAAATCTCCAATCTTCCACCTTGAACATATTGGTCGTCACTTTAAACAAATTGATGGAGAAAGTAGAGACAGTGCTGGGTATCTTTGATCGGAGGCCAAATGTTTTTAAAACCGCTTTGTTGCACATTTTTACGACTGTAAACTTGATCTTTTACGCAAACAAGAACAACTATAAAAAAGTTCTTCTAGGAATCTCCAAATAGCATAGGACTTGAGTGTTACGCTCCAGAACGTTCCATAACACGTTATCCTTTCTTAGGAAGTAATAAATGAGCAGCAAAAGCCGACGGGGATATTAATTCTGGGTATTATTTGTTGGGAACAAGTGAAAACGAAATAAAAAAATAATGTTTACAAAAATCTAACGTGATCAGGTGTGATATGAAGTTATCAGAGACATGGCATGTACCCCCCCCCCAGATTGTATTGTTCTGATTTAGAATGTTGATGTGATACGATAATTATTTGTCTCTACTGGAGGTCCAGCTGGTGGAACCAGATGTCTTCAGAGAGGAGAGGCTTCTGGGTCTTCTGGGTGAGTAGACGTAGGGAGGACTCAATAGACATCACTGGGTCTTCACAAGTAACCGGTATGGCCAACCAGCGTTCCTCTACCTTAAGGTGAGACTTTCCGGAAAAAGACACCTTAACGTTTTATGTAACAATGTTACCACATTGCATCATGTGAGTTCCTTGTTGCTTGTCTGAAGGCACCTCCAAGGTTTGTGACCGATATTGAAGGCACCCAATAAATTCCATCAGCCTTGACATTACCCCTGATGATGTTCAGGAGACATTTATTTGTGTCGATCTCCCTATAAGGCTGACCTTCTTGGACTTGCCGCTCTCCTGGTTTACGAAAGACTAGATTCATTCTTTTCATTTAGGACAAATAAAGCTAAAGTGGATTACATTATGTGGCTTCCCGGCTGTAGGCAGGGCCGAGGAGCGGACAAACTGCCAAGAACGTATTTGCTTAAAGAGAAACATTTTGTTTCCAAGTACTTGGGTGCATCGCGGAAAAGGGGGATTTTTGTTATTACGGCAATTAACATTTTATTATTTCCTAACTATTTTCAAGGGTCGGTTTCACTTCTTTCCAGCGCTGAGTTATTCTGGGTTTAAAGCCCTTCTCCTCTCCTGCTTTGATTCAGCTCTCGTTCCTGTCTCTCTTAATCGTTCTCTCTGCTCTTTTTTCCTTTGATATGGCGAAAGTAAACCGTGTCTCCCTCCTCCTCCTCTCTTATGGGCACGTTCGCTAAACGCTGTGTTGTGTGTGCACCGCATTGAGATGAAGAATTAACTCTGTATCTTAAGGGTTCAACTAAACCATACTTGCAGGAGAAGCTTCTTGGTCCTCCATCATACGTAATAGTAACTATTTAGTAAATCGATCCCTTTCTCTCATAGCAAGGTTATGAGCATTATTCCAGCCTTCAGATTTATGCCTGTAGGTCTTAATTCCCTCACTGTCTTAACTTCTACCATATCTGCTGGAAGGCTGTTCCATGTATGTCCCACACCCTCGGTAAAGAAAAAGGTCCTTGCATTACAAAGAACCTCCTTCAGTCTCTAACCTTCTTCTTTTTCCACCCCTCTTCATTAATGTTATTATTTTATCGACGGTCTTGTCGTATGGCAGGTCCTAGAATAACCTTCAGATTCATAACATTGATTTTCAATGGACTTTCCTGCCCTCCCAGAGGCTTAAATACTCAAACGTCATGAGCGAGTGACCTAAAATGATAGACACAACTAACACCCTTGGTGTCTTTGGGTCGGCCACCAGAACTGCCCTATTCCAATACGATAGGAGATGAAAAGCTACCCGGCGGGGCACACATTCGCCGTACGAGAGATAAGGGATACAGTACACCGGGCGGATCTGATAGCCCAGTCTGGGACGGCTTTATCGTTCCATTTCAGAAGTTAGATAAGACCTGGGATCAGCAGAACCTTGTGTTCCTTCACCTGGCCATGGAAATCTTTTGCTTCCATGGGAAAGTTTATTAAAGGAGGCAAAGGAAACAAAGCGTTGTGATGTGGCCAAGAGTAACGTAAGAAGGTAGTTGACCTCATTCATAAAACACTCACCCGGTTCCTCGGTTCTCTTAGGAAAACACTTGGGATCTTCACCGGGGTTATGAAGCCACCGCGGTGTAAATAGAGAGGGGATTCAGCCTGGAAGGTATAAAGGCCAGCAGGGTCTTGAACTTACGGTCAAGATCCAGTAGGCCCAGTAGGAGAAGACTGGAGAACCTCAAGACTCAACAACAACAAACAAATGTTCCAAAGGAAGCTTTTCATGTGAATTCTGCCCTACTGTGATTTGTGTCATTTTACACGAGTTAGTGAGGACCAGGTTCTGGATGAGCCTCAATTGTTTGGGTTAGGTGGAGTAAGTGTGTGGAGTCGGTGCTGGATTAAGTTTTAGGAGGCCCTAGGCCCGTGGATTTCAAAGAGCCCCCTTCATCAACAACACTTATGACATCATATTTGGTCTCTCCTCCTTAGTAGACTCAGGTGATAGGGAGCCCTATGTGCGGTGTTGGCTGAAGTAGTGGAGCTCAAAGTATCCTTGTGGCCCCTAGGTCTATGCCTACTGTGCCCTGTACATAATCCCGCACCGATGCTCATACGTCGGAACACCCAAGTCTGGGGACACTTGGCGCTCTCTTGCTCCTTATAGAAGGCAGGAAGGGGGTGTGGCTGAGAATGGGGCGGAGCTAGCTGTGCATAGAGCACCTAAAAAAAGGGGGAGAGGAGGGATTTAGCATAACCTGGGCGGGGAATGAGGTTTAAAGGGTGGGGAGTGAGGTTTAAAGGGATCAGGGAGTGGGTGTGGCCAAACACCTCTCCCATGACCTAGTATTTCCCATGGTGCGCTTGATGGGGGGACAGCTGAGGCCTGTCTGCTTTTCAATTGTGACTTATTGACACCAAATAACATTGGAAGAAATAGATTGACTCTGGATTATACCATTAAGTGCTGCGGGGCAATTTTGTCCTCGCTGATTACATAGCAGATTTAATTAAATCTGTTTGCACGCGGTAATTCCTGGCAGATTATTATGTTGGTTGAAGCAATGCTGAAATGGAAGCGCTGGTTTGCAATGGAATATTTTAGGTAGCTTTAGATGCGGCAATTACACATGTCTGCCGGCCTGGAAAATGTGTAATAAATAACTTGACATTAAATCATTTATGGCTTTTTTTAATTAAATGGAAATTATTCTTATAGTAAATAGATGCGATTTGGCAAAAGGCTTCAGGATAATTGTTTGAAACGATCCAGTTCTCCTCTACAAGGATGATACTTAATGCAAACATTATTTTCTGTAATGCATCTGAATAAACAGTCTGGGAAAGTCAAAGACTGGAGACGAGAAGGAAGTTGGAACCGAAAAGCAATGCGCTCATCTGCCAGGCTGCGCATGCACGTTAAGTAAAACTCTGGATTACTGAAGACTTTTAAGAGGTACATAAGGAATTTCAACGCGGGACATCCTCAGCACGGGGTTTATTCAATGGTGATTTTCAGCAGGACCAGCCTAGAGCAACCTGGATGTTTTCACGGACAGCCCGGCAAAGGTGGCATCTGAAGAACATCAGAACCTCTACATCCCAGAGCTGTCATGCGCGTTTCCAGCCGGCAGCCACACAATGCAGGGCCCGACACGCTGCTGGCGGGATAAGCGGCGATATCCCACGTGACTTCCGCAGAGGACTAGGACGGCGGCAATCGTAGCAAACCCTCGTTATCCTGGTGGGGAATATGGCAGCCTCGACACCATGTCAGATTTGGATATTTGAGGATGGGGGGATCTCAGACACTGGGGACGGGGCAGATGGGGGGATCTCAGACACTGGGGATGGGACAGATGGGGGGATCTCTGACTCTGGGGACAGGGCAGATGGGGGGATCTCAGACACTGGGGCCGGTGCAGATGGGGATCTCTGACACTGGGGACAGGGCAGATGGGGATCTCTGATGCTGAGGAAAGTGCAAAGATGGGGGATCTCAGGCTAAGGGAAGGGTACAGAGAGGGGGATCACAGACACAGGGAGCAGTGCATAGGGATCCTGGTCATCGGGAACAGTATACAGAGGGGGATCTTGGATATGGATACTGGGGTCGGTGCAGATGGGGATCTCCGACAGTGGGGACAATGGAGAGGGGGGATCTAGGACACTGGGGACAGTGCAGATTGGGGTGATCTCAGGCCCAGGTGATCCATGTGGCAGAACACAACGGCCAGGTGTACACAATCCACACAGGTATCAACAACAATCTAGCAGGAAGAACGAATCGTGATGCCCCACCTGGTTTGGCAGCCCCGCCGACTCTGGCTACCCGACCGTCTATTATTGCCAGATGGAATCTAGGTCAATTGGAAAGGATCTGAAGAAATGTCGCTGCCAGTGCCACATGCTGTTTACCTGCGCGGCTGACGTGAGGCTGATGCTACAGGCATGCTATAAAACCCAGAATATAGAAATTTAACCCCGTAATATATCCCCTACCGGCAACCTTCAAAGACCCGAAACCAAGATAAAAATCATCAGAATATAATAATGGCTCATTTGCCCCTGACCTGCGCATGCATCGTTTGACCTGTGATGGCAACAGCTTGGATTAACTAAACCCCCTGAAAAAGACACAAAAAAACAAATTAAATGATATAATTAAACTATAGTCTAAATGTAATTCATACAATGCCCCAAGAAGGACGCCTATAGAATGCGACCCTATATATTATCACCTACATTCCTGACCTACATCGGCAGTTCTCTGCTGGCATGTAGCGGTATTTGCCGGCGCTGACTTCGTAGATTCCCGTCACCGGTAATTACAATGACATCCCGTAAATCACATTTAATAAAGAAGATCATAAATTATCTGTGTGTATCCTGGCAAATGATTGAAACGGATGGGGGAGTGGAGTGGGTGCAGGGAGCCTACAAGCAGGAGTTGGGGTTATGAGACGATCGCGTTTGAGG
>VKOC01000009.1:3141294-3170589 GCA_009364415.1 Spea multiplicata
TTATTATTATTATTATTATCTTTTATTTATATAGCGCCAACAGTTTACGCAGCGCTTAATACAATACATAAATTCAAGGGATACGACAAGACAAGAATTGACAGACTAATACAAACCGATACATTTGGGGGAGAGAGCCCTGCTCGCAAGCTTACGCTCCTCTGGCTTTGTGGCCCTGGAAGGCCACCATATTACACATCGCTGTACCATCTCACGGAATCGACAGACCGGTTGACGTACATTGAAACATTACTTTAGAAGAGTGCTGAGGGACTTTTGAGGATGGTGGGAAAGGTAGTCTAGAGGCTTGATCTTGCCTATCTTTAGTAGCCTTTATGACTAAGAGCAATGGGAGGCCAACAGCAGCTGATTGGCCTCAACCTGGGCAACCATGTATATCCAGTACCCGCTGGTAGCTCTCTGGCCTGGAACTTGTAATGATCCTCAAACCATGGTTTTAGTGCAGGTTTAAGAAATAACACATATATATATATATATATAAAGTGCGTGATATGGCCATAGACTACGTTATGGGTTTTAAGATCGCATATGATATTTGTCACAGAGCTGTATCATAGCAAAAAGTAAGGAACGGAATCTCTGGCTCGTAGGAAGCTCTTGAGAACGTTCCTCTTAATGGTGAGAAGATGTTTTTGAGAACCGGATTGCCTGTTCTTCATAAAAAAAATAGAGAGGGGAGGACAAGGTGGTGTTTGGCGTAAACCGTCTTATTCTGTTATGTTACCCGGAGGTAAAACCATCGGACTCCCAAAGCATGGCGGTAATGGTCATTGTCAGATGGTCTTTGTGCGGTTCGGACCTCACCTACCTGGGATCTGCTCACTCCCTTCCACACTGCGCTAATAGATTTTTTTTTTTTTTTACAAAGCTGGAAACTGTTTAAAAACCAGCTTTCTGCATGTGGTGTTTGACCTCCGGGGGAACATCGGTGGGGGAGGGAAAATGAATGATGAATGTTTTATTACCAATGACCTCATGCAATCTGAGCCCTTTTCTCTTTACCCTTCCCTTGCTGTAGAGAGCACAAGCCCTTTAATCCTTCTTATACCCTCCCATTTCAGTACCCGGTCACGCAAGAGTTAACCATTAAATGTCATGGATACAAATTCCCGCTTGGAATGAGGGGGGGGCAAATACCAGATTTCACTGGTGCCCAGGGCCCTGGATCTTCCCAGAGAATGGATCGTTGGCAAGCAGGAGCGCGCGTTTCACATATCTCCGTACAAAGTATTCTATAGTACAGTATTCTAAACATCAATGACCATAATACCACATTATTATTATTATTATATATTATTTATTATTTTAAGCACTATAAACTATAAACCGTGCCCTCAAGACTAATACATTAATATTTATTTATTTTTATCCTGTATATAGTTATGTATATATATATATATTTAAGATCATTTGAGAAATCATCATTGAATATTCGGGCTGTCTTAACCTGGTCTGAGACTTGCTGCGCTCGCTAAGTTGAGTGATGCCTCCAAGGACTGAGTGACCTACTCATGAAACGGTTATCTCAATAGATACTCTTTAGCACAGGAGATACTGTGGGTAACCCGACTGGTTAGGATCCTCTCTGTGTTACAATGTATTAAATCTATTATTTTCTCACTTTTCGCGTGATCTGTTCTAAAATACGCTAAAACGAGGAGATTTCACCCCAGAAGTGGGGAATCTCCCGTATTTCTATGTTATTCTTCTGTCTAATCCGTGTTATCATTTAGATGGCACGCGTATCTGTGATGTGCAGGAAGAATGTTTTGAGAGACGCCGTGTTTTATTTGGATTTTTCTTTTTGGAATTGATTAATGATACATCTCTCCGAACCCCTGTGTCGCCGTGTAAGAGATCACATGAGGTGAGCGTTTGAGGTGTCTTTTTCCTAGAAAGCAAATACTTGTATTGTTAAAGATATTGAGTAAGACTCCGCTACCCATTCTAAAGTTTGGATTCACTTAGAAATGTCCTTGATTTTAAAAGAAATGCAAATTTTGTCCATTAAAATAACGTGAAATGGATCAGAAATCCAGCGCAGGCGGGGTTAATGTTGTAAATGACTTGTAGCTGGAAATGGCTGATGTTTAATGAAATCTCTTCATAGGCATACAGAGGCCCTTTATCACTCCCATCACTCCTGTTTATCAACTCCCATCACTCCTGTGTTCCAATGGCCCTTTATCACTCCCACACTCTGTGTCCAATGGCCCTTTATCACTCCCATCACTCCTGTGTTCCAATGGCCCTTTATCACTCCCATCACTCCTGTGTTCCAATGGCACGTTGTGTTCACTAATACAAGTTCAAGTTTAAAAGGCTAATTGATGGTTAGAAAACCATTTTGCAATTATGTTACAGCCAGAAATGGAGAGAGCCGGGCTCTCTCCACCTAATGTATCGTTTGTCTTAGTCTGCCAGACCCCTTGAATATATGTATTGTATTAAGCGCTGCGTAAACTGTTGGCGCTATATAAATAATAGATAATAATAATGAAAACAGCTAAGTGACCCCAAACTTTTCAGCGGTAGTGTGTATCCACAGCAGGTGAAGGCGTAATTGTGACATACGGATACTCACGTTTGACTGTGTTGCGGGATTCCTGCAAACCAGAGATCTCTGACCCCCAGCCAATGGAGTGGCATTCCCGTTCTTCCCCGTGCCCCGGCCGAGGGTTAGGTGCCAGCACCCCTCTTCCAGCCAAGCACATCTTCCACAGTCCTACAGTGCGCTTGCGTCCTTCCTCCAGAGTCTGGTACACCCAGTTTGGGGTGAAGGCAGCCACGTTATTTAGAATCAGTGACACCAAAGCCACCGCGACTGCCACAGCCACCAACCTCTGCATGCCCATCGCCCGTTCCCTCTGAGCTTCCAGATCCTCAGACAGGACCCCTGCTCCTCCGGACAGGGTCAGGAGCGGCTAGAGGACATCTCCACTCATTCTGAGAGCTGACAGCCCCCCAGGAATAGTATTGCCCAGGCAGCTGACTTAGAAGTCCCATGAAAGGGAGAGAGAAGACAGAAGAAGTCCACCTCTATCCGCACTCCTGCAAAGTAACTTCTACCTCCTCCACACCAGGATGCAAGAGCATTCCTGTCCGGACCCCCAAAGAACTACGAGATCCGGCTAACGTGCCAAACCAGACCCTCTTCTTCTCACGCCCCAAGGAGACAGATGTGTTCCAGATGTGGCCTCCCTCTCGCGAGCCCACTTAACAGCTCGCGAGCCCCTCGAGCAAAGAGGGCGTCTATAACGATGGCAGCGTAGAGGTGCTACACGGTCCACATGCAGGAGAAGCAAAGAATCTCTTCTATGGCCGACAACAAAAAAGAAAATCCTTTATAAAATTGAAGGGGGCCAAAGGACCAATTTACCCAGCAGCTGATGGAGGAGCCGTATATCGCGTATCTGCTCTCGGTGTTCAGGGCTGCAGGCAGAGGAACAGCGAGGGGAGGCAGCAGCTGATAGGAAGTTTTTTTTTGTGTTACGGATATAAATATTTTTGGCATGGAATTCTGTTAATTTGTTTCCTCTCTGTCTCTCCGAAAGGAAATGGTTGTTTTTGTGTTGCAGTTTCCCACCCCCTTTTTTTTTTTCCTTTTTTTTTTTTTCGCCCATCTCCACCCCCCCCATCTCTGAATTTTCGATCAAACAGACAGAGGCTCTCAACTGAAATTCTAGCAGGATCCATATCAAGAACGGAGAAGAAGAAGACCCTCTCCATCCCTCTAATTTAATAATATATTTTTTTTTCTCAAAGCAGGCGGATATAGAAAGAGCCATGAGATCAAAATATAGAAATGTTCTTAAACACCCGACACGTCTGCTCATCCTTGTGAAGTTCGGTGGTCTCGCTCCAGATAATAAGTTTATCAGAATAGAAAACTTTGCCGGATTCATTTTATGAACAATAGACAATCCCATCGACCTATTGGTTCTCAAAAATATGTTATCACCCTTAAGAAGAACGTTCTCATGCACGTCATACTAGCCCAGCTCTAAATTTCTGGGGCCAAAAATACAGAAATGATTTTTTTTTTTTTTTATCAAACGCATTTTTTAAAAAAATTGTAGGGCGTCCTCTTCTTAACCGTTCCCTGTGGCTCAGAACTAAGCAGAGGATCTGAAAATCCCCAAACCTGTGCTTTAGGTCTAAAAATCTGCCAAACATCAAGGATTTCTCTGATCAGCATACATGCAAAACACGAACCCTGAGTGTAATCGATTATTGTTTTCTGGATTATCTAGAAAAACCTTTCTAAAAGATTCTGTTTTCCAGTTTACTTTTCAAGGCAAACTGGGAATATTGGCCTTTAATGAACGGATTCCTGCTAATAATAAAATAATAATATAAAATAAATAGTTTTGCAAAATGTATTCCTGTCTAAATTGGGTTTGTTCCTTAAGTAGCCAGAATATACTTTTAGTAGTGGCTTCAGTATTTTTCTATTAATACAATGATATAAATATAAGATATAATATATTATATTTTATATTATAAGATTTATATATTATATATTATAAGAATATTATATATTAATAATATATATGTATAGATGTGTCCAGTAGGGGGTGCAGTTGAGGCAGCATAGGCTTCTGTCCAATCACATCAAAGCCACGCATTAGGCATATTTTACAGGAAACCCCTATCTTTTCCGACAAAAAAAGTTAGATTTTGCTTCTTGGTGAAAACCGGAGGCTGATTCCTGTTTTTCAGATTTTGTTGGGGGGGGGCAGTGATTGTGGAAACAGCTAACAATTAAATCTGTTAACGATTTCAGCGCCATGGTGGTCGATGGGCACTGAGTAATTAGGAGGCCGCAGAGTTCGGCCTTAAGTGGAATTTTAAGAAAACTTCACATGTGAATAGCTTATAATAAAATTGGGAACATCTGTTTTCAGACGGGAGAGAAGATTAAAGGCTCATTTTTGGGGTATTTAGGTTTTTGCATTACTTAGCTTATGTAAGAGTATCCTTTCCATCATTTGCGTTTGAACGATAATTGTTAGATACATTTCTAAAATTCGGAAAGACGAGCCATTTCTCCTTTTTTTTTATTTTTTACCTTTTTTTTTATTTTGTCATAAAGCCCAAGGGTCTGCTTCTCAGTTCTGAAGAAGGTGCCGTTTCTTCTTTGTTATCTGTGAATGTGTCCAATAGCCATCAGCAGCAGCCGTTATTAATCATTTACTAACCCCGGACTTCATATGTCTTAAAAATAAAAATGGGATGGTGGTGGGGGGGTAAATAAATCCAATGATCAGGGGAATGAGTGTCTTCCCAGAAAGGGAAATGCTCTTGAAATATTGGGAAGCGTCTCCAGCATCGCCCAGCTGTTTACACAGAGGACAGGTCATATAACACGCGGACCCCCGCCATACCATGTCGCTTCTCAAGCACATGGGAAACATTTACAAAGCCGATTCCCGGTAGCGCGGCAAAGGAAGTTCTCAGGCTTTCAGCGGAGAGTTTCTTAGAATTCCAATTTAAGAGTGAAAGGGAAACCTAATTATCGTACTAATTCCAGTAGATTCCATCTTCAGCATCACGCTCCCCAATGTCTGCCATTTTTCAGGTGTTGCGGCCATCAGACAATGTACCTCCGGGTCCCAGTAATCCCACGCACTCCCGCAAGGCTGCCTTCGCGTTGCTGCCACACAGCGTCTCTTCCCTTATTCTGCCCAGGAACCCAGTGGAGTCACATGAATTTACGTCACATGACTCTGCTCCGTTCCGGCGGGACAAGAGCTGTGTGGGAGCAACGCGAAGGTGGCCTTGCGGGAGTGCGTGGGGAATCTGCAGTTCAGGTAAGGGGGTGGGGGAGTTTTTATGAATGAGTATGCGTGATTGAGCGAATGAATGAGTATCAGTGAATGAATGTGAATGATGTTTGTGGGAGTGGGCAGGATTGGATACATATGTTGCGGGAGGGGGCAGGAAGGAAACAGTCCCGCACAGGGCTCTACAGCAAATCATATTCTCGTTGAAAACCCTTTTATTGTTCCTTTCTAAAAACTGATTTTTTCCCTTTTTTCTATTCTTCATCACTAGACGGCAGGGAGCAGAATTCCTCAGTCTCTCTGAATAAAGCTAGTCTTCGGAATGAATAGGTTACAAAGTTACATAAAAAGTCTGTTTGAGCTAGCCACACTTCTAGCCCCATCCAAAAAAAGAAGTGGCCAACAATGATTCAGATGATATCTGAAGAAGAGACCAATGAGGTCCCAAATGCTTAAGTAATGTTGTATCTTTGTATTATACTTACCCAACAAAATGTATCAACTACAACTAAAACTCCATTTCATTTGGGCTAATACAGCTCTAGCCACTGAGTATTGGAATGACGTAAGCACCCTTAACCCACTCTATGACGGCAGTATTAGTCCCGCTCCCCCCTCTCCAGCATCATGTCTCCCAACCATACCTTGCATCGCGGCGATGGCAGGAAAAGAGCCATCACAATGTGTCCAGCGGCATTGGCGGCCAAAGTGATGACTATCCAAAGGAAGGCCCGGGGTACACACCTCATCCTCCCCGCAACATGCGTGTGACATGGTCCCGCAGAATGTGGGGGTGCGATAGTCTGCACAGGCTACACAAAACCATCGATGCTCTGCAGAGTTCTCATTTTCTCAATAGATTAAAAGAAACATAATGTCCAACATGAGTGGGGGGAGGGGCAATAACTCAGAAGCAGATTAAGTCATTACTCGAGTACGTACCTAGAGCGGAATCTCCTGTGTGGACCTTCTGGTGGGGATCCAACGTCATCATCATCATCACCCGTCGTGCACCATCTGCTCGATAAATACACACTATAGTATCATTATAATTCCCGTAAATGTTATTTCTCAAAACAATTTCAAAATCCAATCTTGAAATTAGATTAATCTTCAATAAATGATTTTTCGACACATAAATCATATTTATCTTATTATCATCATTATTATTATTTATTGTTTTGTGTAGCTCCATCATATTCCACGTAGCGCTGTACAAAGTGATCAGAATAAAAACAAACAGCTGACTGATGTAGTCCCGTTTTTATAGAAAAACAGAAAATCTCATTTAGCCGTTAGAAATTATGGGCTCTTTTATGTCTTTTTTGTGTATCTTGGTGGCACTTTTGTCTGTATGCACGTCCTACGTCTCTGATGCTCCTTTGGATCTAATCCATCTTATGTCATCCTCCTGCACCATTAACCTCCCTTCTACATTTCTTCTCCCTCCTTTTATCTTTTGTTCTTCGCCTTCATCCATCTCTCCCACCTTTTCGGCATTCCGGTGGTTTGCACATCCTCATCATTCATTAGAAAACACTAAAAGCTCTTCTCCCCAGCCCACCAAGCCTTGTCCTTCACACCCTTCTCCTGCTATCTCATCCACCACTTCACCATGTAGAATGCTCTCCCCGTCCCTCGCTTTGCCCTCCGAGTATCTCCAGGCATGGCTTTCCTCGTTCAATCAGCGCAGGAAATCCTCTGTCCGCACGATGGTGGGAAAGGGACGGTGTTTACTGTTGGGAAGAGCCTCTGTGTACGTGTTCTCGTGTCTAGCTGTGTTTGTGCTTTCCTTCGAACCGTAATCATAAACAATCATCGCTGTCCATTAACCTAGAAAAAAAAAACCTCTAAAAAATATACTCGCCGGCCAAGATCCAAGAGTCATCTCCCAAAGTACGTCGTCTATAGCGCCCCTTGTGGTCAAATGGGAAACTACCACCGAACCAAGACTACATAATGATATGGAGGATCTGGAACCAGTAGGGTTTATACCTGTGTGTATAACATACTTTTTTATTATTTTTTAATACACAATTTGTTGCGTATTGTTGTTGTATCTATATTGGTATATTTTAAAAAGCCAATGTGTAGCGATGTATAATTGGGTAATTATTAAATCTCAGATTATCACCAATGCCGGTTTTTGTTATTTAAAAAAGATACCAGAATGATTTTTTTCATGAATTCCAATTTTAAAAAGGAATAAATAAATTTGGGTCAGTTTTTCGGACTTTGCTCTTTTTGTACATTCTCAAAGTGATTCTTCATATAGCAGACCAAGCATGAGCTTAGGGTCCTCGCTTACATTATGTTTTAAAATGCATTTTTTTTATATATATTTCAAATATTCCAATCTTATATAAGAAATTAGATGCTGATTGCCTCTCATACCCTGCAGTGAGTCAGTCTGGGAGAATATGGCGCGCATGTGCGTGAAGACCAGGAGGCTGGACGTGGCCAAGGTGTGCCTGGGAAAAATGGGTCACGCACGGGGTGCCAAAGCACTACGGGAGGCTGAGAAGGAGCCCGAGGTGGAGGCCAAAGTGGCCATGCTGGCAATACAGCTGGGCATGTTGGTGAGTAAATGATATGGAGTATGAATATATTGCAATTGATTAGCAATGCGTCTTTTATATACGTTCCTCCATCGTCTCTCTCGCAGGAAGAGGCAGAACAACTGTACAAAAGCTGCAATCGTCATGACCTACTCAACACATTCTACCAGGCATGGGGCCAGTGGCAGAAAGCCATCGAAACCGCCGAGAGCCACGACAGAGTCCACTTACGCACCACTTACTATAACTATGCCAAGCACTTGGAGGCTATTGGAGACCGTGAAGGATCACTCAGCTAGTGAGTAGCCCATGATGAATAAATATTACAGGCTGTAGTGATATTTTGTATGAAGTTTCATTTTCTAATTGTAGTCTTCATAGAGTATTGAGGATCCAAACTGGTAAAACCAGCACAATCAGTACACTTCCCACTGGTTTCCATAGTAATTGCATCACTCTGTGGTTGTAGTTGAATGCCTCTTTAAGATCCCATATATATGGGATGTTAATATATATAGCGTTCATTTTTGGTTATTGATACTGGTTTTATCTTCTGGGGTAGGATTATTTTTATGGTGCATTTGGGTTGCCTATACAAAGTAAATATCAGACACAATGGGGTCAGTATGAATTATTTACAGTGATTATATCCTTTGATCAGCTACGAGAAGTCTGACACCCATCGCTTTGAGATTCCAAGAATGCTTCTGGATGACCCTCAGGCCTTGGAGAGCTACATCAACCAGAAGAAGGACAAGTAAGAGAACCACTTCTTCCAAGCTCTCTGAAATCTATGTCACCAACCCAACTATCTATGAAAAGATGAGCCCCAAATATCCTCTTCTCTGGTTCCCCCCTCTAGGAACCTTTGGAAATGGTGGGCTCAGTACCTGGAGAGCCAGTCAGACCTGGACAGTGCGCTAAAATACTATGAGATGTCTCAGGATTACCTGTCTCTGGTCCGGGTGCACTGCTTTCTGAAAAACATCCAAAAGGTAGCTACACCGCGGACTTATGGATAATAAAGTGGAAATTCAATATTTATCCACTTTTTTTTTGTTTTACCTGCTTTTTTGGTCTCCCTGCTTTATTTAAATCTTTCAAGCTTTTGTAATGCCTTTTTATTTGGATAGACCGAAAGGTTCTTATCTGCCGTCACTTTCTATGTTTCCGTGTTTCTATTTATGCCTTGCATATGAGTTGTAATGAACATCATCTTTCTCCGTTCTAAGTTCTTCTTCCTTGGTCCTAAGACGTGTTTTTTTGACATCTTGTGGGTTTTTTTCTTAGGCTGCAGAAATAGCCAACGAAACGGGAAATTTAGCAGCATCTTATCACCTGGCAAGGAAGTATGAGAGCCAAGGTGAAGTGAAGCAGGCAGTGCACTTCTACACCAGGGCCCAGGCATATAACAACGCCATCAGGCTCTGCAAGGTACATGGATTAACTTTATAGAGGTGCCCTCCAACCTCAGCCGAGGCCAGACTCTGACTTTTTATGGATCTAAGAGTATTGTGTGAATCTTGTATACTCCGAGGCTTATCCACGCATGCTCTCTCACTCAGGAGAACAGCCTAGATGATCATCTGATGAACCTGGCTCTGCTGAGCAGCCCCGAGGACATGATGGACGCAGCCGGCTACTACGAGGAGAATGGAGAGCAGATGGATAGGGCAGTCATGCTGTACCAAAAGGTAAGCGAGTGCCTATACAATGGGATATGGACGGAGGGCTATGTGCTGTGGATCACACATTTGTCAACAAATTTAAAAGTAACAATATAAAAATCTGTGGACCTCACAGTCAATGCAGAAATCAGTAATGTGGACGTAGCTGTATATTTTTTATATTAAATAAATATATATATTTTATATTTACATTAAAAAGAGTTTTTCCTGTTATAAATAAATTGATGTTTTGGGTTCTGATTACCAGAGAGATTGGGGTAAAAGGTCTGCCACTTCCCAGATATGCTGAATACCCGTATAATAAAGACATTATGTTTACCCAAAATGTATACCTCTGTACTGGAAATGTTAGGCTGGCCATCTTTCCAAGGCTCTGGAGCTGGCATTTGCCACTGAGCAGTTTGGAGCCCTACAGGTGATTGCCGAGGAATTGAATGAGAAGTCGGATCCGGCACTCCTCTCTCGCTGCTCGGATTTTTTCATCCAGCACAACCAATTTGAAAAGGCGGTGGAACTGTTGCTGGCAGCTAAGAAGGTAAGTCTTCACGTCAGATGAGAATAAGTACATCCCTGTCTTTCTTCAATGAGATAGAGGAAGTTATCACCGTTATTTCCCCCCCCATAGTACTACGACGCTCTTCAGCTGTGCCTGGAGCAGAACCTGGTCATAACGGAAGAAATGGCCGAAAAGATGACCGTGCCAAAGGACTCCAAAGAGCTGAGCGAGGAGGCCAGGAGGGAGCTGCTGGAACGCATCGCTGACTGTTGCATGCGACAGGGAAACTATCACCTTGCAACCAAGAAGTACACACAGGCTGGCAATAAGCTGAAGGTAAGACAGAGAATCCATATCAAGGATCCAGAATTTCGTAAAGTTTCCCCCGGAGATTCAGGGAGTTCTGGTTCCCCCAAAACGCTGTCCTAATATATTGTAGTTTATCATGAATATCCCACCATGAATGCAGTAGGGGCTTTAGGGGAAAAGCAGACCACGTCAAGCATCAACGTTTTATCAAAGAGCTTTAGTTTCACACCCATGATGTTTTCTGCAAGATATTTTTATGTAAATTTATGTAGTTTTATGTAAATTTCTTTTGTTTTGTTCCCCAGGCAATGAGATCCTTACTAAAGTCAGGCGACACAGAGAAAATAGTGTTTTTTGCTGGGGTTTCACGCCAGAGAGAAATCTACATCATGGCTGCCAATTATCTGCAGTCGTTGGACTGGCGCACGGACCCTGACATCATGAAGAATATCATCAGCTTTTACACCAAGGGAAGGGCTCTTGACCTCCTGGCGGGATTCTATGATGCTTGCGCTCAGGTGAGTGTTTCTCGTTGACGTCAACTATACATTGGTCCGCTGTCCTGCATTGTCTCTTTTGGTTGTTGTCTGTCTCGCCCTCTAGGTGGAGGTTGACGAGTATCAGAATTATGAGAAAGCCCTGGGCGCACTAACTGAAGCCTACAAGTGTCTGTCCAAAGCAAAGATGAGGAACCCAGAGGAGCAGGAGAGGAAACTGTCCGACATGCAGAGCAAGATTACTCTGGTGAAGAGGTTTATCCAGGCACGCAGGTGAGACGATACTTCACACTTATTTTGTTCTATAGCAGGGGTGTCCATCCTGCGGCCCTCCAGCTGCTGCAGGACTACATCTCCTTTAATGGTCTTTCAGCTAAGGGGCTGGCTGAGGAGTATGGGAGATGTTGTCCCGCAGCAGCTGGAGGACCGCAGGTTGGACATCCCTGTTCTATAACCTTTCTGGTCTCCGTGTAAGTCTTCTGTAGGCACCTGGATGTTCTGCAGACGTACAGATGGTTTTCCCTTGCTGGAGCCCTCGACATGGTTATTGACCTGTTATCTCATGTTATACACAACTAAAACACATGGACTTATTCTCCAAATACTCAATGAACTCTTTTATAACATCTTTAATAAAACACGTCATGCTAAACATACACCTAATGTATCATTGTTCCCCAGGGCATACTCGGTTGACAGCCAAGAAGGTGTCAAGCAATGTGAGCTTCTGCTGGAGGAGCCAGATCTGGACAGCGCGATACGCGTCGGAGATGTTTACAGGCTTCTGGTGGAACACTACACACAGCACGGAGACTTCCAGAAGGTGCGGTGGGCATTGCAGGCTGGAAGAAACATCTTTCTTATTCCATATGTTCCTAAAAGAGGGGTATTTTGTACTCAGCTCTATGAGATACATATTAGTGATATCAGGGATTTCTCTCCATTCTCTCAGAAGATTCCTGGGAGATGTTGCGCAATAAAATATGTTTAGGTTAAATTAAAGAAAAGACGGTATCTTTATGCCATATTATTAATATATATTGTAAACAGGAACTGAACAGATTGTGGTGAGTAAAAAACAAAAGGCCTTGATCCTCTGGCTTTTAGTAAAAATCCTTAATGCTTGTTGTGTCTCGCTAGGCATACCGTTCCTTGGAGGAGATGCGTTCCAAGATCCCTTCTGTCAAAGTGACGTATTATGTGCCACAGAGTACGGTGGACGCCGTCCACAGAGCCCTCTCGATCCCACTCAGTCGGCACACTCTACCGGAGCACGTGCGGCACAACAGCGTGGAGGACAGCGAGGAAGTGGAGGAGATGCCAGAGATTGGCTACGAAGACGAACCCTAGCACTGACCCTGTTCGCTAACTACGGGGTTAAAGGAATGCTTTATGGTTGAATCAAGTGCCCTCCACCGCGATGCCAAGAGGAACAACGTACAGAGTCTGCTCCACATTCTCAATAAGATATCTTACAACTCATTAAGGAGGCAGTATGAGTGAGAAGCAAACAAGCGTGGGCCTTTGCCACCTATGGGCCCTTATTTGCAATATACTATTGTTGTTCTTTGCACAAAATGCACCTCTTTCTAAACCTTTTTTTTCACAGACCACACTGTGGGCCCTTTAAAATGCTTTAAGCAATGACGCTGATTCAGACTGATCTCAGATCAAGGAGGCATCATCTCCACCGGACACTAGGCTGGGAAACCTGATTCATATCATGAGAGTCCGTCAATCAGAAACAGGCAGAGCTCATTCTATAAACCAACATGCGGACGCTTGGTTTGCGATATCTTCAGCAATACACGCAGCCATCTCCAAGGACGGCCGTAACCTCCACGTGGCTGTTTTTATAGCACAGAGCTTTTTTTTCAAAGCACTACTAAATTATTTTTTTTACAGTCAATTTCTATAATAAACAAAAATACATATTGTTACAGTTTGTCCGATGGCAGTTTGTAATTGTGTTATCTTAGCGAGATGACAACGTATGCAGTAAGTTACTGAGCGGATGTTCCATAGGCTCCTGTTCATTAAATTCAAGGGTGTCTAAAGTAACACACCCCAAGATCTTCAGCAGTAATGACCAATGGGAACAGACCCTTGAGACGCTTTTGTGTTTCAGGGTGGTCTTTCTTTACGTTGAGTGGAGGAGACAAAACATTGTAGAAGGTATTTAATCACAAACACAACACCCACCACACATGGACTAGGTTTAACTTTAATTTTAATTACTCATATTAAACGTGCTTAATTTCTTCAATGAGCATCCTTTAGAACAAAAAAACCCAGCAGTTGCCCGTGTTCTCCGCATCTCTGCAGCCCACTTTCCCAGCCGGGGCAGAGGATTCCTCCCACTGGCCGCGAGAGTCGGAGACGCCCTGGGTTCAGAAAAACCCAAGCCGTGGGAAGATGATCCCACTATGTATTTTTAGCTTTTTTTTGCACGATATCAACCTGGCTTAATATAGTGTGCCCTCTACGTGACTCTGCGTCTGCCAGTCCTCTCCTTCCTTCCCTGGGACTCTATGTACAGGATGGAGCGAGCCAAAATAAAGAGGGAAGTCATCCTTCCCCTCCCTGCTCCCGGCCACAGTTTTTAAATAAGTTAAAAGGGTGTTAGCCGTTAACATTTCATTCACTTTATTCTGTCCGTTTATCCAGTTTTTATACATACCCTTTATGATACAAAGCCCCCTTGATTAGTTTTGCAGACCGTCGCTGTGCGTCCATCAAGCTTTTGGAGGTTATAAAGAAGAGGAAAAACTCATAAATGTACAGTTTACATAATCTGTCATTTAATTGTCTTCTGAAGGGTCAGTTTATGTGCAATGCAGGCAGAAAGAAATTAATTAGGATAACCTATTAATAATAGATTCATTCATATAAAATGCAGGGTACTTTAAAACCCTATTACTCTAAAGAAACAAGACTGTTTCCAGAAAAAAAATCACTTAACAAGATTTTATTAAACATTAGCCGATCGTGGAATGATTTCTATAACGGCACATATAACACATTCTGTATAAGTGTGGCTTTATGGACTGAAGACCCCCTGCTGCTAGGATTTCCCCTGAAGGTTTTTTCTCATCTTCTCCATCAGCAGCAGCCCGTTCAAAGCTATTCGACGGCAGTCATCATCGGGGTCCTTCTCCGTCACGTCTGAAATGAATAATATTTAATAGTTAAAATACCAAATGATTCTTCATACAGAAATGGAACCTTTGATATTTTAATTTAATTTTTTTCTCCTACAGGCTTGGGGGGGGGGACACTTCCATATACATTATATGCATTTGCAGGGTCTTACCTGCCAACCAACGCTGTGTTTCCAGGATCTCCTCCACCATGTCTGACGTTAGCCGCTCCCAAGGTACGCTCAGAAGAACGGTGGAGACGCAGAACAGGAGACCTTGTCTCACAAACCTAAATAAAGGCAACGCCAGGGAACATCGTTACAGCGGCTTATTGAGACGGCTGCCACCAAGCGTAATCGGGCTGACTATCCCGGAATCCCAATTTTTTTGATACTCACGAATCGTTGTGGTATCGGAGAACCCACACAAACTCCAAGAGTGCCTTCCCCATCTGAGGCGCAACCTGCAAGGAACCAAAGATAGATGCAGTCGCTCTAAACAAGCTCATCATCATAACGGTATCTTTACGCAGGGAACCCTTTAGTAAAAGGTGGATAAAACTCTCCTATATAAGTAAACTGTACACAATTCCCAATTCTCTCTTCCCACATAACTGTATTGCGTGTTCTAATATGACTTTTATAATATGCACCTTTATCAATGGGAGATACGACAGGCTGGGTGCAGAGGAAGCCTGAACATACGCTAACACAGTTGGGTCTGCTGGTTAAGAAGTAGAATGGCCAGTCCAGTTAAGGGTTAACTCGGGTGACCATACGCAACTTCCAGAAATTGCAAATTACCCACCCTGCTATATTAAATAATTTTTTTTTTTTAAAAAAAGAAGAGGGTGGTCAGGTGGAAGGGGTTTATCACCTTATATACCCCCCTCTCCCTTGCCCATGGGGAGGTTAAATAATAATAAGCAATAAAAACAGAGTATTTGTGCCCATTCATTACCGTGGCGTGTATTGCAAGGTGCATCAAGATACCAAGTGTGTGAACCATCCGTCCGAGCACCAGACGGTCCTCTCCCATGAGGTCAAATGTCACAACAGGCCTTAGAATAAATTTTAAAAAAAACGAATTAAGCGTGGTGTTCACATATAGAGCATGTGTGTCCCTAACTATTGTTTCGGGACAAAGTGGTGATACCCGTGCCCTGAGTGAGTCTTTTCTGACAGTTGAAAATTTCTTAGTGTATCCGTAATAGAATGTTAATTATCACTGGTGAACTTTCTGTGACGGGCACTAGCAGTCGATAATATATACAATATAATATAATATAATATATACATGCGCTTATTCCCCTTCTCTATAATGACCCAAGCACAGAGTTGCAGTCCTTACCTGTCAAAGTTCTGAATGAGAGGGAAGAAGAAATGTCCGGCTACGGGATGGAAACTGTTCGGGGCCGAGACTGGAGCAGCAACCGAAGACCCCTAAGTAGGAACAGATGGGTTACCAGCAAAGGTGGAAAGCTGACCAATGAGAGACTAGAACCATAATGGTCTATATGGCTGGTGTGGGACTAAATCTCCCATGATGCACTGGGAAAAGATTGCCTTCAGCATTGGATAATCGATATCACCTTAGCTCAGACCAGGTCTACTTCCAGAAAACCACATGAGTGTTGTGACCAAGAAACCCAGGAACACTACACCAAACACGCACTCCCTGATGTCACACTCTGTAATTGTGTTGTCATGTAACAGATACCTTGGCGAACCTTCGTGTCTTGCTTTCAATCCTCTCCTCCACAACCTTCCTCCAGTCGACAGGAGCCTCGGTATTTCTCAGCTTGCTGGCAGAGTGGAGATTGTGGGCCACTGCTTTACCGGTGGTCACCAGCTCAGAAAGGTCCTTTGCTGCCGATGCCAACACCTGACAATGGGAAATTGTGTAAAGACAACAAACACCCAACATCAAGTACGTTAACACAACGTGTCCAACATCAAGGAGAAGACCGTGACTCCTACACGGTTACACAAAAGCTAAAGAAACATCAAATACATGAAAATAACTAAAAGTTGTGAATCTCAATCAAACGCGATTGCAACGTAGATTGGGGGGCGATATCTTTCATAGCAGCGACAGATATACTTACATCTAAAATATCCATCCTCTGCCGCAGGCTGTAGTTAAGGGAATAGAACTCACCAGTAAGATACTGGGAAACCTGTGGAAAGATAACATTCAGAGCCTCGCAGTGTCACTAATTATTATTTATTGATTTATAGAGCGCCATCATATACCATAGTGCTGTACAATGCTGTTGAGACACAGCTCTAGAAATCCCAAGGGTCAGTTTACTTTAATATTGTACTATAAGAACTTTTGGACATATTTAAAGAATGTGGTTTAATTCCCTTATGCTTGACCTATCTTTTACAATGGTACCAAACATTACCGGCACGGGGTCCACCACCGTGACAGCCACCAGAGCTCCGTGACGCAGCTGCGGAAAGTTCTCAATGCCGGGTCGGTCATCGAGATGCAACAGGATCTTGGAAAGTTCGACGCTGACCTGTGGTGCATGCGATGGAGAACACGGTAATCAATATCAAGCCCCAGATCCTAGAAAACACTGGGCGGCTTACGATAAATTTTGTGAATCAATCTTCCAGAAGACTTAACGTAAAAAAAAATAATTAACATACTCCACAAATACAAACGTATGCATGATATAAAAAATGTATACATTGGCGCCATAAGAAGAATATTCTAAGATGTTCTCAACAGATCTTTTAATCTGTGTCTGTACCTCTTTGGTGGCTGCTATATTTCCACGGATCAGGGTCGCCAGGGATGTCATGGCCACCTCTACTTTGTCAATGTCATCAGACAACAGCACTGGGAGATTAAAGGAAAAAAATAAGGACGATCTAATGGAACACAACCAAAAAAACACAAACAAAGCTACAGAGATTTGTCCATAAAGCAGGAGTTGGAAAGTTACAAGAAAAATACTTAATATGTAAACCAGCGCTGGCATTTAATGCAAAGCAGAGACAGCAATACATTTCTTGGGTGGTGATCACAGGTTTTTGGCAGGAGACGCCATGCTTTAATGAGGAAGACACATGTAAAAGCATTGAAGAAGAAGTCCCACCTTCCATGCAGTCACGGATATAGGCCGGGGCGTTGCAGTTCTTTAATTCTGTATCCCCGCTCATGTCATACGGCGTCAGGTCATCATCACTGTTACAGATATTGGGGGCCACAGTTATTCCAAAAGTGATGAGAAGTGCAAACAGCCCTCCACGGTTATTATTATTATTAATATTACTATTATTATTCTGTATTATATATAAAAAGGTCTGACAAAGCTAGAACCGGCAGACTAAGACAAAGCCAAACAATATATTACCTGCGAGGAAATCTCAATGGCTCAAGCTCCTAAACTAACTATTTCTAATTGAAGCAGTTACTGCTATTCATTAACATATACACGATATGTACACAATATGGAGTAATTATTGAATTTAGGTGTTTCTAAACAGTTCTACAGAAAGCATGACAAAATACAAAAGGGAGAGAGATGGATCCACCATGAACCACTCACCTGTCGAGTTCCGAATCAGATCTGTGCTCTGACTTGGAGCTTTCCTCGTGTTTAACATCATTTCTGGGAAGTGACACTTTGGAAGGTGAACTGTGAGAAGAAGACTGGTCGTGAATCAAATTGGTCTGTCTTCTTTCTAAACTCTACCCAAGCGTAGGTAGCTGCATCTACTACATGGCGTTCAGCCACTGTAATGTTCCGCAAATCAGAAGCAGGGTGCCAACTTCTTGCCTTCACATTGTGCTTTCAACCAGGTTCCTTTTGCACATTATTCTAACACAGCGATGTCCAAGCGGAGAAATTAACGACATTCATGAGCACTGATCCACAGGTTCACCACCTACCTCTCTAATGGGACCTTGACTCTGTCTCCAACGTCGGAGGAGCAAACACAAGGAGGTGATAGCAAGGACTTCAGTTCTTTGATCTCCTCGTCCTCCTCATACTGCAAAATAGTGCATATTCCTATTTAATGAAAAACTTGTTTGCTGCAAATAAATCTCTATAAAGGAAACTTGAACCATCCTATATTATGCATGATTTCCCTCAAAATGCTTAACTTTATAACTTTCATTAACTGGTTGTATTGACATAAAAAAACACAGGAATAATGATAATTATTTTAAGACTCAGCATTATCGAGTGATGATAGCAGAACTCCCTCTAGTGGTCAGAGGTGGTTGTTCAGCTTGTGGAGGGGGTATAGATGAAGATGAGGGGGGGGGGTACCTGAAACGAGAGCTTGGGACCCTCAGAGTCAATGTGTTGGCTTATACATTCAGCCACTACCATTCCCAGGTATCTGTTGTTAGGGAGAGAACTATCCAAGTAAAAGCGGGTTCCAGAGGTCAATGCAAAGAGTAGGTCTAAGGAAGAAAGAACACAAAAAGACAGGGGCTAAGCGTCATGTGCGAGAAAGACAATTCATTAACCTCTCATGCACGCCACCTTTGGTTCTACTAGCCACCCTCTTTCGCCTACCTGTCCGACAGGACTCTATCTCCTCCTTGTTAAGAAGACTCAGACAGATGAGGATGGAGCGGCTTACGTGCAGCAGCTGGGCACGGGGAGAATGTTTGACCACGCTGCCCGACGACCAAACCTCGAGGAGCTGCCGCAAGATCTATAAGAGACAAACATACCCCTGAGCCTTTCGTAACCACGCAGCGTGATACCCCAGCTGGCCTAACTGCCCTCCTAGTCTATTTCAACTGTATCTATTACAATAGAAATTGTATCCAATAAATACAATACCAACCTTCACCAATAATACTCTGCGGCTATTATCCATTGAAATATATCCCAGAATGCTTTGCAGTTCCACTTTCTGCAACATAAACCAATATATATTAGTCACGCGAATCAGGTATAATCGGTGTGCAGATAGGGTCTGGTAACTGAAACTTGGGAAAATCTCACAATCTGTCTTAAACATATTTTCTGTTCTAAACTAATGGTCACCTTGAGGCCGTACTGCAGAAACAGCATCTTCTGGGTAAGCAGGAATTCTGCCTTCTTGTTCTTCAAAACCACATCCCCCAGCAATATGGATAGAGCTGAAGGTCTGAAACAGAGACTCCAGGTCAGGGACATCAGGAAGGAGAGTCCCAAACCTTTAATAAGTCTAAGACCAAATACAGGGGCCAAGGCATGGTACGTAGCAAAGACGGGCACCGCAAAAAGTACGGCGCAAGATTAAGACCGGGGCAATAGGCTTGGACAAGGAGTTTGGCAAGGTCAATGGAAGCACCATTCCTTACCCTTGGGCTATCTGCACAAACCCAGTGACTACCGGCTCCATCCACCTGTCTGGCACAGATTCCACCAATCGCCAGCAGATCCTCTGCCAGATACAATCTGATTGGACAAGGGTGATCAGGTGTGGCACCAGAACGGAAAGCAGCTCCTCTACAGACAGAGCCAATAGAGACAGAGATATTAGATCAACGACATTATGGCTACAGGGTCACCTCAATGGTTACAGATCACAGAATAAATACGTATCCATGAACGCAACATGCATGTCCCCTTCTGGAGAATCCCCCAATGCATTAGTAAGGGGCCGCACTCATATGCCGAAAAGTCTTTACTATGACTGGAGTGTCCCTTTAACAAATAAACTCAACAGATATTATCACAGTCTACCCTTTTAATGGGGTATGGAAGACCACAGTGGGGGGTTGTGGTTTGGGGGTCAATAATGCAATAGCTAAGTAAATGGAACAAGTGGTTGACTCTTCCGGGTAGGTTTCTGGATAACGGCACGTACTTTGCCTCCCTTGCATGCAGACTTTGCCCAGGACTTGAGACACAAAGGATATGGAGCAGCCCTTGCCGTCTGTAGGAAAAAATTGAAGATAGTTTAAAATTAAACATATTCACATAGGTATAGACAGAGTTAAAAGACACAGACTGATGTCCCTAATCATACCTCTGAGGGAATCGGAGACCATGCGCAGGACACGTAAGATGGAGCCTGCCACACAAGGGTAATAGTTCTTCGGATAGAAGAAGGGCTTTGTGTGTTTTTGAAGGCAGTTGGCTACATGATCCGGTAAGCTACATATCCTCCCAAGGATAGCCTCATGCAGGACAGGGGTTGGGGTAGCCTCAAGCTGCTGCTGGCAAACCTCCCAGATTACATCGGCCAGTGCTTCCCGCTGCAGGAATCGCTCCAGAACATGCGCACAGCGGTCTCGGCAGATGCTGGGCCTGGGAAACCAAAGGGAATACAAATATGGGAAAACCCGAGATTACATAATATTGACAATAGGTGGGATCTTTAAAAGTTGAAAGAACAACGATAGAGCTTTTAGAGATAATTCAATGACTGCAGAAACGGGTGCAATCCATGGAGAACCAGCAATGTCCTGATGACATTTTTTTTTTGATTTATGACATCACCAGACTTCAAGCATGCTTGCCAGTTTGTTTGGGGGGGGGGGCAACACAGCTTAGAAACACAGAATTTTAGAACTACGTCACAGCGCGGCTCCAAGGCGGCAACGCTCACCCAGTGTGACCCAAACTATCCATTAGGACCAGGAACGCCTGATCCGCCGGTCCTTCCAGGAAGAAACTGTCCCACAGCTCCATCCTCTCTGTAGTCAGCAGGGCTGCCCACTGGGGCCCCATCTGGCCCACTAAAAACCGCAGGAACGGGGTATAGTGCGTCCTCCTAAACTCTGCTTTGTCCTGGTCTTTGGCAGAGCCGTTCTCCGTGGTCATATAACGTTTCACACTCCTTAGCACTTTAACCAGCCTGTCGCCATCACTGATTTTAGAGAGCTCCGCTATGGCCTCTTGAAGCGCTCCGCTGACAGAACCAGCACACGGATCCATTGGAGTTTTTCCCGGTAGTCCTAGAAAGAGCAGAGACACCCAGGTTACGGTAAATGAAGAACACACAGAAATAAGAGCAAGCGAGCCGAATCTCACCGCTGAAGAACGTTCGTTTGCCGTACCACCAGTTCAAATCCAATGAATCCCTTTTATTTGGCCAACAAAAAAAACATCGAGCCTCCGTGATCACGGAGGTCTCTTTTTCGGGTCCTTATCAAATTAAATTTACAGACACAATCGCTATTAACAGATGGAGTTAACCCCTTTATAAAACACAACAGGCCCAACAAAACAAAATCGGGACATTTAAATATAATATAAAAAGTCCTGTTATTAATTTCATTATTATGGATTAACGCGCCTTCAGAAACTTCCAATATCGCTTGATGTCTAATTTTCCAAAAGTGTCATGTTTTGACAGGTATTATTAGTTATTTATGAGCCAATTACTGTGCAAAATTATAAAAAAGGGGTTTCACCACCATAGCAACCAACCAAAAGGCATCCAGTTGGTTACTATGGTGACAAGACTAGGGGTTAGGCATTAAAACTTATTTTGTGTCAGTTTCTTGTCACCATGGCAACCGAAAGAACGGTCCAATCAACATGATTATTTTAAAGGTTGCTATGGTGATAGGTCCTTTTTCAAAAACATGGACCATAACGACCCTGTCAGTACTGGGACTCATTAAAAGCCACCAAAGGGGCAGTTACAGGGTCGTTTGGATTCCCCCACCAAGATGACAGGACTTCTCTGGGTTCACATCCTGCTTGGCATTAAACAGATAACAGATTTCTTACTATGAGATAAATAAATGATGGGATGAACTTATAAAAGGGACGCTTGGAAGGTAGCCGGTCCGGTGCCTTTGTTGCTATGGCAATTGCAAATATTTTACAAAGAATATGTTATTAAAATGCCCGTTAATTTAACACTAATGTAGTATATGGACGTTAACCTCCTATGTGACCTTATATTAAGAAAATGCCACGCGCGCTCCCGGATTAAAGAGCATCACTCACCCGCTGCGCTGTTTAACATGTTAGAGTCGCGGGCGCCGCCATCTTTCTCCTCTCACCGGAAGTGGATTTCAGACATCTTCCTACACCCACGCTCACTGCAGGCAGCTTCTTCTATACGTTCCGCTTTCTAATGTTGTTCGTGGGGGGGATTCTTTTCGGGTGCACCGACCACCTCCTCGTCACACGGTTTGAGTGCCTGCTTGCCTTTATTTTTTTTTGTTGTTTTAAAAACTTCTCTTGTGAAATATACAGGGAGTCTCTGCTTGAACACAGGTGGGCAGAGCTGTTGTGGGGCAAGGCTTCTATTAATGCTGGTGGTTATATTGAGTAACCAATGCATCCAACAACCGCAGGTTTGTATTTTAAAATAATTAGATCCCGGGTAATGAACAGTTTGAGTAAACCCTTCCACCGGCACACAATGACTTTATTATCTTTTCCTAAAAGAAAACCCAACGCATTTCGAGCCATCGGGAGGTTAATGGATGCATAATTAGCCAGATTATGCAAATCACCGGCCATTTATTCATGAGCTGCGGTCGGCAGCAGATTAAAAGCACCCAGTATGTCGGTAACCAGATTTAATTCTATTGGGACTTTTATTTATATATCGCCAACAACGTCCGCAGCGCTTCTTACAGTCCGTACCTTTAAAACTAGAACCGACAAAGAAAAAAACGATACAATGAGTGAAGCTGCTTGACTCAAAAGCTTGCAATCTATAGGGGCTGCATGTTTGATTTAATTTCCATCACTAAATTTTTTTTTTGGCACACAGACATCGGTAAAAAAACTAAACCCGTGATAGAAGCACCATCCCCGGGTATTTCTAAGAACCAGGGGGCAGTTAATGAACCAAGCGGAAAGATACGACTTCTTATATGTGATCAGACTGAGCGTGAGGAGCAGATGTTTCTATTCCTGTAAACCCCGTGCAGCATTAATAATAAAGAGTTTTCAATAAAAAAAAAAAAAATACCTGGTGAGTTGAGCTTTTGTGGTTATTCTCTTACTCGCTGGTTAAGCTGGGGTTCCACTTACTTGGCTGAATTTAATGGTTCGCTAAAAACAGCTGACTCCAAGCAGTGTTAATATACAGAAATCTCCCAAAAACATCCACCGTTGCCTTGTTGGTAATTCTTCGGGCATATTTACCATGTGACACAAACACAGGTACTAAGAAGTTGTCAAAAAATATCAAAATTTTATGGAACGTGTAAAGAATACAATGGCTTAGTCAATCAACATAGCAGAATGTTATTGTTCTAAAATTGCAGCTTTAACCCCGACCCGAAAGTTTTTGTTTCTGCACCCCAAGCATTAAACTCTGGACCAGCTAATCAAACTTTCAAACTTGTCTTTTTATTCCACAAATATCAGAAGACATGGAGAAAAGACATTTTAAAAAAAAATCATAAAAACCAGAAAGAAAAAAAAACAAAAAACTGTACAAGTTACATTTTATATATCTTTTTAGCGATAAGAACAGCGCGCTCACAATTCTACAGCAAAGAATTATTAAAAGAAGTAACCTATGAAGTGTGGGCCCTGGCTTGCGGCACATTCTGCATGTTGCAGGCACCCGGCTTTAAATCGATGGCATGTACAGAAGAGGCATGGGAAATACATAAATAAAAACAAAAAGGCAAATTAATTTTGCTTATCTAAAATTAGGGGCAAGAAACATTACTGTTTGCTTATTCTTAAAAACAGCTAAAGTTTGGAACGAGCTTCCAGAAAGGAGCCCCTAAGATCCCTGGCAGAGAATAGAGGGAGCTCCTCTACACCAAGGGGATGTGAAACGTGGAATCGCTTCCAACATCCCTGCGCTATAGCAAAAGGGTTAATCTACGTCTGTACAGAACACGATTTAAAGGTTTAAATGCACGCTGATCTCCCAGACAAATGCTGCTCCCCCCCCCCATCAGTTGTTGGCAGGTCCCTGCTTACTTACATCACTTCCAAACTCTGCCCTGCTGAATCAAAGCTCAATTCCTTACGGTTACAGAGCCATTTAAAGAAATACATCCAGAAAAACCCCGTTACATGTATTCTTAATACTTGTACCAGCTCTGGACACTAGCCACCTTTACTCAGTAAGAGCCGTAATACAATGAAGAGGTGGCTTGGAGTTGATTGGATGTTTTATTTAAAAGCCCTTCACCACTTGCCTGCCAAGCGTTCCAGCCAAGGACTGTCCCACAGGATAAGCACCCAGTGCCCCCAATATACAGACTAAACTATACTCCCAGACAAAAAAAAAAGCAGAGAGGCTGCGGAAATTTAGCCCCACCAGTCCAGAAAGTCAAGTTATACTGTATGAAGGACATAAATGTTTAATTTGATCAGAACATATTTTCTTTAGGTGGAAGTGTCATGAAGTCTGTACAACTCTGATTCATTAGGACCAAGAACCGATGTAACGCAGAGTGGAACGGTGGTCCAGCAGGAAAAACAGGCTAACAGGAACAGCAATATACTTGGGAAACCCGGGGGAGGAATGCAAGCCAGCGACAGAAGGAATGCCTTTCGTGACCATGCTGCTCAGGACTGCCATTTCAGTCTTGGAGATCTGTAGGCTTTATAACTCGTGTTGTTTCTGTGAAATGTTTCCTATGGTGGCTGCGCTGTGATGGAATTCGGCTCGCGTTTGTTTTATGAAGGGGAGCACTGGAGGTTCACCGCGATGAATTGGAGCTGGAACGGCTGCGATGGCGGCGGCGGGCCGGTGAGCGTGAACGACGGCGGACAGGTGAGCGGCGGCGGGGGGACCTGGACCTAAGGAAGAAAGAATGTTAAGACAAATACCCCGAAGAAGTGCAACCCAAGCCAATAAAACATTTAATGCAGTTTTAAAGAGCACGGAGTAAAGGCATGCAAGTAAGCAAGATGTAAATCCCACTTCATGAGGTCTAAAGTGAGCAGTCAGGGCCTTCTAGTGGGAGAATTATTTGACAGGTAAATAAATTATACAAAGTAAGTTCAGAGCTGGGATTAGTAAATTAACTAACCTTCTCCTCATACGTGGGGGAGAACGGCGCCACATAGGGGGAGGGGGCATCATCCTGCGGGGAGGACTGAACCGCCGAGGCATTGCACGCATGGGTCGTGGGGTAAGAACAGCAGAAGCTGTGATTTCCTGGCCATCAATCTGTCCTGTGAAAATAACGACAGAGTTAGGACTTTCTACAAGATTACCATGAGTTAGAAAGTCAGGTTAAAATTAAATTGGAAATAAAGGATCAGCAAATATAATACCCTTATATAGTCCCATAATCAGTTTCATGTATGTGCAAAGTGTACACAATCCAAACAGTTATCTTACCATAGATCTATAGTAGCTAAATGCAGCACTATTCCAAGGAAGGGTATAAAGTCCTGCTGGGGTTATGGTGTTCATAAGACTGAAGGACAGTATTTGCCATGTAGGAGATGTTGACACTTACCCCCATCCATATGCTTTAGGGCCTTGTCTGCATCTTCAGGTACCTCAAACTCCACATAGGCATAACCCTTGGATAGGTGGAGGTGTGTGCGGTCCAGTGGCATGTCAATCATTTTAATCTTTCCATACGTCGAGAAGATCTCTAGAATATGATCCTGAGAACGGAGAGATTGAGTATTTATTGATTTATCCTGCAACTCTGTACAATGAATAAAGATAATGGCAGCATTTTTCCTGTGTTTTTTTTTTTACATTACAAAAACTTGCTAATTCCTAAACAGAAGATTGTGAGCTTCCACATAAAAGGAATAAAAAATATTTGACAAAAGCCAGACCAACCTTGGTGACGTTCCTTGTCAGGCGCCCGATGTGTACTTTGGTGGGTCTTGGGCTGGGGCTCCTTCTCTTCCTCTCCTTCTCATCACGTTTGGGCTGTTTAGATCTTAAAAACACAAAACCCACATAATTTAAAGATCGTACACTGCATGAACAAATTTACGTTAAAAATGAACTGTGGCTTCTGCAAATTTCTGCATCCCACGTCCTGTAGACACAACAAACAGGGCAGAGAGCAGCATGAAGAAAGATTTAATCAGACTTAATGTGGCGCTTTTTAGAGGCCACACATGCAGGCGAGGCGGCAGTTTAGCCTCATATGGTGGTACCGTTACATCAGCTATTGAAATTAGAAGCCCTTTTACATTAAAATATAAACCACCTCCCCCTCCATCTGCTCACAGATGTACATTTTTTAAATTTATGTTGTGTTTATGTTCAGTGTATTGTTATTAAGCACATTGGAGTTTTATACAAAACATCTGGATTCAGTTACAGCTTCACTCTAGTAGTTCGTTAATGCAATTTAAACCACTAGAGCAGGGATCTCCAAACTCGGCCCTCCAGCTGCTGCAAGACTACATCTCCCATAATGCTCCTTCAGCTAAGGGGCTGGCTGAGGAGTATGGGAGATGTAGTCCTGCAGCAGCTGGAGGGCCGAGTTTGGAGATCCCTGCACTAGAGCCCAGGCTGGGCAACAGACTTACTTCGAGCGGGAACGTCGTCTGTTATCGTGGCGGCGTCTTGATGGGCTTGGGGACCCCGATGAGCTGCTGGAACTGGAACTGCGAGAGGAACTGGAGCTTCCCGACCGGCTGGAAGCAGACGAGGAACTGGAGCCTGAGCTGGAACCAGAACTGGATCCGGATGAGGAGCTGGAGGATGAACTGGATCGGGAGTGACTGGCATTAGAAATTGCAACGTTTCCAGGCGAAGCAAAATGAAATAACAGAAGAAAGTGAAGCTCCGCGAGATTGAGCTCATATAAAAAGTAACTTTTAGATCTCCGGCTGAACGATCTTAAGCAATGGTTACCTCCAGATGGAACTTTGAATCTGTGGCTATGAATGTTCTTTCGCGTTTAACAAACTTTCACTCACTACTCACCTACTGCTGCTGCTCCCGCTGGAGGCGCTGCGTCTCTTCCTCGCTTTATCGCGCCCTCTTTCTTTATCCGTGGCTTCTTTGCCCGTGGTCTTTTCCTTAGTCCGGTCTTTAGTCCTGTCTTCTGAACGCTCCTTTCGCTTGGTGGGAGAAGGAGCCCTGGTAGTAATGCACAATGCATGAAGCCAATTTAAACACAGGGTTGGAAAATCTGTATTTGCCCATTAAGGAGTGAAGGCATCACCCTTCAGCTCAGCCCATATAGATACCACCGACCATCGTACGGAACTCTAAACATCCAGTGCCAATGAGCGGTAAGTCGCATTGCTTCCCCAGAAAGGTTTTGGATCACTTTATGTCCGGCAGTCTGGGTTCATGAAGTTAAAGCTTTGGGCTTCTGCATTAAAAATGGTTTCTAAGACTTGCTAAGTAGCAGTAAGTTAGGTTACCACAAAAGCATTGATAGATCCGGTGCATCTGCTAGCGTAAAGTACAACAAAAAAGCCCCAGAGCCCATCCACTACCGAGTGCAGTGGCCATGTTGGGACCACCACAGGTATAATGCTAAGGGAGTGATATATAATATATATATTATATTATATACACACACACACCAGGTGAGATAGTAAATAACTCCCAGGACACTGTCTAAAAACAGCCCTCTGGGCCAGTAATTGCTTGAGTTAAGCTGAATTAAAGCTTTTTTGTGTTTTTTTTTAGATCATTAGGCGATACTTTGGACACCTTTCCCCACACAAAAAAATAAACCACACTGAAACAGCCCTTCCACAATCCTAAACATATAAACACTGCATTAATGGACCCCAACACTGCATCCCTGCTAGTAAAACAACGGTAAACACTGGAAAGGGGTAACTCTGCAGTGGCTGATCCATCACCCACCCTTGGCTGAGGATCACAGGAGTTTTAGTCCAGTAATCGTCTGGTAAATTAAATACAGCCTGTGGATATAGATATATTCATTCAGAATACGAGCCTTTGATTTCCACATGCAGTTACCCATTCATTCCATTACATATCAACCAACCAGGGCTGAGGATGATGAGAGTTTTGTTTAACATGCATAAAAGTACACATCGCTACTATCAGAATATTATTAAAAGGAAATCCGCCCCGCAAGCTTAATGCACACCGCAGACCGATACGTGAACGCAAAACATGCCATTCAATGCATTGGAGGTACCGATTTACCGCTCAAATTAACCAGTAAAAAGACAATCCCTGCACCGGAGGAGGCCCGGAACAAGTCGTGAAGTACTGGGATAAAAAGAAGCTGCTTTGCACGGGTCATAACCATTCATATTTGGCTGCGGCCTACAACCGCCATTGAGCCTCGGTTCGTATCCTGGGCCTAAACCTGAACGGGACGCCGTCCCCGGAGGTAAATATAAAGCCGTATTAGAACACCAGGTCTCCCCTGTTACGCTAACCGGGTCCCTGGGGTTAAATGGTCCCTGTACCCGCAGGATGGACGCGGATTAAGTGCGAAGCTTCTTACATTTTTTCGGCCTTCCGCTGCCTCTCTCGTCTGAGCTCGGATAAGCCGTCGCGCTCACTCTGACGCGGAGCCGCCATCCTAATACCCACAAAAACCTTTGGGCGCCTATGCGCTGACGTCACTGCCTGGTGAGGCGGGGTTTAGCAACGGAAAGGGGCGGGGTAATGGTAAATAAGGGGGTAGCCGTTTCTTGACTATTTTGGAGCAGCTGACAGACAAGGATTTGGAGACTAACGGGTTAATGAGGCCTAGGTGCCCTCCTACTGGCAAAACAAACATGGAGGCGACTCCCAGAAGCCCCTGCAGAAGCCCTCTTCCTGTGTAAACAAAGAGTGGCATATGGCAGCGGAGGACAGACTGGCTGGAAAGAGATGAGGTATTAAAATCTGTGCAAAAGGGAGACATAGAGGGCTGCGTATTAAAAGGAGGGGGTGAGAGGGTAGGTGCCCTGGTGTCTGTGTATTAG
>VKOC01000009.1:3171855-3232493 GCA_009364415.1 Spea multiplicata
CTTTAGGAGGGTTTCAGGGGGCAATAAAACCATGTGGTGTATTTGAGATCTTGTGTTTTCATGCGATGCCCTGTTATTTGGGAACAGAGGCTTTTGCAGTCGGGTGCCCTCGGGGGGATTGTGAAAGGGTAAGGGGGGGTGTTTGTGGGGGTAAATAAACCTGGGAGAAGGAGAAATTACCCCCTGGGCGGGTGGTGGCCCCCCTGGAATCACGAAGGCTGGGGGTTCCTGTACTCTTGGATGTAGGCTTCCTTAGTGGCAATAAAGTCCGTGTATTATAATAAGGGGGTATTTAATGTTTAATAGGGACTGGCATCCCATGGTGCTCGAGGCAGTTGGCATGGACGATGATTCCTATCAGGCTTAGGCAGTGTGTTATAGCGACGACAATCCCCATCATGCACCGACTGGGAGTCTGTAGGAAGGGCCGCACTTTTACGCCTGCGCACCGCCGATCGGATAAGGCTAATATTCCCATCCCCCATAGACACTAATAGTGGATGCCCATGTAAAGAGGCTAACCCGGCACACGCGTGTTCCAGTGGAGTTGGCCATGTTGTGGCGTGACATTATGTGACTATTAAAGGGACAGTGCGGGCATCACGTATGACAGCGGCGAGGTCCCTTTAAATTTCCCTTATGTCTATTTTTCCGTCCCACCGGCTGTTTTGCTGGATTTACCAACATTTGCATTATCTTTAGGTTGATGTTTCTGCTCCATTATTAACCCTTTGCTTTAGAGGCGTGCGTGATGCAGTACAGACACACTGTGCTAACCGCCCCCCCTTGCTTCCCTGGACATGCGCAGCTCTCCGAGCTCCCGAGTGAAACTTCTGGTGAAAACCACCGATTTGTGAACAATTTGCATTTTCTGTAAGTTCTATTTTAAGATCCTTAAAAGGTTTATTGGGGATCTGATCGCAATCATTCTCTATACAGAATAAGCCCCTTATCGCCGATTACCCGATCCCAGCAAATACAACAATTATCAGCAGGGGACACCAGACCCAGGCTGGCCAACTGGCACCCGGGTGGGCCGCTGCAGCATGTGGCCAGTGGCTGGATATGCCCGGCCGCAGACCACTTTAGCAGAAAGCGCTAAGGTGCGAGGGCCGCTTTGTGATCGTTACCCTGGCCCCCGGTGACACGGCATTATTAACAGCCCCTCTGATCACTTGCCTTGTATGGGGTTTCCAGGATTTCCTGCTGTTTCTATACATTATCGGGGCTTTTAGGGCTATAGAACCCTACAATACCCTCATACCCAGCAAACATTCCGAGCTCCTAGAAAAGAGGAGCACCCGGGGAGGAAAAAGAGGGACATCAGGGATTTGAGGTCCCAAAGATAAAACAAATTGTGAAATTGATTATATAATAATATATATTTTTTGTGAATATGCTATAAAACATACTATATATATATATTTGAAAGACATCACAGCGTATCTAGCAGGGAGGCAGCAATCTGCCTGCAACTCCCATCATGCACAGCCACGGAGAGCTGGGATGGAGCGCACAGCAGCTGGCGTGCCACAGACCGCCCGCCCCCGTTAGATGAGCGCGTGCACCCAGCGCGCACCCCACGAACCGGCACGATCATCCATGTGTTTGGGAAGACCGGGTGGCCGCATCCCGGGGAGGGGCCTGTGGGTGGAGCCAGAGCGCCATATTGGGGAGACTCCCTGGAGTGTTAACGTGACATGCGGGTGTAGGCGGAGTTTACTGCACCGCTGGGCAGGTTTACGCTTGTTCGGGGCGTGGCTAACGGTTTGGTGTTTAGCGTGGGCTGATCGGTGATTGTGGTAAGAGACGGACTGCTCTGGTGTGTGTGTGTGTGTGTGTGTGTCGTGTGTGTGTGTGTGTTCGGATGTGTGTGTGTGTGTGTGTGTGTGTGTGTGTGGTGATGTGTTGTGTGTGTGTGTGTGATGTGTGAGATGATGTGTTGGTCTGGTGTGTGTGTGTGTTGGTGTTGTTGATGTGTTGGTTGTGTGGTTGTGTGTGTGTGTGTGTGTGGTGTGTGTTGTGTGGGGTGTGCTGTGTGTTAGTTATGTAATATATTGTATGTATTAGGATCGGGATGGATTGTGTAGTTTACACACTGACTGTTTGTGATCCGTTCTATGTGGTTGTGTAGGTTGTATACTGCTGTGTAATTCATGTACACAATGATTGTGACCCCGGGTCTGTGTGTCTTTCAGGTACCCCGCAGGAGACGCCATGTCTGCCCCGGCTGAGAAAGGTAACGCGACCTCCCTAATGGTTTTTTTGTTTTATTTTATATTTTTTTTTTATACGCCAGTCACGTGATACTAGCTCAGTCATATGACCTGGTTTAAATATCCAGGAATCATGTGACCAGCGGGGCGCTTCCTGGTTGATCGCTGAGTTAGCTGTTTAAGTGCCTTTAGGGTCATCATTTGAGTCTCTTTAGGGCAGACTCGGGACTCTCCTGCAGTTACTGACAGTCAGGAATTCGTCTCACCGTCCAATCTGTGATAGATGTCAATCATTCCATACTGCATTAAATATGTGTAAAAATATCAAATCACTCCTGAAGGAGAGACCTCTGAGGTCCTGAAAGCCTATGTATCTTTTGCATCATTTTCCCCCAGTAAAGGCATTAATTTCGGTTTTAATTAACAAAGCAGTAGTTTCTGATCTCTTATTAGGGGTGATTTGAGGTGAATATCTTGGAGGCGGTGATTGTGAGAACAGAGTGGGATTTAACACAATGAATCCTTTCAGTAGGTGATTTCATAACATTTTTATCCTCTGCACACTGGAGTAAACCTCATGGCTTTTATTCCATACCACCTCACTTTCCCTTCTCAGGAGAGCCAGTCCTACTTTGAGAGGGCAATCCCTGATGCCCCTCTTTACAGCCCTAAAAGCCACCAATAATGTGTGTAGAAACAGTAGGCTTTGTGTAAATTAAATCATGGAGACAAAATGCACTATTAGACATAAAAATACCTTAATTACATTAATAGGTCACAAAGTCACCTACAAAGCGTCAATAAAGCCCCGCCTCTAGCCACACCTCTAACTGCACCCCTAAACCAAAATCATCCCCCCATTTGAAATGTTGAGCGGTAGGTAACTGTGGCCCCTGATGTAATTGTGGCCCCTGCTTGCAAAATGTGAATTGATTTAACTGCCCCTTTTAGTTATGAAAGTGTTAAATTCATCGCGGTAGGTGGGCAGCACCTTTCAGTAAGGTCACTGCTGGCCAGAGAAGAACCCCCGTAGACTATTCTACCCCCAGATGATTCTTTACCCCGTTTTACGGGGTTAAATAGCCGGTTAGTTATCTCAGAGCTGAGTGGATCTCTTTCTTGTTGCCCTGTCAGCGTATTACCGGTTTCTGGTGCTTTTCTTTAACTGCCTGCTGACGTTCGGCTCGTACTTCTGCTTCGATATTCCCAGCGTTCTGCAGGAGCAGTTCCAGGGGGTGAGTATTCCCAGTCCATTCAGTATATCTATGAAATGGGGGGGCTCTGTGACATATACCGTGTGCCTATCATGAACAAGACGGGACCCCCAGCATGAGCTGTAACCTGTCCACACTTTATGCCAGCAGAGCTATTCCTGGGTAACGCAGAAATATAGAACCATTCGCCCATCTAGCCTGCCCTGATTTAAGGGCATTAACCCCCCTATCAGTCTTCGGTCAGGTCCTTATAGTGAGGAAAGCGCTATGTCTATCCCAAGCCTCTTTAAAGTCCCTCTGTATTAGCCTCCACCACTTCTGCTGGTCGACTGTTCCATTTATCCACGACCTTGCTAAAGTGGAAACCACTCGCCATTTTTGTAGCTCCCTTTCCCTGTATTGGCTCTGCCGGTTTATTGTTTCCGGTGGGGGTTTATCATCCTCTTTCCGAATTCTTCTTGCCTGTTGGTAGAGGGTAACCTTCTTTTGGCTTCTCGCCCATCAACAGAACCTGACCTGTAGCAACGGAAGCCACGTTAACGGCAGCACGGACTGCGTGGAGGGTCTCGGCATGAGCCCGGAGCAGTACAATTTGCTGTACGCCATCTACGCCTGGACGTGAGTATATAGGAGGGCGCGCGGCCGGGTCACGTGATCTCCACCAGACCCACAGATGGGATTCATTCGCTCTCCTTGTTTGATGGAGGTTCTGTGGAAAGAGGTTCTGTGGATGTATCCCACCCATGTTGGTCTTACCCCTCACCCCCTTACCCCTCGTGTTGTCTGTTGCTGGAAAGCCCATCGCTTATCCACCATGTTGACTTCACCAATGCTGTCTTCGTTCTTCTTCCCCAGGAACGCCCTGGTGGTGATAATGGCCGGCTTCCTGATCGATAAACTCGGGAACAGATGTAAGTGATAGCTGAAGCTACCAGGGAGGTTAAAAAGTAACATTAATGAAGCTGCTTCGCTTAGACACCCAATAAACGGTACGATCGCCGCGATAGAAGACGGCAGCTCGGCAGGGAACTTGCATCTTAATATTCAAGTCAACTCTTCTCCCTAAAATTGCTATTTACAGAAATGTATATTATTGTTTTACGTCACTCCCTAGCTTCCTAACATTTTTTTCCTTCTTTTCCAGTTGGTCTGTTCCTCTTTTCATTCTTGACCCTCCTGGGCTCGTCCATTTTTGCGCTGGGATCCCACTTCAAGGGGACGCCGTACCTCCTGCCTCTTATGTTGACCGGACGTCTGTTGTTCGGCTCTGGAAACGGTTCCCTGACAAGTAAGAGACCCCGGCTGCGTTTTAAACACGCGTGTGGATGACATCCGCCTGTAATAGAAGTACAGATAAAGAACACAATCTCGATGGCGGCATAAGTCCCACAAAGTTATTTTGGGGTTATTTCCTCGCCACCTTCGTTTCTTTGATCTGCTCTCATACCGTTACAGTCGTACAGAACCGGATCACAGCCTTCTGGTTTAAAGGCAAGGAGCTGGCGCTGGCGTTCGGTCTGACCCTCTCGTTCTCTCGGCTCGGCAGCGTCTTGAACTTCTTCCTGACCCAACGGTTTGAGAGTAATTATGGAATCCAGTGGACGCTGTGGGGAGGTAAGTCTTGGTTACTGGTTTCTATTTTCCATGACCTTCTAAGAGTCTTCATCCATGAAAGATTTTGTCAAAGTTCTTGTTGGCATATAACCACTCACACTCGGTTTGGAAATGCCTTTTTTGCTTTGTGTATAAATTGTCAGTGTTGACATCATGAAGATGTTGATGGACTTCTCCTCTTGTCCAGGCACCTTGCTTTGCGTACTGGGCTTTCTCTCCGCCATTACGGTCAGCGGGCTGGATAAGGTGGGGATGAAACAGTTGGGTTTGGATGGAACCATCCAGGAAGAGTCTAAGAAAGTGGTGAGTAGATGAGGCTAGACTTCGGGCTGTTTTTATTTAGCTTCTCGCCCGGGTCTGGGTGGGCCTGGACATGATGTGGTCTGGCTGAATTTTCCAGAATCTTTTTCAGAAATATTAACTCCATGATGGTTCTTGAGCACTGGCTCATGCAGCCTAGAAGGATAGCTTTAAAGATATGGCTGATTTAATAATCAATACATTTTTCTGTCTCTCTGTTCCTATAGCGAGTACAAGATATACGGCACTTACCCCTGCGCTACTGGTTGCTGGTACTCACCATCATGTTCTTCTACAATGGGGTCTTCCCCTTTGTGGCAGATGCCAGGTAAATAGGGCAGGAGGGGCTCTGAGGCTTTCCGTATTATATTAATGTTACGGGGGGATGTTTTTTGGGATTGGCACACTATACGTGGGCACTTCTTGCCATGTTTCTTCTGGGTTCCGGATGCATATGGCTTACGGCCGGATAGAATGCTTCGTATTACTAATCATGGGCTGTGTTTCTATGTACTGGATATGTCTAAAGTAATTCTTTGTGATAATTCTTACCTTTTCTTTTTCTAGTAAATTCATCCAGGATAAATACGACGGTTATGACCAGCAGACGGCCGCATACATTGCCGGGGCGGTCTATGACAGCTCGTTGGTTCTATCTGCAGCCGTCGGAATATTAATTGTAAGTAAACTTACGATTTCTTAGTGACAGTACTAACCGATCTCATCTAATCCCATATTTATTATAAAAGTAAAGTATAAAAAAATGTACCGAGAGACAATTGGTACACAGAAGCTGGGAACGCCTCGTTTGTTGAGGATAGTCACGTGCTGTTTGTTTCTCGCAGGACTACGTTGGACTGAGAGGGGTGCTGGCCGTCCTCTGCGCTGTCCTGACGCTTCCTGTATTTGCTCTCCTGGCTTTTACCTTCGTCCCTCCGCTGGTGTCCACGCTGTGGCTCGGAGTCACGTACTCCTTCGCTGCGGTAAAGTATAAACTTGCTTTGGGTTCGATGGCGGGGTTTAGAGGAAACATCAGTCTGTCTTGTTAGCTCTTTGCACTCGGGGCCCGTATCATTAACCAAACCAGCGGACAATATACGCTGGAATTGAAAATCATTAATACATTGCTTTTTTCGGTTCACAGGCAAGCATGTGGCCCTCTATTCCCCTCGTGGTCCCTCAAGCCACATTGGGGACGGCTATGGGACTTGCAACCTCTGTGCAAATGATCGGGATTGGAATTTCAAACCTGATTGTTGGCAGGATCCTCGGTACTAAATCCAGGTGAGTATCCATTAGGCGGGACCCCCCTCCAAGAATACTGCCAGTGGGAATAACAAAGGCTGGGTGGGCCGTATGGATTCAGGGAGGCAGCAGTGGATGGGCTTCCAGCCCTTTTTCCTCTGAAATAGAGAAGCGTTGGGTACGGAGTCTTTCCCGTAGGTTGGTGGATAAACGTCAGCATTATACACATTCTAGATTCTGTATTAAATACGAATTTATTCTATGGGTGAAGCCATCATCCACTCTTGCTAAAGGATAAAAAGTTTTCTCTCTATACAGCGAGGCTAAGATCCCCTTGTGGCGCTGGCAGCAGATGATGATCTTCATGCTGGCAAACACCGTCGCCTGTATCGGAACCTCCGTGACCCTGAATATAGTGGATAAGAAACAGGTAACTCGAAACACCTCGGCTTGGGATACTGGTCTGGGACTACCGGCGCTGTTAATTCTGGGTTATATCATAATGGGAGCGCTCTTCCTAAATAAAGGATGACGCCCGGGTATATTTTAACCGAGTCTTTCTATCTTTCTTCTACCACTTGCCTGTAGGGAGGAACACTAAACAGAACGAGCAAACGGAGGCCAGCACCGGAACCCAGCGAAGAATCAGACAGGACTCCCATACTAAACGAGGACGACGAGCAGATAAATTAGTGTGTAACGCGCTGCGGCGGATGTGAATCTCTAACAATGTGTGATACGGGTTATACCACAAACAGTTCTCCGGCGGCCCTACTAACACTATCTCCATTAAAGGGGGGGGGTCCCCTTTTGCTACGTTGACACAGACCGATGACTCTAGTTTTACATTTTGAAAGGGAAAGGACTGCAGTTTCTAGTTATTAAAAAACCTTTTCACACAAAAGCTATATATATATATATATATAAGCCACAACCTCGTTAAATGCATTTATGCAGCTGCCACATTTTATTCTAAGTCTTAATACACAGAAGCTTCTTGTGCGGCTTCAACACTAACTTACGACAGAATGGAATGAATCGCACCAGAAAGCAAAAAATAATTTACGCCGGTCCTCGGAACAAAGTATTTTACCATCGATGGTCCAAGTAATTGGGACAGTTGAAGTTAAAATGACTTTTGTGTTGTAGGAAGGGCATTTTGTGCCAGTTTAAAAATTAAATGGGAAAACGGGCATTGACAAAAAGGGAAAACTCGCAGCTACGAGTACTTTAAATGTATTGTCTTCCAAAAACCCTCTGAGGTGTGGCAGATGACCCCTCATTTAATATTTTTGTATACAATTTCTGAAGGGTTTCAGTCCTTCGAAGGCCAAACTTTACCTGTGTGTTTTTATACAACTGCTATTTAGAATAAATGAATCGGAAAGGGTATTCTGTTCATCATTTTCGGTCGCCAAAGAAGGTTAAAGCAGACTTTTCTATATCCTATAGTTCAGCGCATAAAGGTTTAGAGTTCAACTCCCACAGAAAGACAAGTAAAATCATTAACAAAATACACTGTTTATTAAGAGATGTATCACGGTAACAGTAGAAATGGCATCCGTCGGGTAAATGTATAAAGGGGACAATGCCAGCTGCTACATAACACGGAGAAAATCTGTACATTACGTATAGAAAACAAACATACGTCAAGATGATGGGTTTAAGGCTCCAAATTATCACAGCTCTGCGCCTGTGCATCTTATATTCAGAATTTTCTACTACAATCCGGTCCCAAATGGCACAGCAGAGGCAAGTAAGAGATGTACGGCTAAGTAGCGGGGTATTTATGGATGTGTCCTGCCCTGGGTCTCTTCCGCAATGTTGCATTCTGCCCTGATGCCTCAGAAGGATAGCTATGATGGAGGCCATACTGGTCACTCTGACTTACTGGGGCTGTTTTGCGAGATCTGCCCCTGGTAATGCAGCAGAGGCAGATCTATGGACGTACCACACCAGGCAGCCTAGGGGATCTTCTGATAAAGACTAAACGCACATTACGGAAGGATGTCCGTTACCGCGTAGGCTTCCTTGGCAAAGAAAATATACACGATAGATTTAATGAGGATTGAACAATGCAGCTGTTACAGTATAGGCCTTACAAAAAGCACCTGAAATATGCTCAATATAAGCCAACACAGACTCATCTGCTCTTTATGGAACCAGAGATGAATTTACTGCATAAAAGCTGCAAAATCGGTATTATTGTAGAATTACAGAACTAGTCTACATTAACCGCACAGGTGTAAAGATCTACGTGCTTAGCACGATACTTTGACGTGTGCCCAGACTACCGATATCCTCAAAACCTATACTAATAACATTGTGCCAAATCTTTATTTAAGGCTAATTTAATGCTACTTAGTGTAATAAATCAGGTACATAATTTCAGCACCTAAAATGTGGCCATAATTTACATTTTTCAGAAGTGAGCTATTTCATTAGCCCTCCTTAAACTGTATATATATATATACACAGTTATATATGTATATGTATATATCTATATAAGAGGGCAGGAAACTACGTTACCAACGTTCCAGATCTTCAAAGGCACTGTGGCGAGGCTCACATGATTAGCTTTGGCTTAGACACAAAAGTAGCCATGCCAGAGAAGCGGGCTTGTGAAGCCATGTTACAATGTTGGTGTATAAAATGTTACGCCATGGTTTACCTACACGGATACCTGTCTTCTGGGGGCCAGTTATGGTCAGCGGGACACCCCTCTGGTACCATTTGGGCCAAAGCACTTAGCAGAGAAGAGCACTTCATAGAGAATGTCCACGTGCCATTTATTGTATCAATCGTGGTAAAAACATTTCGATAAGCCACATTTGTTGAAACAGAAAGCAGAATATGTATATATTTCATGACAGGCCCAAAGGAAACTGAAAATATACAAACTGATTACTCGACAAAGGGGACTACCATGCAATCCATCAGATTCTACTCTTTGAAGAGATAAAAGACGCACATAATCAGCTCCAGGAGGCAGTAGCCAAAGTCTTTTGGACACCTGGCATAAAAGGTAAATGGACTTCTAATGTAGTACCTGTTAAGTGCCAAAGATGTCAGCAATCCACCGAAATAGGTTAAATTAAACCAAAAGCACTACAGGCTTCTAATCAAATTCCAGTTTCTAAAAAGCAGGATGGTACTTATAATTTCTCCGTGCTTTTAATGGGAAATACCATAAAATTTCACTTTTTGCATGATGTGTCAATTACCTGAATTATTTTTTTAGCCATCATTGGACAAGAAACAGCAAAGAGAATTTTAGCATTAAGGTATTTGTAAGACGTCGGAACACTCAGGGCGGTGCGTGGCTCTAAATCATCTGGTAGCAAATGGGACCACATTCTTCATTTTATTGGAAATGAAGGTCCAATAAAAGACTACTTTCCAAAGTTTAACATTTTTCCAGTTGTTTGCGTACTGCTATCCATCATAACATCACCCCGATAAACTATATAGCGGCTAATAGAAGGTGACGCTGGATTTGCCTCCTGGAGGGTTCAAGACTCTGTTGTGAGACCGAGGCCTTGGACCTAAGTGGGGTTCATGGGCGGCCAGCGCTGGATCCGGTGCTGGAGGTTTTACCTCCTTTGGGGCCGGAGGCGTCTCTTCCTTGGGTGCAGGCGCAGGGGGGGCAGCTTTCACTGTAAGAGGTTAATGGAGGTTTAGTAACGCGGAATGGGAAAACATGTAAATGCGTTTAACACTAGTAATGCTGTAAAGATTACTGCCGAGGGGTAACTGCAATAATATAAAGATCGGCTAGAGGTTTGGGTTAATTTATAGTAGCTAAAAACAAGACAGCTAGTAAACTGACCTGACGCTAAACTGTTCAATTTCAACTCAAACACTAAATAAATGTGTCATGAATGCAGTATAAGAAGAAAAAGCATTACTGAGGGGAAGATACTAGGGTACTGGTGAAGGTTCACGAGGGCCTCACCTGCTGTCTCTATAAGTCAATTTGTTATGTTACATACGACTTGTTTTGTCCTGTCCACCCATAGTACAGCGCTACAGAGTTTGATGGCGCTATATAAAACAATAATAATAATAGAGTTGAGTGCCACATGTGGCTGGAAGAGGATCTTGGGAGTTGTAGTGCATCAGTGACTGCTAGTTTTAAAATGGTGCGCCACAAAAGCGGCGTGAGCGGTATGAATGTTTTCTCGCACGTACCTGGGGTGTTCTCTTTAACTTCCGGTTCTTTCAGAGTGATGTTATCCTACGGGATACAAACGGTACAGTGTGAGCGTAATACTTCTGGGCAGCAGATAAAGGTGGTGTTAGGAAACTCTTACAGCTATAACCCCCGAACGTCGGATGCGGTAGCAAGGCAATCATATAAAAGCTTGCTGAACACAAGGCAAGACCCCAGCAAACGAGGCTTGGTGAACTCCAATTAATATTTCCATCACGTCAGATGTGATTGTATTTTATTAAAGGATTATTTAAAGTAAATAACTATTGTTAGAGAAGCGCCAAATACTGAGCAATCAGAGATATGGTTGTTTGACATTTTTGTGCTTAAGTAAAATTTTGATCCACTTGCTGTCTGTATCACTGATCTCCCTAGTGGGATGAAAAATATCAGAAGAGACGCCTATCTTACAGTAAATGTGAGTTTCAGCAATCTGTTCTGTAACGCTGTTACAAGGCAAAAGTAACATTTCCCACGTCAGCCATTAAGCCACGAATGAGATGGCGACCAGCGTGGATACCTTTGGTTTGTTGGGATGTGCTTTGGGGCTGTTTGGAAGCTCTCCGTCAGCAAATATATTGCTGCCCTTCGCAGGCGATGGGTGCGCTCGTTGGGAGATTGGAGCTGCTGGGCTGTCTGCAAAAATGCCGCTTGGCTTGCCACCTGAGGATAGAACAACGAGTCCTGGTTTATTGTATGCAAGAGACTTCAGCGTGGGTACGGATCAGACATCATAAATTAAAGACATGTTTTTGTATCCAAGATCACACAAAGCGTACATTCTGACCGCTCCGAACCTACTTGACACAGTGGGAAATGAGGGATCATACAATAGTATTTGCTCGATGCAAATGGCAGATCAACAAGTAATAATAAGTTATCTGAACTTATTATAACGTCTATCATAATAAATACACATGTTGGGAAATAACCAGCATTCCTGCTGGAGGGGTGTTTATTTAGACAGCCGGATACGACGAGGTCTAACCCACTGTTAGCACATTTTCCACATACTGGTTTAACAAAACTGTGTAAATATTCACAGCCTCAATGTACACTTTTGTGCTTGCCCTGGAATTAAGTTTGCATTGGGGCCCTCCACAGACGGGGAGAGAGAGAGACCCAGACGGCCGGGCGAGGAGAACCGCAGACGCCCCCCCTACCGGGCGAGAGAAGAGAGAGACCCAGACGGCGGCGAGAGAGAGGGACCCGACGGCGGAGGAGAGAGAGAGACCAGACGGCGGCGAGGGAGGAGGAGACCCAGACGGCGGCGAGAGAGAGAGAGAGACCAGACGGCGGCGAGAGAGGACGAGAGACCCAGACGGGCGGCGAGAGGAGAGGAGACCCACGAACGGCGGCGAGAGAGGAGAGAGAATCAGACGGCGGCGAGAGAGAGAGACCTCAGACGCGGCGAGAGAGAGAGAGCCCAGACGCGGCGAGAGAGAGAGACCACAGAACGGCGGCGAGAGAGAGAGAGAACCCAGACGGCGGCGAGAGAGAGAGAGACCCACGGCCGGCGAGAGAGAGAGAGAACCAACGGCGGCGAGAGGAGAGAGACCAGACGGCGGCGAGAGAGAAGAGACCAGACGGCGGCAGAAGAGAGAGACCCAGACGGCGGCGAGAAGAAGAAAGAACCAGACGGCCGGCGAGAGAGAGAGAACCAGATCGGCGGCGAGAGAGAGAGAGACCCGACGCGGCGAGAGAACGAGAGAAGAGACCAGCGGCGGGAGAAGAGAGAGAGAGAGACCCCGACGTGCGGCGAGAGAGAGAGAGACCCAGAGGCGGCGAGAGAGAGAGAGACCGCAGACGGCGGCGAGAGAGAGAACAGACCGAGGCGGCGAGAGAGAGAGAGAGACCCAGACGGCGGCGAGAGAGGAGAGAGAGAGAGACCCCAGACGCCCGGTAGAGAGGGAGAGACCGTCAGACGGCGGAGAGAGAGAGAGACCCAGACGGCCGGAAGAGAGAGAGAGACCAGACTGCGGAGAGAGAGAAGAGAAACCAGACGGCGCGAGAGAGAGAGAGACCCAGACCGGGCGGAGAAGAGAGAGAGACCCAGTTACGGCGGAGAGAGAGGAGACCAGACCGGCGGAGAGCAGAGAGAGACCCAGAATGGCGGAGCAGAGAGAGAGACACAAGATGGGGAGTAAGGAAGAGACCAGATGGTGGAGAGAGGAGAGACAGATGGTGGAGAGAGAGAGACCCAGATGTGGAGAGAGGGAGACCAGAACGGCGGGGCGGGGGGAGAGACCCGACGCGGGGGCGGGGGGGGAGAGGGCTATTATGGAGGAGGTGGCCAGAAATATGGGGACTGGCGGGTATTTTAATCCTCATTACAAAAGTGTAAAAGTGTCTATGTGCGCTACGGCAGCCAACCTTACCATTCCATACCAGGCAGGCAGGGACTTGGCTTCCAGAGTAAGAGATAAATGCTTATTTTGGAAATCCAAGTGAAGGGAGAGATGGCACCAGGTAGAGAGGCGGGCCTGGTGTGTTACGATCTGTGCAATGTGTATAATAAGGGCCAGGAATCCCATTGAGAACATAAACTCGCCTGAAATGGTTGTGTTAGACTAAACCAAATAATCCATACGTGCACACGGGAAGAAACCACATTCATTAACTAAACAGACCTTGTTTTCTGCGTCTGTTAATAAGTATAATACTCTTGGACTTTAGAAGCTGGAATCTTTGCCATAAGGTAACAGAACATCCATATCTGTTTATTTTCGGCCCAGTGTGATCTCATACTCTGCTACATAACCCCTTCCCGTCCTTCCGCTGCCAGCTCAGCACAGGCTCTATCCGACCGCAAACCTCCGCCACCAGGAAAACTCAAAATCCTCATACTGCGAGACTCCAAGGATCAGCTGAAGGGCTGGCCGTAAAGTAACGCCCCTCACCAGGCATTTATAAAGCACTAAAAAGGATCAACTCCTGCTGTGCAGCCGGGATAAACCCAGACACGGACGCCATGCTGAAAAAGTCAGGCGGTGCGAAGAGCTGAGAGCTGGAAAGAATTAAAGACTAAACTGTGAGCGTTCTTTTAAGACCCACAACTGCTGTGAATTACAGCTTCTTGTATGCGATGTGATGCTTGTATGTTCTTTCCGTGTTATCAGTCCCTGCTGTCAAACATCCACGTGAACTTTATTTACAAAACGGAGACTACGGCACAAAAGTCCCCTGTTCCATGCAATAAGATGGCATAGAACAGCCAGGGCAAAGCCACCTGTGTTACCCTATTATATCCCCAATGAGTTACAAAGTAATCACAGTTCTTGAAATAAGAATATAATATCATACACGGTACTGACCCGGAGGATTAGATCTCTTTGGTGCATTTTGAGGCTCTGCCGGTGTCCCAAAGATGTTGGAGGTCATTCGGTGTGACCTGGTTGGAGCAGCGCTTTCCTCCGGGCCACCAAAGATGCAGCTTGAACCCCCTCCAGGGGGCTTCAGCACCCTTAAAAGAGAAAGAAACATTAGAAATGCGTATACACAATTACCTTAGCAGCATTTATCCGCCTTAAATTCTCTCTCTCTTTTTTTTTGGCACTGTAAGGGTTAAGTGTTACGCAGCCAGGTCCGCGCGTGGATAGACAGCCCTGCAGATAAAGCACTTTCTGGGCGACTGCATGTTGGCGGTTATGTCAGGATCTAAAAGTACCAATAGATATTAAAAGCAAACGGCTATATTGAATATCTGTCTGCCAAAGCACGTCGGATGATAACTGGGAGGGTGTGGGGGGGGTTAAAAGAAGGTAGAATAAGCAACATAAAATAAAAGGGGGCAACTATAAACGTAGCGTTTATGACCCGCGCTGAGAAAACGTTGCCCTTAAAACCGGTAATAAGATCTCATTGTAAAACGTGGAAGCCATTAACAGGCCCCAGATGACTACACGCTACACTTTGGGAACTACACGTAACACGGGACTCGTTTGTTAGCCAGCGGCACGGGACCAGCTTAATCTCTTTTGCAGTCAGGCGGTAAAAATAAACAGGTTTTAATGTGAAATCCGCATACCAGGAGAGGAGGTAACAGAGCCGCTAACAATGGATAATTGATCAGTTTCAGGGTTTTAACGCAGAGCCGATATTCTGCCCGGCTTGTGCGGGAAACACGCGGGGAAAGAAATGGGGTTTTGTGGTTAATGTTAGAAGCATAAAGACAGCGCTTAAAAAGCCCTAAATATAATTTATATACTAGCCCTTGATGGAATGTCGTGGACGTCACGATGTGGGGTTTATTCACTGAACGAAGAGCTGGATTTCTGAACTTCACTGTGCGTTATAAAAAGGTCAAACCCCACTGAGTAACGTGGGAAGAGCTTGGCTGGCCCTGTATAATGCATCAGCGATCTCTCCTCACCTATTGAATTATACATCACACAGGGCCAGATCAGTCTGCCAGCCCTTCATGGCGACGATCTGAAACCACAACTCTTTTTTTCAACCGACTCCCTGTTTAGTAGATCAGGACCGGTCTTCATACATTAACCCCTGTGTAAGATGGGAACGTTTGGGGCTTTTTGGAATTCGCCGGGTATCGCACGTCCGGTTATATTATACACCCAGTTATTCTTGTTCGTTTCCTCATCGAGCCGGCTGGATACCGTCCCGTTATTTAAATCATGTTTTGCTTCTATGACAACAAAATATTGTGGTCCGGCTAGCGCTTTCACCTGGGTTATTTTGTTTCCAGCAGGCAGGAACGTTGTGCTTCCGGACGGCGTTATCACAATACTCACAGATACAGGAAACATTATGAAAGCCACAGCCCAGGGGTGCATTCAGCAAGATATACATTTATGTTAAACAATACCCCAAAAATAAAAACTACCGCCACCCAATGCCGGCAATTCCCAAAGAATCAGCAGCAGACAGATGCAGCGCAGGGGCAGGAAACATCTCGGATGTCTGTCTTCCTGACGCTCATAAAGCCGTTCCAAACCCCCTCCATAATTAATAACACAAGGGGGGATCCGGCTGCGTGCTGGGAAACGGCCCTGTAACCACAGTCTGAGTATTCGAAATAACGCCACGGTCTCCGATCCGCGACTCGAAGGCCCGGGAGCTCGGTGGCCCGCTCGTGAATCGTGGCAGACGGTAGCTATGAGAGGCTTTCCCGTAGGTCATGCAGGGTCACCGCCACAGACAGCTCGGGACTCTAAAGAATGGAACAGGAACGCATGCACGTATATAATTAAGGTAAACAGCATGGTCTTCAGAGGAGCGACTATATCCTAATTGTAACGGACAAAAGACAGGATCGTAAAAAAACATCCATTCCCTGAGCTAGCATCCCCCGCGAGACCCTTTTTAACCGCGCGTAGTCGACCGCGCCCTGATGTCTCCTGCCGAGACTCATTAAGAAACCCAGCGCTCAGACCCCGTGAAGCGTAAAGTCTTTTTCACGCACAAAAGCCCCGAGCAGATCAGGCCCCGGTATCGTTCTGTCAGATCCCAGACTCATGACAGGCGCAGGGTAAACAAGAGCCGCAGAGAGAGTCCCTGTAACCAGAGGGACTGCGACGCAAACAACAAAAGGGCTATTCAATGAGTTTAATGACGATGAGTATTATATTTACGACGATACAAAAGAGAAGAGTGGCGCCATTGGACTCACTATAGTGCTCCGTGACACACGGCGCGAGTTAAGAGAATCCAGCAGCCGATACGGACAGCGTAACGTCAATAATTCTTCTTAGCGGGAGCTGCAGCCAAACATCCGGACTGCAACGCGCGGCTCGTTACTAGTTTAGAGCGTACGGCCACATCCGCCGCCCAGCAGCGACAGAACGCTCAACAACGTGTTCCCGAAGGACAAGACTCCCGTAATCTGACTGCATCAGCCAAGGAGGCCCGCGAGCCAAGCATACCCCGGAAATCAGGAAGCCATACTTTACAGCAACCCGTTCTCCTGAAATACGCATCAAACTCACAAACGTGAAGTACCGGGTATTATCCACGCAGAAGGAAGCGTAAGAACGTTGGGTCGGACCGCGCATACAGAAAGCAGATACTATCTGCAACATTTTCAGATGACTTTGTAAGAATAGAATTCTGCAGCATTACATCCCGAGGCACTCTCTGTGCTCAGCGCAGAAGAAAGCTGCAGCTTCAACAACGGCTCCTTTATGTCCGTGTGTATTAACCCCTTACAAACACTTACTTAGGCACACGTAGCGGCTCAGGGGCCCTGGGTTAAGACTTTTTTTTTTTATGTCTGATGGCCCAGTTCACGTGTTTTAGGCCTCACCGCGAGACTGGTGAACATCACTTTTTGTTGATAAACCTATCGAGTTCTTTAAGGAGTAGTTTAATCCCCACAAAAGGCAGAGGGGGTAATACAGACACTCCTTGTAGTATAAACACTCATGCGGTCTCTTAGTGTTTAAAAGCTGGTAACCTGAGCCCTCTCCACATAAAGCTGTCAAGGTGATCTATGTTAAGCGTCCCGTTCCCAAACACTGGGTTTTAAAGTAACCCTCGGCCTACCTAGTCGCAGCTCCTTATACAAAAGACCACCTCGGCCACCCAGGGCCAGGTGTTTATAACACATTCTACATAGTAGCCGCATAGCGTTAGCACCCAGGGGTGTAGGTGGTTGGATAGATGTAGGGTATGGAGATATGAAGAACGTATTGGGTTTTCAGGCAGGAGGGGGTTGTTTAAAGTCCTCAAGGGCTACTTTGGGCACACAAGACGTCCCGCTGGACACCAAATCTACACGCCAGCCTTTACCTGGAAACACACGTATCTTATAAGTCACTACATGCTATTTGTGGCACGGCTCGTCGCGCCTATGATGCTCTAATGCAAGGTTGTGATTTAAGAGAAGAAGAAGAAGAAGAAGAAGGTGTGAAACCGAAGCCCCGGGATAACGAGACGTCCTATTATTAGATAGTAAAAGCCACAGGTTCTCTTCCTACACATCTGGGTCACCCCTGCAGTGCCGAGCACAGCTGTGCTCATCGTCGTAACCCCCGAGGTGCTTGGCGTTTACGCCAGAGGGTTATCCTGGGCGAGTCCGCAGCAATCATTTGTATAATAAATCCATAACGTGAATCATATCCATAAACCCTTCCCTCTGACTCAGAGAAATACCCTTCCCTCATGGACAGGTGAAGTTCAAACAGTAGCCCACTAGCCAGGATCCGGCTGAGGATGATGTGAGTTACACGGCTGTCAGAAAGCTGACCTCGGATGCGATTTAATGGCACATCCATGATTTTTTTGTGCAGCTGGCACAGCGGCCAACTACAAAAAAACGTAGATCTAGAAGCACCAAAAACCTATACATTCGTCCAGAGTAATATATCGGTGGTTTGGGGCAAATGTGCCGTAATTGTAAAACAGTTAATTGAGCTTCAGCACCAAAGCCGCAGCACACTGATTAAACACGCATGGGATCGGCATACGGCTCCCGAATCTAAGACGAGACCAACAACCGACTCAAGGTTTGAGTCTTTGCAGCAAGAAAAACAAGACTCAACAGGGGCCGAATGGGGCCGATCTGTCGGCAGGTTCTATGTTTCTAGACAGTACCAAAGGCTCATACGATATCAGGGAAGGCCAGCCATGCTGTGCGGCGCCTCACTGCCCGGATGGATGTCTTTGTTCTACGTCTCATTGTATTCTATTTTCTTTATTATTTAATGAGCCGACGTGGGATAATTTAACACTTTCATGGCCTGGCAGATATCTCCTATTTTTACCATTTCCCACCAATGCCGTAGCGAACGGCTGATGTTAGGTGTGGTCATGCCAGGCGCTTTCATCCACCTGAACCCGAAAAAACGATAAAAAAAAAAAAAAGGGGATTATTGCTGATTTTTGGGACACGCCGCAGCTTCCACGCACCCAAAAGCAGCTCAATAACCGGGAAGCGTCTCCGCCACCTGGAAGGTGCTTCGGCAGCGACTATACAGGAAGCGTACGCTTCGGGATTTAGAACAAAGCCCCGGCGGCGCAGGTTACTCCCTCCGCTGAGCCACGAGCAGACAATCTGCATTCACGGCATTGTGCGAGAACACGCAACCGGCATGTAAAGCACCCTCACAAATTAACCCTTTGCCAGCCAGAAACTACTTCAAACATGTCACCAGGGACAAAAGGGGCAAAGCTGTCACACAAATCCAGGGCATCGAGTCCTAACCACGAGAGCTGACAATCTAGTGCAGGTACCCAGGGGTTGGGTAATACAAGCTTGTTTGCCTTCTGTAGTTCTGAGAACCCAACGCGCGAATGTATGGTCTATAGAGAAAGGGTTAATTCCTAGCCCAGAGAGCTGACAACCTAGTGGTGGCAGGTGGGTGGGGCAAGGTTCTCCTCTCTATGGAAAATTATATAATATATATATATATTATATATATATATCATATCTTTATATACGCTCTGGTCACGCCCACCTCCAGCACACAACGCGTTAATACGTTTCCGTACGGGTCTTGCGGCTCGTGACAGACACACAGCTTCCTCTTCGAGCCGTCTGCTAACTAGCGTTCTGACGTTAGAGAAGCCGCTTATCCGACTTGCCCGAACAGTCGCCCCCTCACTCCCCTCTTTTCTCGTCTTACCTGGAGCTGGGCTTACTGTCGCTCTCCAGCCCGAGAAATGTATGCGTAGACGTCATGATAGCTCCGCACCGACTGACAACAGTACGGACACCGACTCACTGCAGAGGAAACCCGGGTCAGCGCGGGCTGCTTTGCCATTCGCTGCGCGGCCTGTCTGTCAGCACCATGAGCCTATCAGCGCATAGCACGAGAGGGACACCGCCCTTGATTTCCCACTCGCTAACAGGATGGCATAGAAAATGTCAATTACTTCAGCCTAGCTTCCTATTGGATATATAAAAAAAGGGTGGTTTGTAGAACACCCTTCCACGCCTATGTAGTAAATCTCAACGTTGATTGGCTGTAGATTAAAAGTATGTTCCCGGGTTAACTTTAAATGGTGACGTAATGCTGTAACATTCTCTTGGAATGTATTGCGTGATAACATTCTGGGAATACTTTCAGAGGTTTTTGGGGAAATTAACAAAATTAACTCAGACTGCATCATATCAACTGATAAAATACGAGCTTTTTAGGGCAACCAGCTATTACATAATAATTTAAATTCCAAAAGCGTTCAAATCATCCCAACTTTCCAAGGCACTAAATTGGGGCCCTGGCAGCTGTGATGTCATATAAACATCCAGCCATGTAATACCCCATCCCCAGCCCACTACCCTGATTCACAAGCTTGGATTTACCCCAGACACCTTTGTCCCTGTGAACACGTCCTTTATACCCCGCTAACACATCCAACTAGGCATGTCCGCATGTCCCACGGTCTGGGCCAGGGTTGGTAGCAACATTTTTTGTAAAGGACACTTTTGCCCCCGATCTGGGCAACTCTGGACAGAGAAACTGCCAAATAACCAATGCAATATACCAACCGCGTCCACCAAAACACCGGCTGCTGGAGATAACAATGTATATACATATAACGTACATACATATTTAATATATAAGGAAACATCCCAAATACCTAAGAAACCGGCACGCGATCATACGCACGTCCTTAGAGAACGTCCACACCCTCTCCTCCTTCCCATTCCATATTTTATTACACCTATTGCACTATTATTATGTTTACATTCTTCCTATAGGTTTATGGGAACCTATATGTAGCAACGTGAGATCTGATTATTATTTTTCACCTTCGTCTGATATCGTCTCAGACACTCTCATTGATTATTGTTTGGTTTTTGTGATTTCACGTGGTCTCTTATTTGAGACGTTCGACGTTATAGTATTTGCATATATCTTCGGTTTTAGGTGATCATCCACTAAGCGCCGAGTTTTCTCCCCTTTATTTCAACGTTGCTAACTGGACCGTGTCCTTTCTGTGCTTCCTTGACAGCTTTCCACCTGTATCGGGCAGGACCCGATTAGACGCATTGTTGCCATCGATAGCTAAATGTTTTAGGACACTATATTGTTTGGCATCTAGCTTGAGCTTGGCCCCTAGGCTGAATGGGACCCGTCCTCCATTGAAAACATGCCGTAAGTAGGGCCACACATCCAAGCACATGCCTAGGGTGGCCATCCATTGGCACGACCGTCCGGATAGTTCCCAGATATATCTCATCACATTTGTTATTTATCACCGTGTACACATTCACATGCTGAATCTCCTAAATAAAAATACCCTACATTTATTGGCTACATAAATGTATACAGATCATTAATGCTTATTTGTGCGTGCGTGTGCGTGCGTGCGCGTGCGTAGGGGGGTCAAACCATTTTTGTACATTGGATATTTACTTTTTTAAGCATTCATTACTGCATGTTTCAGACTAGCAGATGAATTATTAGAGTATATGACAGTTCTCCCTAGCAAAGATCTGTATAGATTGCCTATGATATTCCTCCCAATCCTCCCCTAAGCTTGGACCTTTAAAAAAAATATTCTATTGATATTAAGGGTGTCAATATAGTCAAATATTGAGTCCAAACCCCCCAAAAACTAATACCGCATGCCATCTCTCGGTTAGTTATTGTATGAACTGGACGAAATGGAAATAAGACAAAATAAAACCACAAATCGTCTTTCATTTTTGTATTTTGCTGTGTTTTTACACAAATAATATATATATATATATACACCGGTATATATATAAAAAAAAAAAATTACATTTTACAAATTCAACATGAAGTTTACCCAAAAACAGAAGGGTTCCCCTTCCTGGAAACCTGCATGACTGTAAGTTAAACCGAAACCACTCATTAAATAACACCCCCCCCCGTTCCCCACAGAAAAAAACCCCCCAAAAAGCTGTGTTTCCAAAGACCAAGGAGTGGAAATAACTTATCATTTACATTGTAGTACAAAACAAGCGCCGATGAACCCATAATAGTTTCCGAGAGGTTACAGACGGTTGTATTATTCTTATACGCACACTATACAGGATTCTTATATATAAAGTACATATATAGTACAAACAAATAACAGTAAAAAAATAAAAAAAAAGTACTGAAATCTATTCCTGGATATTTCAGAGTCAATTGCAACTTATTTTATATAAATAGGGGCTTCTCCCATGAAAAAAAAACCAACACTAATAGCTGAATAACGCAAAACAAAGAACTCACAGAAACCCCTTCCATTTCTTACTATAATGGGCTTCGTAGGAACCAAATCTTTAGTAATATTTTGATTTAGAGGATTACACCTCTTGGGCCGCCTAACAAGAACGACGTTCAATGTTACCGTATCCTTCCTTGTGATGCATGTTGGTTCATCTTAGTAAAGCAGGGCTTTAAACCCAGTCTGTCTCTGCCGATGATGAATATACGCCGGAACCTTCTGGGTTTAACAGCTGATCGCTGTGGCCGTGGAGGGTTTTAGTTTGGCTTCATCCAAACCTTAAACTTCCCGAGTGTCCAACCACCTTAAACTCGCCTATCGTTGTGGGAATTGTAGCACCGCCGCAAACTGGGCTATTATTGATAATCCTGCTACAGAGGTTAATAGCGATGAGTAAATGTGACAAGTAAACGTGCCCCTCCCCCCCCAAAAAAGGCCCTTTTCCATCACCAGATAGCACAATGTGTTTGTTTTTGCTGGTTTATGTACCAGTATATGTTAAATAACTCATTTTCTACTTGACATATAACCCCCCCCCCAAACACACAATTTGCATATGTTGCAGTCTAATATATAAAGTCACATTTCTAATAATATGGCTTATTTTTCTCTGTAGAGTAATGCGTTGCAGAACAAATCTTCGCGTACAGAAAAGTCTGATAGAAACCATCCGCTGAACACAGCATGTAAACACATGTCATCTCCCAGCCGGACTGCGCGTAGATGCTGTGATTCAAGGGATTATTTTACCGTTTACTTTTATTAACTCTTCCTTCCATAAGGAACCTAGCCCCCCGTGGAAGAAAGTCTGCTAGCGCAGTCGGTCATGTCACCAGTCTTAGACGCAAGCAAGAAAGTGACGTGACATTCCTGAAAAGAAAAAAAGAAAGACAAAGGGACATCTATTTACATGATGTGTTGCACATACACACGGCTGTAACATGCTGCTGCTATACCACTGTCCAAGTCCCAAGAGTGACTCGGTGCCTCATTGCCTGTACATCATAAACTGCCATCATAGAGGACATTAAGAATCAAGCTGTCACAGAAGCGGAACAAAGATGGCGCCAGTTCGAGGACCCCGCCGGCCACGTACTCCGTGCTGCACGGGGCATGTAGTGAAAGACATGGCTACACATAAGACATTTCATGGACAATGAAATGGTTACTTGTAAAACTGGCAAGTATTCATACAAACCTAAGACCAGCCAGGTCACATAGAAAGGTTATCAGACTGGCTACTCTTTAGTATATTACAATGCAGCATCTTTAGTTTTAAGACAGAAACTGGTCCGGAGGTCTGTTGCCTCATCACTAGTGATTGAGGTGAGCACGCAAGTTTGAAAGAAGCGAAACCCCTCCTAGGTCGAGTCACTGATGGGCTGTCCGCTGGTGGCAATCCCAGTTTCAAAAGGGGGTTCTTTCCGTACAGGATCCGTGCTGGAAAGCTCCTGGGCCAAGTCGTTGAAACGAGATATGTAGTCTATGCTGTTTTCATTCATGAGGCAGGCCAGATGAGAATCCACCACCTGGAAACAAAAAAGGGACAAAGGAGATACTTAACTTCATACCATTTTTATAAGAAGACTTATTAAAACTATTGAGCAGAGTCATGCAGAGTCCCGTGTGCATTCAAGACATCAGAGGTCACACAGTACTTTTCTTTTAATCTTTACCAATAATATCGCTTTCAATATTACAGACGATCTCCAAATCCCCACAGCTTTTCTCTGCATGAAACCGGACAGCGTTTTCATTCACTAACCTCAGCGACGTCAGACATAGAGCGAGACACAAAGGAATCGCGGGAGCTCGCGTCCAGTAAGGACGTTTCACTGGCGCCTCCTGCAGATGCTGGTAAGGTTTTCTTGCTCTTGTCAGGTGAAATGAAACTGGCTGTGAGCAGAAAAAAAAAGAAAACCATATTAGCGACAGACGCAGAACCAACTGCAAAACCCAAAACATTTAGACCGAACAAGAGAACATTCGGCCTTTTGTTGTTAATCGAAACTCTGCCAGCCAATTTTCAAAGCCCATGCAAGTCACGAAGCCCTCAATACTCTTTCGTGTGGCCGGTTGTGATGCAGATACTCACAGAATAGGCTGCTGAGAGAGGAATCAGTGGAGTCGTTGGGGTACCACTGAGGATCATGACTGGGAGAGGCAATCCAGTTCGGCTGGGGAAACGAGGATGGGAAAGGAAGACTCTTTGAGTTGTCATTGAGTTTGGCTGGGGACAACGAGGCAGCTTCTCCTGTAAGTAATATAAAAAATATATTTAAATATAAGACGTGCAATGAGAACTTTAAAGAAACCTCAGCTATCTTTCCGAATAGCAGATATTCGATATTTGGAACATTTATAACCTTAACACATTGCAACAATATAGGTTTCATTGCTTTAAACACAAATGATGAATTACTCATTAAAATGTATGTTTATCTAAACCATTAATCCAGGGCATGTGACAGCTACAAACTTACCATACTGCCCAGAGCTAATGGCAATTTCAATGATCGAGTCGCTGATGTGCGTGACGGAGTCTCCATGCGAAAGGACGTCATCGGGGGGGCCAGGGAGAGAGATGTCCAGCAAGGAGGAAACATTGGGGGGGGAGAGGCAGCTGGTACTGCTGTTTGGAGCGCAATTGGACGAGTTTGCTGCAACGCTGTACAGGGAATTCTTGAAAAGAGGGGCCAGGGACCCTGTTAGTGCTTTGCTTAGTCCACCAAAGTACCATGATCCACCCGCAACCAAACCGTCATTGTTTTGTTGAATGTATTTTAACTAAAACATTTAAATATTTATCAAACAACCCCAAAAACCCCTAGCAAAATTAGCAAAAACATATAGTGCTTAGGTTACCACTATAAAGGAGTAAAGCCTTAATGGGACACCTGATCGTTACAACAGAGTGCCAAAAGTTAGAAGACACTGTAGCGACCTAAAAGGTTTCCCTACGTCTTACAATAAACATGACGCTTTGGAAACCCCCAGGCTGCTTCCCAGAATACTTAGGTGCAACCCGATTACTGGGATTATCAGACAAATATCTATGGGCATGATTGCTCTGCAGACTCCCATATATTGCACCCCACAACGTTACTCAACGTGCAAAGCTTGAATCTGTGTCAGTACCTGGAAGGGTGGGATTGGTCCTTGCACATTCGATGATGAAAGGGCCATAAAAGGTATAGGGTCCTAGGGGGAAAAAACCCCAAAAGATTTGTTAGGGAGGAGAAGATAGATGTTCAAGAAGGAGTTTACGCAGTGGCAATAAATAAATGAAGACAGCACATTTTGGGTTTGGGAAGGAAAACTGAAGAAAATAAAAGCATTCATAAGTAAATGTCAGAAGTACCTGGGGGCAAACTGTCACTTGTATGGCATCTCCACTGGTACTGTTTGAAGAAGATTCCTGAGCTGCACCAGACAATCCATCAGGATTTGTGGGGCCGATGCCAGTAAAGCCATTGGTCTCCAGCTCATTAAGAGAGTGTCCAGGGATGATACCTGCAGTCTTGGCAGCCAGATCAATAGCACCTGTTGGGCGAGGATTAACATGGCATTATATCTAAATTACTCACACCTCTTCTATGTTATTCAAGTCCAGAGGGCAACCTTGTAATGCTCTTAAAAACTTGGCCCAGAAAGGAATCTGGTACCACGACTCAATGAACAGAGTCTACGTCTGTTCAATAGGGGTTCGTCCATTAACATGCTGATCAGTGCTTCCAGGCTGAAGCAGAAATCCTTTAAACCAAGGGTGCTAAAATAGAAGAGATAGAACCCCAATGACTACTGATAACATGTACTCACCGGATAGAGAGTTGGCAGTGGGGGGAGGCATTGCTTTCGAGACTATAGGGTGTGCAATAGCAGCATTGTTAAGGGCAGCGTGAATGGGGCGAAACGAGCCTCTTCCTAAAAAGAGAAAAGGGGGTTATAATTTGCGAGTTACCTGATGCTCCAAAAATTGTGTAAAATGCAAGTTGGTACAAAAAAAATGCAGCGCAACATTACTCATGTACAAAAAGGGTTAAATTTACCACTTCAATTTAAAGGGTTAATTTAAGGAAGAGTTTGTCAATGCAGTACCTGCAACAGAAGAGTTGGGAAAAATACTGAAAGAACACATGTGGGGGGAGGAACTGCCAGACGGCCGAGGAAGAAGAGTTCTCTGTAAAGAAAAAAGTGGGATTTGATTAAGTGAGGGAGCCAAAATCAATCCACATAATTATAATAATAATGACAACAACAACAACAACAAAACAACAATAATGTAACTGTTCTTCTAGTAGATTATCATTAGTTTGGAAAGATAAGTAATGTGCGATACAGTTTCTATTTTAATATCCGTCCACGTGTTAACATGTCCGGGTCATCACTTAATAGAGGGAGAGGGTAGTTATTCCAGATTAGCCAAAAATGTACACACTAAAAATAAACCCATCTCCAGACCCATTCTGCTGCTCGACGTAATAAAAAAACGCAACTTTTGGAGAACTAGTAGGGCTGCAACTAACGATTATTTTAATAATCGATTAGTTGACCGATTATTTTTTCGGTTAATCGATTTAATCGGATAAAAAAATGCAATTTTTTTACATTTAAAAATAATGTAATAACGTACAAAAAAAGTACAGAGAGACGGAAGTGAGAGACCGGCCGACAGTGAGGGGAATCCAGGTCCCTGCAGCGTTGGGGGGATCTGGATTCCGGTGTTATAATCCGATCTCTGTTTGAGATCGGATTATTATAAGGAGAGGAGTTTTTCAGAGCATTTGCTCTGATAAAACCCTCTTTTTATAATCGATAAAAATAGATTTGATTAATCGATGATGAAATTCGTTGCCAACGATTTTCATAATCGATTATTATCGATTTTATCGATTAGTTGTTTCAGCTCTAAGAACTAGAGAAGCATCCGGGTCATTACTCACCTGAACTACGAGGGGTTTCCGAAGTTGGCGGCTTCTCTGTTTCTTAGTCTTCGGAAGGTAAAGTTCAGGCTGTAACAATACAAAAAAAGGTCCATGAGGGGGGGCAGAAATATGGGGAAAAGAAAAAGGTATGGGGGGTAACAGCGAAGGAACATGGCAGAACTTCTGAAACCGAGGGCCACAAAAACATCATAGATTATGTATTCTCTCTTGTAGTCATAGGTATGGTACTTTGATACTGGCCCAGCTTGTATCAGCCAGACTATTACATTTTTTTTTTTTACTGATTGTCCGGATTCAAATTTAGCATTTGGGAAGTGACCATAAAATGCTTTAAACAAGATGAATTCCCTCGATTGATTGTTCATGGATGAATCATAACATGGTTCCCCTCCGAATACACCCATAGCCCCCAGCTGCTGGCAACTTGCCATTTCAGATTCCTTGCTCTGAGCGGAGACTTTTGCATGGCGACTGTTTGGAGGCAACATCGTGGGAACTGCAAATATCGCTCCATCACTGCTGCTTGTCACGGGCCCCAAAGGACGGCCAACCAACAGCGGACCCGACAGGCTCCCAAAAGCTGAAACCACAAGAACAATGAATGAATCTGCACGGCAATACGGGATTCTGGAACACCCGGAGAGCCATCATATTGATGTTACTTTGTCTCAGGCATGATGACAGCTCGAAACCAGTTGGCCATGGCGTGGACACTCACCTGAGGTACTGGAGGCTGTAGAGAAGTTTGTATGGATGTGCGTTACAGGCTGCGCACTCAGACACTCGGGGTTTCTCGATAACAGGGCGATGACTTTGTGAGAGGGTGTCAGAACCTGCTCCTGGGGCAGCTTCAGAGGAGACGTAGCCACCGATGTAGTTTCGGGAGCCTGCGAAGGCTGAAACATAAGCAAAACCGTTGTAATGTTCAATTAGTGGACACAAACCCGCAAAATTTAATTACATGGGCACATCTTTTGGTTTTTGTTCTGTTGCTTCCGGAATGTACCCCATTGATGGGCAAAGTGTTTGACGTGGTAACCGTATGGTTTTGTTCTTCATGGGAGGGACAGCGAGATTTATGTAGACAGCATGCCTGATATCACCGATTTTATGCTAAATATGAAAGTAAAAAAATATATATAATGCCATTTCATATTTAATCATGTTTCACCGTGGTTATTGGCAGATACAATCTTTTCTGTTCTGCCATTTTCTGGAGTCATACATAGCGTCTGCCTCAATGGTGCATCATGCAAGACTTTGGCGATCTTATCTGTAAAGGGCCAGCTCGGCCCACCAAGGACAATTTAATACGTCTACTATGCAGAAAGCTGCAGCAGAGGAGAGGTTTTACCGGCTAGACTACAGCAACGAGGACCGACAAGGAAAATACACACAACGTCAAGCTAATGTTTTTGGAATGAGAAGAAAAGAAAACCTTTTCCCTTTCATTAAGAAATAAGCCGTGTCAGAGAGCGGAGATAGGCTGAGTTTTTTTGTGCCACAGTTTCACGTGATGAGGGAACAATTTTGTAACTAGGGACAGGTAAAGGAACCTTTAGTGCTACCAAGTTCCCTGGGAAAATAATATAATTAGACAGGCACCCCAATCCACATTCAAATCTATGACCGGAAAGCAGATTTTGCATGTGTGGGTTCATTGATGAGGCAACAAGATGCACGTACCGTATTACACAGTATCTCCAAAATCTCAGAACACCTCCCTATACAACTGATGCAAATAAGAAAATGGATAAAAAGACCCTGGAAACTCAAGCAAGCCAGTTAGCGCTAACTTACGGTTTTAGGGTTCACTTCCGTAGAGATGAGGCGCAAGAGGCAGTTTAGAAGTCTCTGCTTGTGTTGCAGAGGGGAGCTCGAGTCATCTGGGCTAGGGGGTGCCAGCCACTCATATTCTAATTGCAGTTTTCCTGGTTTGCCTAACATGAGGTAGACCTCGGCTAACGTCAGATTTTCAGAAGTCTGTTGGTTCCAGCCCTTCTGACGTACTTGCTCTATTAGCTGGTTAGAGTCGTCACAGGGTGCTTTGGATGAACCCGTCGGCTCCTTCTCCTGAGTGGCCGTTCCTGAAGTTTCCGTAGTGCAAGGTTCTGGCTGAACATTTTCGGTCTGCAAATCTGTATGCCCTTGCCCTGGAGGAACTTCTCCTGAAGTTGTGGGAAAAGCCTCGGGGGACTTGGGTGAGCTTGCAGAAGCTCTGTCTGTGCAAATGCTTTCCTCTGGAACAATAGGGTCCTTGCTAGAATTCAGACTAGTAGGCAATGGATCCATTAGCGACGGTCCCTCTACAGCAGGTGGCTGGCTGTCAGATGCTTCACATATTGTCTCTGCTGGAGAGTTCACAAGGTCAGGAGGAGATCTATCAGGGGTCCTCGGACCATCGGTAACCCCTTCAGAAGGAACACTGTCCGTGCAGCCATTCTCTGCTGTTGGAGTCCCAGCTGTAGATTCATCAATAGCATCATCTACTTTGCTCCCCTGCTTACTGTCTGTCCCAGCTCTGGGACACTTCTGCTGGACTTTTGTTGTGCCTTGCCGAGTCTGAGTGCCAAGGATCTGGGCAGGTGGCAGAAGATGAATGTCTTTAACACCTTGTTTGCATTTGCCAGTCTCCTGCCAATGGACGGTACAATAGGCCTTTGAGTGCACCACTCTGGCAACGCCAGGTAAAGGAGAGAGAGCAGCCGACTCAACTGGGAAGAGGGCCAACTCGTCTTCAGGTTCTTGTGGCCCCAACTCTGCTTGCTGATGGTCTTCCAAGCTCTTTCGCTGAGAGATAGTATTTAAGGAACATAAACAGCCATGTAAATACTTAACAGCAGGAACTCCATTTCCCATTTAACAAACTTCCACTTGATTCTACAAAATGACTTTTTGGTGCACCATCGGATTTCCCATTTGGGATAAAATTTACGTCGGCACCATATCTTCTTAACTGCAAAAATACAAAGGATACAATTCGAACCTCGTGCAGGACCCATTTCTGTTGGAGAAACTCAATTAGACTGGAGACCTTCCGATGCAACTCCACAATCATCCTAGGAGGTAAAAACAGATACTTGAAAGGCCCATAGAACCGCCACTTCCCAAAAAGAGTAAATCTATTCAGCTCATTTTTCTGTAAAACTCCCAACCATGTGAGAAAGCTGTATCCCATTTTAAGTAGCAAGTAGACACACAATGAACATTGAGATTTGATTCCCCTGGACAATGGACCTTCTTTCTTTACCTGAGTCGAGGATTCTGGGCTAAGCTCTGCACCCGGGCCCAGGCTTGGTTGTTCCGCGGCTGGAGCTCTACAGGCAATTTCAGTGGAAGCCGCACTGGCTTCAGATCCTCTTCATCGCTCACACCTGAGGACAAGAGTGGGACCCAGAGCTCATCAGAGGAACAGACCACAGACCAATTTTTTTTATAATATAAATATATATATATATATACACACACACACACACACACAACAACAAATGACTTCCTTCTTTTTGGAGATTACATTTCACAGATCCCATTTACATCCCAATACTTTAAGCCAACATGCCCCTTTTTTACATTTACTCCCTGCATTAGTGCAACAGTACACAAGCCTTCATTATATATATATATATATATATATATATATATATATATATATATATATATATATATATCTCCTTACTTTGTTGTCAAACATACTCAGACCACAGAATCTCTTAAAGAGCGTACCTGTCTTGCCCTCTGGTTCACAGAGTTTCTTCAACGCTCGGCACATGGGAGCCTTGATCCGCAGGTTCCTGCCTTTGTGTCGCACAGTGGTTACTCTATTAATGGATGAGAAAAATGGATATAGCCATGTTATAACCAAAAACATATCTTGGCATAATACAAAAGGTATCAACTAAAGACCAAACAAGTAAGGCTCAACAATGATGGCACAGCCACGTAATAAGTCATATCTCTAGCCTTCAAGTATGAACATTCTCAGTATCCCATTGGCACTAAAACAGACAAGGCAATTCCTCCTAAAGATCAGTGAATAAACCTGGTCAGTCTGGAGAGCTACTTTGTATGCATCTGCTCTCAAGGTACAAAATGGAACAAAACGGTAAATGGTCCATAATGCTGGTGCTCCAAAGCATATTATATAAATCGATTCCTGAGAGCATTTTATATGCAAGAATCAGACTCTGGTTGCTGTAAAAGAAACACCAGTGCAGGACGTTTACTTACCCCAACTGTATCAGCTCGTTCAGTTTGGCTGCATTCTTGTCGCCCAAACCTGGGTAGGAAAAAAGTAAGAGACTTTAAGGATGACACGTTGCTCGCAGTAACACACTAGTAGTCAACATGTCCTGGTTTTGAGGAGAAAAGTCAGAATTTTTAGCAGAAGTAGCCTTTACTGCATCCAAACCCAATTCTGATGAATAATCTTCTAAGCCCCCAAAAAAAACACTTACAGCCACCGATCTTTTTTCGGAGCTCTCCATAACAGATAAGGCCATAAAGCTCCTGAGAGGACTTCTTGAGATTTCGAGAAAATACTACAAGGAACAAAATGTTAGAAGTTGGGAATGACGCTGGATTTACAGTCAATCATTGAAAAAGGAAGCAAGAGGAAAATCTACAAACACTTAAACACTCTAAATAAAAAAAATAAACAATATTGCGGGGAAGATTTAGACAATAAAGGCAGGAAAACAATCATAAACAGGCCAGAGATGAATACATGATGCTGGAGGAGGGCAGTCTCACTCACCATTGCTGAAGTCTATGTACTTGGAGATCTTGTGCCAGGTCCTGTAATAGAAATGCCGCACCTGCTCCTTGTTCTTCACCATGCTGGTCGGCTTGGACTTCTTCTTGTACTTAAGGGCAATGTTATTTTGAATGGCTTCAAAGTCCTTCCCGTGCTACGCAGAGAAAGCACAAGATCACAATAAGCTTTCATTTGGGGGTCAACTCTTCTTGGTTGTGGTTGGAAGTTATCCAGCAGCCCACAAACGGTCTTTAAACGGCAAAAGCATCTTATATGGTAACAAAGGGAATGACACACATGCATTGCATGATCCTACGCAGGGTGCTAGGTTTACCCTGAAAGTTTACACCCATGGTCTAGTTTACATACACAAGAATATACACCATTGAAGTGGATAATAAGCAGCTCGTGGGGGCACTCAACCACTGGCAAGCTAAACATACAGGACAGCGGCTTGTTAGCAAATGGTTAGCTTGCAAGAAGCTGCTTTTTACAGGCATTCAAAACTTTAGTAAGCAGGGAACTCTTAGAGCTACAGCGCTGCAGATTCTGATGCCGCTATATAAGACAACAATAGTGAGTGAGACAAATAAGTGAAGCTTCTTATTTATGGCTGGGGAGCATTGTGGTGAAATCATAAAACAAAGGACTTTCCCAACTCACTTCAAATAGTGCTTCAAAGAATGTGTTTTTGTCCTCTGTGCTCCAAGACTCCCATTGTCTCCGCACCTTCTTCGTGCTCCCTTCATCCTTCTCACCAGCAGGGGGCACCACATTTCGGCCAGATGTCTTTGGAGCGCTGGTGGCCACCCTCGAGGAGCAGCTGGGTGGAGATGGAATTGCATTGTGCACACCTGGAAACACAAAAGGTGGACAATTTCTCATCGGTGGCCACTCATGTCAAGTGTTGGGTCTGAATAATATTAACACAGACTGGTGATTTATCTAGAGATCCCAGCTCTGGTGGGACAATCTGGAACGACGGAAACCAGAGGACACAAAAGGATTTTTTTTTTTATTTTTAAATTTCGATGGAAAAATCAGTAAAAACTAAGAAATGTAAGAATGGTACGATAACAGCACAAACACTCATTTTTTACACATGGGGAGGCTCTGCTCCAAAGATTGGCAAAAAAGGGACTTCGCACTGTGCTCGGCACTTGTCACAGGTATCCTTTTAACAATATAGAAGAAGAAATAAGCTTGCAAGGGCAGAGCTCTCTTCCGTGTCCATAGATCTTAACATAAATGTTTACGGCAGTTCATTATTAACTATCTTCACCGTCCCGTATTGTGATAGCGCTTTGGAATCTGCCGGCGCTATATTAATTCATGTAATAAATCCACTAAGATGACATCTGGCACTAATAATATTAACACTGCAAGTGCCAGGAGTGGAATCGGCTCCAGCATAAGCTCTGTCCGACTTCAGTCTTTTTGGGTGGCAGGTATTGCTTTTTTCGCCACATTTTTGCTTTAGCATGATTTTAATTGAATGCTTCCTGATATATAATTATATTATATATACACAGGAGGTATCGGGAGGACAGCTCCCACGTGTGCTATTAAATTGTACTAAAGCACACAAGCAGTGGGACTGCAGAATGAAGTCAGAGTGTATTTTTAGAATGAAAATCTGACATTGTGTACGCAGAAAGGCGGCTTCGATGTCCTCCTCCTCTGCATCCTACAGAAAGCACTTCAGTATAGGAACGCTTCTTATACTCTGCCGATTCTGCGGCCATTTAAAACGCATCGATGTGGATTCTGCAACAAGGAGGTTTGGAGCTGGGCATTTAAATCCAGACTGCGCTTTGATTATATGAACAGTCAACCCCAGTGAGCTGGGTCTGCACAATGTATAGTCAAGTTGATGATCTCAAAAGCTCTCATTACTCATTATTTCCCTTTAAATCCCCAGGACAGGTGAAAATCCAAGGCACAAAACCAAATATATTCGTGATATCTTTTGCATTTTTTAATTATTTTTTTTTAGTATTGTTGGACTAAGTCATAGCAAAAGTGCTGAAAATACTTGCGTGAAAAAGAAAAAAAAAAACACAATCTAAAAAAGCCTTTTGTTCCTTAAAGGGTTAAATCATCACTGAGGAAGGATGGGAAAAAAAATCTTGTGTTTTTTTAAAAATGTTTTGAAGATACGCAGACAGAACAAACAATAATAAAAAGGGGGTTATTTTTAAAGAGCAACTCTGCTGCAAAGTCTTAAAAGTGGTCTTATCGCCACGGCAACCGACAGCAAGCGTCAATCAACAGGAACATTTTGTCTGCGGCCATTGTTTTAAAAACTCGGCACCAGAATCGCTCTTTTGTACATAAACCCGCTCTATTGTTTGTAATAAAATAAAGTGCTAAATATTCAAACCAAACTTGTGATCTTAAATTCTGAGATATTCCTGTGTCACTAAAAACTGGCACTGAATTAATGTATATTTCTGTATATTTTTTTAAAAAAATATATCAAAACACCATATCACACTCATTCATTAGAGTGTGGTCAGCTAGTAATAAATAGATTTATATCTGCAGGATTAGACATTATTCTTAAATACAAATTTGTAAAAAAATTTAAAAAAGTTAAAGAACTGTAATTTAAACCGATCTTTTAAATATAAAATAATGAATTGGATTTTGAAGGTGAGGATAGATCCACAGGTCTGCACATTAACAGCACTTTATGTAATATATCCATATATACACCATTTTTTAAATTAAAACAAATAATAATTGGATAAATGATACATACTATATTTATGATGATTTTTTTGTATTTATGCACATTTTTAACTTTGGAGAAATTATCTGTTTTCCCTACACAGAATTCTTATTCTAACACCCTTATTGATTTTTAAATAAATTACTTATTAAATACAATAAACAATATATTATATATATATACATACACACACACACAACAACAACAGTAATGAGCATAGATGTGTTTCCAAGGTTTTTAAATAATCTGTTAACCTTTTGTTTCTGTATCTGTCATCAAAGCAAAAAAATGGCGAAACTGGTTATTACCCCATCCATTGTCACCAACCCGATTTTATCTGTACTAAACAGAAACAGGAATGGGTGTGCACGCAACAATGTATTAGCGTCAACCCTCGCAGGAGTGTAAAATACATAGTTACATAGTTAATTAGGTTGAGAAAAGACGTATTGGCCATCAAGTTCAGCCATTCCCCAAACCCATATTAATTGGCCCAGAAGGGAAGAAAAAAAAAAACAAAACACGAGACAGTGGGTTAAAAAAAATTAAAAAAAATACATTAATTTAAAAAAATAAAAATTATAAAAAAAATTGTTTGACTCCAAGGCAATCGGACTCATTTCTTTATCTACTTTAACTCGTGATAACTCTGGATGGTTTTCTAGATATGAAACGCATTCAAACGATTTTTCAATATATTGATTGAATTGGGCAAAACCACTTCAGATGGCAGCCCATTCCACAATTTAACGGTAAAGGAGCCTTTTCTAGGTTTGAGACAAAAGCTATACAATTTAATGTAACCGAAGGCTTCAACAATTTTACACTGCGGCAGGCAATCAATAATGGAGTGGAAATAATGATATTTCAGGTATATTTTTGTGCAGCACCAAGAGGTAGCTTTCAAAAGTCTTGTGCGAAGTATGTAAATAATTTACTCCTAATCTGGGCAAAATTGGAAAACATCCTTATAACAAGAAGCATTTAAAGTCAGAATTATTATTTGTTGTTTTTAAATGTATTTAACCCATGTATTTTTTTAAAAAAAAAAAGGACAATAATGCATCATATACTTAAAATTGAAAGGGCTAAATTAAATTACTGCGCAGCCTGTGCAAAAGTCCTATGCAGAACTAAATATTTACACATATATATATTAAATATAAAAAATTAAAAATTAAATTATTATTATAAGCTTTTTCAGATTGTGTAAAAATATGAAATATAAATACTATTGTTATATCAACTGTGGGGGGGAGCATGCGCAGTATAGATTAAGTTTGCATCATACAGATGGTGCCATAAAACAGAAGCTTCTGTCAGACATGCCTTTAGCATGATTATGTCACATATCCATGTAGTCGTTAGGGATCGTATTACACTTAACCTCAATTAGATGTTCCAGAAGTACATGTGAAAAGCAACCCATTAGCCATTATCCCACCCAATGCGCTGCTAACCCAAAAGGCATTTAAAGGGTTAACTTGTGAAAGGGCAGCCAGGTAAGCATTGCTTTGCTTCTTAATATTTTGGATTCCCACCTGGAATTTAAAGGTTTAAATTGTTTGAGGTTTAATTTCTAGTATGCTGCCCAACTATTTGAAATTTAAAGGGTTAAATCGTAAAAGGACAGCGGGGGAGCAAAGCTTTTACCTTTCAGTATATTGGCCACCCCCTCTGACATTTAAAGAGTTAAACTGTTTGAGGTTCAGACATGTTGCACATGCGGCTGGCATTAGAAGGGTTAACTCACGGTGGGTTGCATGGGTGAACAATTTATTTTCAGCATGCCACCCATCCAGTATTTTATGGGTTAAATATCCGATGGTTGCACTGATGAGCCATCATGGCTTTTCAGTATTCTATCGACTTGGCTGGCATTTTAAGGGTTAAGTCGTTTGGGGTCAGATGTGCAAGCAATCACTGCTATCCACCGTGTTGCAACGCGTGTGGCATTTAAAGGGTTAAACCACCGAGGGTCAAGTCGGGTAAGCAGTCACAACTTTACAGTATGTTACCCACTTATCTGGCATTTAACTGGTTAAAAGCACTTTGGAGTCACATAGGTAGGCGGCGCATTGCTTTCCAGTTATGCCGTTTCGAGTTTGTCATTTAAGAGGTTAAAGCTTTCAGGGCTGCCTGCGCAAGCAACTACACCTCGTGGGGCATTTAAAAAGATTAAATCGTTAAAAGGAGAATTGCAGCTTTACAGTATGATGTCCAGTCATCTGGCATTTAACCGGTTAAACGCCCTTGGCGGGTCGGATAAGTATACGGCGAGTCGCTTTCCAGTTACGCTCTTACCCACCTGTCATTTAACAGGTTAAGCCTTTGAGGGCTGGATGCGCAAGCAATTAACACTAGCGTGCGGCATCGAAGGGGTTAAAGCCGTGAAGGCGAGGGGGGCAACATATCACCGCTACCCAGTCTGCTACCTGCCCTTCTGGCACTTAAAGGGTTAAGCTGCTTGGGCATGCTGTCCACAGAAAGCCCCTGACCGTCCATCTTCTGTCCGCGTCATAGGGGACACATCTCTACGCAGGGCGCAACGGCGCGCATCACCCTTCATGACAGGAAAACTTTATTTAAATTAAAACCGAACATTATTCCGAAAAGGAGGGGAATTTCCACGCTATAAAAGCATCCGTTTGCGCCGTTTTATTGATTCACCCCTTTAATTTAGGGTGACCATGCCCCAGGCTGGGGGCGAGCGGGCGCACCATCACCGGCGCTGTGAACGTGCCTACATTTTGTTTCTGTTTACCCTCAAAGTTAATCATTGGGCGGGTGCCGGAGGGTGTGCGTGGGCGGTCAGCCCCCCGAGCCCCATCACACGTGGGGTCCAGCGGCTGCGCGGGGTCCGTACCTTTGCTTTTTGTGCTGGTGCCACAGAAGTCCCTCCTTATCCTCTTACTGTGCGGCCTGACGCTGGACCTCAGAAAATGGTGCTGGTCCTGCTGGCCGGCGGACGGCTGCTGGGGTGTCGGGACCTTTTGGGGTCCCCCGTCGGGGGTCTCGGGAAGGTCTTCACCTCCCCCTTTGACCCCTGGCTCTTCCACTTCTGTGGTGTCTCTCTCTTCTTCAGGTCCCAGCGCTCTCTTGTTTGGTTTTCTCAACCTCGTCTCTCCACTCTTCAGCTTCACTGTCATCCTAAAAAACAGCAGAGGATCAAACACAAAAACCCACCATTACCCCACCAACTGCTACCCCCCCGCCTCAACACCCCCTCCGGGCCTACAAATCACCCCCAAAAAACCCAAATCGGGGGCAAAAATCAGAAGTTGGAGAGAAAGAGAGAGGCACAAGCAGAGAGCTCTGAACAACATGGCCGCCATTGTTAGTGACAAATGCTCTTGCACTGTCCCGACTGCACAACCTGGGCTGGATCCCCCTCTAAACTCCACGGGACGGGCTTCCCGGGTGGGCTGGGGGGCTGAGGGGTCCCTGGGCATGATCCCCGGGCCCTGATGGTGGCCGGAGGGCTGAGGGAAAGGGGACACATCGGGGCAGCTTTTTGTTGTTGCCTCAGCAAGAAACCCGACATGATGATCAGGCAGCAGCCGCCTCGACTCAGCTCGCTCGCCGTCAAAAAAAGTGATTTGGAGCCGCCGATCCCTACCCATTCCGGTGTCCCCGGCACCCCTCGGGGGTCGTCTTCCTCCTCACCATGGTTCCGTGCCTTCCCGAGGCTCGGTTCGCCCGGGATCGCCCATATTAACGGAGGAAGGAGCAGCTCCGCTCTGCGCCCTCGTCTCCTTCTGCGTGTCTCTGGCTGGGGCTGGAAACTCGTTTCCACCAAACTGCACGCTCCAAGCCAGCAAGAGCGCGGAGGGGGACCCCTCACAAAACTGCCCCTAACTTCCGATCGGGGGCTCGTATCGACCCCCCAAAACACGCATATGAAAGCCAAGACCCTCAGCTTTCAGAAACCGCCTTCGGACCCTCAAGGGTCCTTTCTGATTTTAAACAGCACGGCTTCCAATTTGGGGGGGGGCAAACACTGGGACTGAGAGAGGATCTGAACTTTGCTTGCTACGTCATCATCTTGCAACCTTTCAAATTAAATATATAGATTTTAAGAAAAGAAAAAAAACTCACTATTTCAACTACAACTAGAAATGAATAAAAACAACAAATCACACAGCCCCACACAAAGAAACTGGAGATCTTCACACCCATTACAACAGACTCTGAAACACGTTTCCAACGGGCAGACAACATGCCCCACAACAATGGATTCCAAAATCCACAATATTTAGCCCCAAAAAAAACCAACCACATTTTTTCAAATTGAAGATTAAAAAAAAATACTTTAGGAAATTCTCTATTTTCATTCTTAAAACCTCCAGAAAATCCTCACACACAAAACATTATCCTTCATGCAATAATAGAACGAATATCATCCCTATTATGGAAGATAATATAGAGACATCTAAGAAAATAGCAAAAAAAAGCAAAGAAACGTATACATTTTTTTTTTTACAAACCACAACCAGGAAAGATACCTAAAAAAAAATCCTCCATGCATCTGAAACTAAAAGTCAGGTCTAGGAATGTAATTAAGTATTGCATAACATTCCCTGCTAATGAATGGCAATCTAGATGGAATTTAAAGTGTTTGATAATGTAAATAATTAACATTCTAAAAAAAACAAACAGTGTGTATATATATATATATATATATATCTATAGTAAAGAAAAATTAGGGATCTATCTCCAATCCTTAAGATATGACAACATTTTTATATGACATGTGCTACTTCACTTTTATTCAATAATATTCTAAAATTGCAACAATTTTAAATAGAAGAGGCAATCTTGGTCTATATAACACAAATAATTGAACACATTAAACATGGTTGATCAGGGGATCATGGTTTACCCCCTAAAGTCTGCAGCTGCTACCAACTATCACACCCCTTCACACACACACCTGTTTCCTCTTTAATAACTGCCTGGGGTAAATATGCCACATCTGCCCCTTCACTCCATTACTGAGACAATCAGGGTCATTTATTGTTTGGGGAGATACATTTCTGATACTTTTGAATACATTTTAGCCACTTGAGAGGAGCAGCAGAAGGGTTAACATAAGAGGCAGGAGGTGGGGGTGTATAATGGTATTAGGAATCTTGACACATCCTGTAATTTAGGACAATGTGAAGGATCAGGAAACTGTATTTATTATAATCCTGAGTGGGTTTAATGGGTGATACACATGCAGCCAAACAGCTGATCAGGTTATTGGAAGAAGTCTGCCCCAGTGATAGGGCAGCCCCCACCTTAAACAGGGGCAGAATACTTCTCATACACACAGAGACCCCTGAGGCAAATATTTACTGGGGTAATTCATTCAGCTCCTCGCAAAGACAGCAGGGCCTATAAACCAAGGGTAATAGGAGACTCCTTACCTGGGGCATCAAAGAGAAGTGAGTGGGATGGGCAGCCTGGTATGGCTTCCCCTACCCTGCTGTATAAGGGTAGCGGACCTGATAGTCCAGGCCGTGGGGTCTGCTTGGCGGCACCCAGGAGGTATATATTCCGTAAGGGTAAACAGGAAGCGCCTAGGGACCCACGAGAGGGGGTACTCGGACCAAGGGCCCCGGTTTCCTATCGTTAATTAACCGGCATAGACCGCCTCCTGTTAGACCGCGTCCTCATCTGACAACAATCCCCGTCAAGCCTGTCTGCCAAAACATGTCCCGCCCCATAGAACCCAAACAAAGCCCGTTATTGGATAGTGTTGTTGTGTCGGGCGGGGCTTATGTGAGATCTGCCAATAGGATTGAGCAACGAAAGAACAACGCTAGGATGTATGGGTTTGGTGGGCGGTAGCGAATGGTGTCAAGTAGGCACTCTGAAAGCGTTGATTGGTCAAACGGCGCATCCAATTGTCAAAGGCTTTTTAAAAAAGCAGCAGGCGCACTATCGTCGCGATTACTTCCTCTCGGCCGTTGTTATTGGTTGGCGGTCTTTACGATGGGCGTGCCGGAAGTCGTGTAGTTCATTGAATCTGCCTCCATCCGTAAGGAGTGTGGCAGCTGAGTAACATGGAGTTCCGCTGCATTGTAGTCGTTGACCTTGACGCGGGTCCTTAAATGACCCGTTATCGCCGCTCTGCCTTTTTTATATTAAGATTATGCATCCTAGGCTAACACGAAACAAGCAGAGGCAACGTGCTGCCTTTATTGACTGAGTAGAAGTAGGCACCAGGTTTTCAAAACATGAGGCCCTGCAAATGCTCGGTGGGCAACTGGTCATCAGCACCACACACACTCACCCGATTTGCCGTGTGGGCAGCTTCTGGATATGCCCGCCACCTGAGCACACAGTGTGTGGCCGCTGATGTCCAGCTTGGATAGTGAAAGAGTTAAGATCACATTTGGAAAGTCCGTATGATGACAAAAAAAATATATGCAAAATAGGGGAGCGCACAACCTAAAAAAACATAAACGCTTAACAATACAGATTCCCGGGTTGCTGCAATAATAATGACCAATGAATACAGTAAGCAACACAAGAATTCCGCGCGTACCCAGCGAATACCAAAATACACCCGAGGCATAAATATTATGAATTCCATCACACGTATAGCTATGTGTTCCTTAACCCGCCATTATGACTATACAGCGCTGCGGGTTATTACTGTATACAGCGCAATAGGTTATATTACTGTAAACAGCACTGGGGGGTTATTATTGTATACAGAGCTGCAGGTTATTACTGTATACAGTGCTGGGGAGTTATTACTGTATACAGTACTGGGGGGTATTCAGGGCCAGCCCTACCATGGAGCAGAGTGGGGCTATTGCCCAATACGGCACTTTAGAAGAGGCGGCACTTGGCCGCCCCAAGCGCTTTTTTTTCCTTTTTTTTTAAGCGGAGGAGAGAGAGAGGGGCGCCGAGTGGTTTTCGCTTACCAAATTGTCAGTACTCGCTCGGCGCCCCTCTCTCTCCTCTGCTCGGTCTCGGTGCCGGCTTGTAATGCTGAGCGCCGGAAAATGATGTCACTTCCGGTGTTCAGCAGTAAAGCAGCGCGCACCGCGGGAGAGCAGGGAGACTTGCCGCAGGACTGCTGAAAGGTAAAGGAGGGGGGATAGGGTAGATAATAGGGAGGTAGAGGAAGGGTAGATAATTGTGTTGGCAATACAGTGCTGGGGGGTATTACTGTAGACAGCGCTGTGGGGTATTATTACAGTACAATATCAGAGGTGTGGAAATCTCCTTAAACTTCAATGAAACGGTTCTTGATTCGTTGTCACCTCTTCGTTTGGGAATGAGCACTCGTGTGATTTTCATTTGATGCTAATAAAAAGACCAAATCGCCATAAGGTAAGCCAGTACTATGTCAAACCCCTGGTATATCTGGAAAAAATTATATATGCCGTTAGGACCAGGTTCAAAGGACCGGTATATGAAGAATGTTGATGGGCCCTCTGATGTCACGCATTGTGCCGGAATTCTCCTAAGCATTTCACTGATTTGTGGCTTGCAGCAAAGTGATTTATTCATCAAAGGGATGTTATGCACATCGGTGGCAGAAAAAGCTTTCTTCTCACCCATTGAATTATACATCATAAAGGCCCTTCCAACTGGCCCTTCCACTTGACAATGTTGGTCCTTCATAATGAGTAGTGAGGTTGAAGGGTTAAAACCACAGCGCTCCCATTAGTGAATAAACTCTGGTCTTGTGAAACCTGTAATAGTCGAGGACTGTAAAAGAACGCAGAACCGTGTCATCATGATCTAGTTCCTGTCGTGCCAACGACCATTTCTTCAAGCTGATCATAGCACATTTTGGGTTGTATTGTTGCTTTTAACCTATTTGATGTTTCTCCCCCAAACACGTCCTGGCTCAGCAAAGTATGAAAGAAGGAGTGCGCTCCAGCCGTGGCCCCGGACACAGTGGAAAGCAACTGTGGTTTAAGTGATCGAGAAGTGGCCTTTTCACCAGTGGGGCCAATAGATGGTCTCTACTTGGAGGTCGCCGAAGGAAGTCCTATTTCGTCACAACGTTCATGCAATGAGCTCATTTTCCACTAAAAACATTAAAGCTTCTCGCAGGGACAACCTTTATTTGCTTGATCCTTCCGCGCAATAAATTCATATGACGGTGTCTGTATCGCTCGACGTATAATAATACCCTGCAAACCCTCCTGTCTGTGATCCATGATCAGACTGTGTTTTGTTCGGTTTTTTTTCTTTAAAGGGAATATAAGGTAACCTCGTTTCTGAAGGTAAAGGGGTTTATCCAAGGATCAAAGCAGGATTACACGCCATATGGCTTTTACATGGTCCTGTCCCGCCTCTGATCCTATTGTGATTAGTACCCCCAGGCACCGAACCAGCACTGAATAATTCACACACGCATGTCTCATCCTCGCCAGATACTTGCTACATTCGGGGCTTAATATCCATATCTAGAGAGGTTCTCCATGCACTGTTCATGCTGAAGACACATCGGGAGTTTGTCGATCTCTTTTACCCTTGTTGCCTTGCCTCCTTTCTTGATATTTAACCTTATAATGTCTGTCGGGGAGTTGATGTTACATTTGTATTACGATGATACGTACATGAAAAGTATAATATACCGTAAACAATTCTCATACAATAAATGAAACATTAAATAATAACTTTTAAGGAAAAATATTACGTGTCACTTGACGCCTGTGTCTCTTTCAGTACTACACGGAATGAAGCTATATACGTTGTGCTCACCACCCAATGCTTTCCTTAATATGGGGTGTTGTGACATCATACCTTGCGCCGCCCACATTTTATGGCGGTGTGATGTCATCATATATGACACCACATAGCTCCCTCTAGTTAAACAATCATTACCAACTGCAACAGCAGGACGCAACAACGGAATAATTGTAATAAACTATTGAAAAAAATTGTCTGTCTTGCTTTATTTTGTTTAATAAAATGTTGTGAGGAGGTGTGTCAGAGAATATTATTATGAATTTGCCATTATTAATAATCCGCCATGCTCCGGAGACAGCCGAAGCCTCGGTGACGTCACCTTCTCCGAAAGCCTTTGGATTCGGGAACACTCGTCCACCTCTTGGGTCGGCAATCGGCTCCCTCCTGGCAGTGGTTCGTTAGTCGTTGTCATGTGACGTATCGGGCCGTTGTCAGGGGTAACGGGAAGCGAAGCGGCCTGCTGGGCACACTTGAGCCTGAAAAGAGCAGCGGGGATAGCAACGTAAAGGAGGGTAAGAAAACGGCAGAACTGACGGAGCTGAGGGTATCGGGGAGGCGGACGGGCTGGAGGCGTATGAGACAGGGGGCATGGGAAACAAGTCCATGCCTTACACTCAGACATGCCTCATGGGGTGAGAACCGCAGTATCTGCCCCGTCTGTCTGATGAGAGGCAGATACAATAACAGTACCAGCTTACAAAGCTTGGCATGATGGGTGTTAGAGTCGCCCCGGTGTGCGCTGTGTACATGTTAAGTCTCCTGTTTAGAGGGACATTTCAGTGCAGTTATGTAACATCACGTATGACCATTATTTATGTCTCTCCCCTATTTACCCCTTTCTTGTCTTTTCCTCTCCTCCTTTCACTCTTCCCCATCTATCCTCTGCTTATCTCCCCTCTCTCTGATTCTTCTCCCTCCTTCTCTCTTCGCTCTCTTGTTTTTTTCTTTCCCCTCTCTCATCTCTCTATACTTTTATTCTCCCTGACCCCTTGAACACAATGCTATCATGCAGCATCTCCTCAGGACACAACGCTATCCAGCTGCTCCTCACACTCCACCTCCACCCAACACCATCCATCAGCCTCTCCCCTGGCACACAGGGGCAAGCCTAGGGTCACTGCCTTGGTGCAATATTTCTTTGGCACCTCCCATAACTACCACACATACTAACAGGCAGTCTAACACCATACACTAACATATACACACACACACACACACTCTCTTTCACCCTTCTCACCCTTCTCTTCCACTCTCTCAGGCGGCAGTAACCCCATGCACACACACTCTTTAACACCATACAGTAACACACATCATCTAATACACAATCACTGTTGACAACATACACTTCTACATCCCTATACACACATATACTCTCCTTGTCTTCCTTTCTTCCTCGATTTCTCCCATCCTTCCCTCTTCTCTCTTCCCTCTTCTCTCTTCCCTCCTCTCTCTTCCCCACTTGCTTCAACGCAATGCTCCCTCCCTCTTACCTCTGGTGGGGCTCTTATTGTCAGTACATCTCATACTCTTTTGGAGAACCCCCCCCCCATGCATTTGCAAGGGGGACACCACTTACATTTAAAGGGACCTCCCAGCTATCATATGCATTAAACCAAATACTATGGCTGGAGTGTCCCTTTTGGGGTGATATTCAACTTAATATAGGGGGGTGGTTTACAGTGGCATTGCTTATGGTAGATACACTTTGTAACATTAAGACACTCGTACAACACAATGTACGACTCTCTAGTGCTAATATGTCTTGTTTTAACACAGGGTTTGGCCTGCGACAAAAGTTCCGTCCCACAATGGCTGTCTACTTTGACCATCGGATAGAGCCGCAGGTTCCTGCAGCATCTCCATCCATTATCTCCTGGCATTGTCAGCAGGCACTACTTGCTGTGGCTTCCACCTCAGATGCTGGAGGTTATGTGGATATCTACAATGAACTGGTATGGCGCTTTTATGTTTGTCTTCTATAGATCTGGATCAGGGTCCATAGATCAGCACACCCTTCCCATATATTCCGTTTCTACACAAGTTTCTGTGATTTTCTTCACGTGCAGGGGGAACACGTAAATGGAACTCACATTGAAAGGACGTATCAACCCACCATACTCGTCTGGCATCCAACGCGATGTATGCTGGCGGTGGGCTGGTCTACGGGAGAGGTGGTTGTTTTTAATGAACAAGACAAAGAACAGTACACGGTGCCATCTACTCATGGTGCTGAGATTACGTTACTGGAATGGAGCAACAACAGTAGCCACCTGATCTCTGGAGACCATGTAAGTATCAGCGGCGTCTCTGCATGTGTGGTATTAAGGATGGTGAACCGTATCACAATAGGATCATATTTTGAGGACGTAGAAGCAATCCTCTCCTTTGGGAACTGGTAAGTAGCTGTGAGTACTTTAGTACTAACCACTACTTGCCCATTATGCCCCATGACTTTATAGAAGGCTTTAAATCCCCCTGTTTTAATGACAGCACCTTAATGGAATAATGAGTCCGCTTTGCTTCCGCATTAAAGTTATTTTGTGACCCTTGTTACCAAATCATGAGCATCACTTGCTTCATTGTGGTTTCTTGTCTTGGTTTCTAGCATGGATTATTAGTTGTGTGGCGGCTGGACCAGCGGGGACGAGTTCAAGGGACACCTTTGCTTAAACATGAGTATCAAAAACCCCTGACTCACTGCCTCTTCAAACCCTTATCTCCCGACGAGTAAGTGGCAATGGTTTGATGTAGGTACCCTACATATACGACTCCTGCTTTGCACGTTCTTTATTGTATTTACATTCTGTTCAGCACCAACATTGGGAATGACAAAATGTTTTGCATTATTCTTGCAGCCTTACGTTTATTATTAAAAGTCAGTGTGTTCACAGCTACTATCTTGCACGGGTCATGACATTAATCATTTGCTGTTCGCTGCCAGCTTTCTGTGGGCATTTTGGTGGAGTTTCTGTGTACCGATCTGTGCTGAGTATATAACCACAATGTCTCAGGCTTTTGTTTCAACTTATAATTGTTTTTTTAGTTACAATAAAACAGGATTGACTGATTGTGGTTTATTCCGTCTAGTGTCAAATGGAATTTAATGTCAAATTTAGCTTCTGTTTGTAGTTGACATTGTGCAGAAAACTAGATCTATTCAAATGCTATCTTTCTACCTCTCCCGACAGGGATCTGGCCCAGCTGGCCAAGGCTGCAGTGAGTGGCGATGAGAGAGCTCTAGACATGTTCAACTGGAACAAATCAGTGAAAGGTTCTCCAATGAAGGCCAGGACTCAGCAGGAGTTCTCTTTTTTTGTCAGCGCAGGAGCCGGTAAGTAGGGTTCTGGGTTGCGATCATACATGTGTTTCCTTTTACATCTGTATGTCTAAGATTGGCACTTGTCTTGTATCTGCATGTAAGAACCCAGCAAGCCAATTGAACTAAGAGGTCCAGAGATTGTGCCTCCCGTTGGCTGCATACAATCTGCCAACATCAATAATACTCATTCTTATACACTATAAAGAAAAATGTTGAAGATAGGTTGTTTTTGTTGTTGGCAGGTTCGGTGTTTTGGGTGAATGAGCAAGGAAAAAGCACTCAGTTGGTGTGCATGGACAGCCCAGTCCGACGGCTGCTATTCAGAGAGAAAAAATCATTTCTAGTAGTCATCACAGATAATCTGCTGCTCTCCCAATTCTTCATTACCCCAGATGCTGGTGCAGAGGAGGTCTCGAAGGTAAGCAGTGGAGCCTTGGTTAGGATCAGACCATACAGAGTGAGAATCTGTTCCCCCGGGAAGAATTTAAAATCTTCTCTCCGATATCTGCCATTACTTCAGATTATATTGTTATGTATTTTGGACAGGTGAAACTGACTGGGAAGATCGGTCATGCAGCCGACATCCTTTGGGTTGACAACAGCCTTCTAATTACAGCGACTGGAGAAAGCGTTATAAGGTGAATATTAGGGATTACGTGTAAAGCATGACTTTACATCACGTTTTTTTATGCTTTGGGTAATTAGTGTAATTATTTGACAATTTCCTAGTTTAATTCTTTCCTTGGGAACCTAACAACAAGCATTTTCAGGTCAAGTGTTCACTTGACTTTTCAGTTTGCAAATTCTGCACACTTGGTCTTAAGTCCAAAAATACGCAGCAATTTCTGGATGAAAACATGAAAAGAAAATACTTTATTATTTCTAGGAATGCTGATTCCTAAATTTCAGTTTTTGTTTGTTTTTATTAGGTTCTGGGATCTGGAACGAGATGACAATTATGTACTTTTCCTGGATGAGCAGTTGGGGTTTGAAGCTGGGGAAAATATCAACTGCATTTCTTACTGCAGTGCCAAAGGTAGAGTATGACGTCTTCTTCGCAGGATTATGGGGAAGACACTGTTTTTGGGTCTGGGGGATGCATAGTTTCCAAATCGCTGTGTATCTTCAACTTTGTTCCAAAAGTACCACTAACAACAGATTCTTCCAGTACACAAATTAATTTTTAATATTATTAATATTACTTACCAAATACCATAAATTTCTTAAATTAAATTAATGCCAAGATATCACCTTTACCTTGCCTTATTTTTGGAAATCTTAAAGGGCTTCATAAATAGATCTTGTTTCTGTCAAAAAAAGTTGTAATTGTGATTTATTTGATTTCTGATGATCACATTGCTTTGTTGACTTTATACTTTTTTCCCATTTCAGGTATACTGGCCGCTGGAACTAATAAAGGCAGGGTGGCCATGTGGGGCAGGGTGCTCCCTGCCGGGGAGAAGTCTATCAGGGTAGATGGAAAGGACGGTTGGAAGCTTAAAACGCCAACTGAGCTGGAAGGGAACATCACACAGATAAAGGTAAGAAGAAGAAATGATAAACTTTATTGGAGAGCTAGGATACAGAGTAATGCAAACAATAAAAGTTCAATCAAACTTTCTTTGGAGTGGTATTTTTTTGTTGTTGCATAAAATATATTATGTGAGCGTTGAGAGAGTGGGTGTCATTTTACAGTTTGGAAGCCGGTGAAATGGGATCATTGTGTGGCTTGGTAGTTTAGACCTTCAGTGAGCAAAATCATCAGGAGCAAGTGTAACTTACAGATCACAGGTCCAAGACACGGAAGCACATCTAGAAATTACGCACGGTTAAAGTCTGCAAATCCCAATTCTTTACCTTTTAGACAGAAAACCAGCCTGTCTGCCACAGGTGTTTCAGTAGTATAGGGATGTGGGCGACGGTAACAAATAAATATAACTTCATTTCTGCCCTACCGTGGCTTGTTGTAATCTCTGTCTCCTCTTTGCTTAGCTTTTTAAAAACCTGGTATTGACTTGTAACCGGTGCCTTTACTATCTCTCTGGGGTTTCAGTGGGGCTCCTCCAAGAACCTCCTGGCAATGAACAATCTCAGCTCCGTGCTTATCCTCAGCGAGCAGATAATGTCTTCTCACTTCCACCAACAAGTTGCAGCCATACAGGTGGCTCCCACCCAGCTCAACGTGACTTACTTCGCCACTGGGGCAACGCATAGCCTGCGGACTGACATGTACATTAAAGGAGTGTTTGTTACTAAGGTGCGTGACCAGTTAACTATTATTAAACCCCAATCACACAATCGTCTCTCAGATTTCTCCCCAAATCACCTACTTAGATTTTTTTTAATTTATTTTATTTATTTAAAGGATCGATTTACTTTGCTTAGAATTGGATAGTGAATCTTACACGTTTTGGGAACAATTAATAATCATTTTTATCGTGTCCTCATTGTGGCTTCGTTAGGAAGCAGTTGTGGTGTGGAACGGGAAGCAGGTCACGACGTATGAGTTGGAAGGACCCACACTAAGGAACACAGGTGAGATCATGCGGTATAAGAGAAATCAATGTATTTTTTTTAAGATGAGTTCATTTTCCTAGTATAAGAGAGTTGCAGTCCCATTCACTCGCCCAGTCGTCTGATCTGGGTCATCCCAGTAACATCAGGAGGAACCTAAGGTTTGTGTTTGAGCTGCTCACCTGAAACTAACATATGCCTTTAAAAGGTTAATTTGAAAAGGTATTTTTCCACTCCTGTTGTACAGTGCTGCAGAATATGATAGTGCTAACTAAAACAATATATAATAATAATGAGAAGAATTTGCTCCCAGTCTGCAAAAATTTGGGACTAAAGGTAATTTTATATATAGCAGCCTTTTTGTTTTGCTGACCTGTCTTTCTATTGTTATCTATGGCTAAAGAAAATAAGTGCGCTGATCAGTCTTATTCGAGAACAGCAATGAACAAGCAGCCATATTAAGCCATGCTGTTCTTCATTGTGTAGTTGTTAGATCACGCTCAAGATAAATTCATTGTTGGGTTCTAGGTTCCTTTCTGAGTGATTCCCCGGTGCTTGCAATGCATGAGGAGAACATTTACACCGTAGAACCCAACAGAGTCCAGATCCGCACTCTGCAGGTGAGCACGAGATCGTTTTTCTTACTAATCTTCTGCTTCGCCAGTACTCCTAATAGGCTGTTTTCATACTCAAGTGTAGAATCTCCATGATCCTGTTTGATTTTTACTGGGTACATCCATTAATTCATGGTAGAAGAAGATGATCTGTCACTAGCCTGTAGTAAACATCTGCAAATGTTTCAAACCAGAACTTTTTTTTCTAGTTACATGGAAAGGATTAACATAATTTACAGACGCCTCTAGAACAGATTCATCTCTGTTTTTTAATGTTCAGCACCATAATTTTTTTTAATGTTCAGCACCATAAAGCCCGGGAGGTATTTTTTTTCCATGTGCTTCCTACTGGTTGTACTGGCTGGTTGTATCCCTGATTCAGTTAAAGATCACTCCACGAGGGAGCCTACAATGCATGAGTAAACCTGCTTTTCTTTTATCACTCAGGGTACTGTCAAACAGCTCCTACAGTTCTCCAAGTCCGAAGGGAACCCGTGTTTGCTGGATATTTGTGGCAACTTCCTGGCAGTGGCGACCGACACCGCTCACTTCAAGATCTTTGATCTCTCAAGAAGGTAATGATGTGTGGCTCAGTATGATCAGTTGTCCAAGGAGCCATTATTTCGTTGGCTGGGGCAGTAGAAATAAAAAATAGTACCAACTAACTGACAATCACATGGTAAATATACAAAGCAGCAGAGTTGGTTGTAAGCTTTAAAGAACAGGGCCTTTTTGTAACAGTATGTTGTACGCTACTTCAATGTTACTGTCTATATATATATATATATATATATATATATATATATATATATATTGTTAATGTTCTTGTTACTTTTCCCCTTGCTGCAATCATTATTCTCATTTGCGGTTTATTAAGCTAGCATCGAGGTAAGGTAGAGCATACTCTACCTCCGTATTGGAAAAACCTACCAATAAAAGTCAAAAAGTCAATTGGGATGTAATATGCAGGTTTAATGTTTATTTAAAGGGAGGCCAAACCTCACAGCAACTGCAAAAACCTATTGGAGCTGGCGCCAGGACTGGAAGGCATTGTGTCTGTGAAGTGTAACTCCAACGGAAGCAAAGTCAGCATCATCGCAAACAGGGTAAGCGACGCCTGCGCTTACATTTATCTTTTTCAGGTGGAGGTGATGTAAGTCACCCAATGTTCGCCATAAGATAACAGTCTAGCATGGAAGCAGTTAAATAAAGGATATCATATCTGGACCCAGATGTCCACCAACAAAGATGAGCTGGGAGGGAGGCTTAGGGAGTGAGGAACCTTAGGGCAAGTGGTTTAGCCATAATAGTCTTTTGTTCAGTTTCATGTTAAAATGCACTGAAACATTACAAGATTGCTGCCTCAGTCTGAGAAAGAGATCTGGGATGTCCCAGAAGTGTATGTAACTTTACTTTGTTTTTTTTTGTTGGCCAACTTTTAGATGAATTTTTTCTTTTGGGGTAACGTGGCTTTATCTGTATTTCTTACTAATGATTCCCACCGCCAGATATATATCTTGTGATTCCACAATATTACCACTGAGTGGCGCACAGTCCTCCAGATTAATATAACACATGCTGATTCTCTAATTTAATTCTCTCTCTCTCTCTAGCCTGATGGCAATCTGGACTCCAAAATGTATTTCTATGATGTTGAACTGGACAATGTGACATTTTTTGACTTCTGGAACGGTCAGGCAGAGCAAATGGAGTCCCCCACTAACCAGGACGCAGATCTGTAAGTGGCGCTGAGCTGGGGCAGTTTTTGTAAAATATATAAGAAATAAATAACAAATGACCAAATCCGTATTGTAATGCAAATCTCAAATAGCATTGGATTAAGGGTGCGATTTCCAGCCGGCCTGGCAGCTTTATCAAAGCGTTAATATTCCAACAGGAATGTAACCAAAAATGCCAAGGTTCTTGACCGTATCCCAATCAATCATTTCTGGGACCAGAGTGAACCTCGGCTTATTGTGTGCGAAGCCATGCTGGCTGTTCCAAATTCAGCGCAGTCATCACCAAAACGGTACATGGACAAGCCAGTTGATGTTCCTCAAGGAAAGGTACGCACCATCTGATTGATTACAAGGGAAACCTTAAACATATAAGTGAATGGTCGCTGGATCTCGGTATGCAACCTTTTGTCCTTTGTTGGTAAATCAAAAGTATTGTAGCCGAGTCTTGTGTCAATAAAATAAAGATATTTGGCGGCACATGTCAGCCTGATTTCCTTCGTGTATTTATATTCTTAATACGATCCAATAAAGAATTTTAATTTAATTCACACAAGACTCTGCTGCAGTGCTTTCCATTTACTGGCAGAAGTGCGCCGTTTGCTAGCTTGAATATTGTTTATTGGATACTCTGCTGGTTTTAGCAGCACCCGGCTATTGCCTAAGCTCGGCTAATGCCGCATATTTTTTTTGCAGGAGGACATATTGGTCATGTCATTCTTCAGCACCCAGGAACATGGATTACTGCTTCAAGAGACATTCCCGCGGCCTGCTTCCCTCCAAGCCCTTCTTGGCATTGAAGTCCCCCATTACTATTTTACTAGAAAGGTCAGCACTCATCACTTGGTACATACAGCACATCAGAAAGCCATGTAGTGATGCTGGGACTTTTCCATTGGGAAACACACAAAGCGTACAGCATTATTTCTCCTAACGCCAAAAGAGAGCACCGCCGTTCCAATACCTCTTTGGATTACTGTATCCAACACCGTTAATATCTCAGTGTTTTTCTTTCGTTACACGTCATGACATTCCACTTTTCACCTTTATTTTCATGCTTTTCATTTACAATGTACTTATTTCTACTTTATTTATACATTTATTTTCTTTGTCTGTTTTACTTTTGAGTTTTGATGTGTTTTTATTTATTTTTTGCCACGCGCCTTCAGTTGTTATTTCGGAGGGGCTGTGCCTATCAGCCTGTTGTGAGTATAAAACTGGAATTCACACACACAATCAGTTCTGAATTTTTTTACCCCAAAAAGAACACCGTACATTTTACAACAGAGCAAATATACTTCCATGACTATAAATAGCCATAGCCAAAGTACATCGTGCTTTGGTCACTTGTACTTAGTTAAAATGTCACAGCCAGGCAGAAAATATGACTCTGATGGCCCATAATTTGTTTGTGCCGTGTAAATTCAAATATAATTACTTGTAGACCGTGGTTCTAGGGGATGAGTAAGATAGAAAAGACGTATTCTAGAGAAAAATCCTTTAGCGGCAGGAATATATTCAGATGCCTGTAATTACTCTTGTCGAACTACATTTCTTTTTATTATTATACTTTACACAGCCTGGGGAAGAAGAAAAACCCACGCAGGTAGAAGAAGGGGCACCACGGATCCCCCAGATGGTGTCGAAAAGGCCCCTGCGCGACTTTATAGGACTTGAGGACTGTGACAAAACCACCCGGGAGGCAATGCTCAACTTCAGCTTTTACCTCACTGTCGGGGATATGGATGAAGCCTTCAAGTCCATCAAACTCATCAAAAGGTAGGACAGGCCAGATTTTTCCTTGTCACGCCCCACCTCGGTCCGCCATCGCCTGCGACAGTACTGAAAAGTTAGTATCGTGGAAAAGGGAGAGTTTTTTTTTCTGAATTAGCATGTGCCAACTGCACTTATAGACCATAATTAATGTTTATTACTCTGTGAGTCAAGTACTTCCTTACCACTGGGCTCCTTTTCAAGTCTTGGAGCGTGACCCCCAGACAAGATCTGGAACACAAGGTTTACGCTTAAGGCGCATTACCAGGAAATCCGAGGAAATGCTGCTACAAGGGAATTCTTGTCTTAGGACACGCTTATATCAAAGTAACGTTATTGTGAAGTTTTTCATGCGCCCCACCTTTTTTGTGATTTACTGTGTCGGCCCCCCGAGAATGATATAAATCTCTCTTATTTTCATAAGTCAAGCTTTGTGGTGTCAGGGCATTAGCAAATCCAAACAGTCCACATCTATTGAACGGTCAGGATGGGATGATCCGCAATGCTGATTGATTTATTGATTTATTTTTTTGAGGCAAGTTTAAATATCACTGGGAGGATACGGGAAATTTTAGACAAAGTAAAAGATATTGGGAGTAATTGGGTATACCATATGCCCCCATCAAAAAATATCTACATATACGTTTCGCAAAGACGCACATTATTTGTACCCCTTTGGGACTTTAATTAGTTAAATAAAAAAAAAACAGGTTGAATATACGCTAACAATATTTTTGTGATCAAATAGCTTTTTTGATAATAGGTTACAAATGTAAGCTTTCATTATGATCCCGCAGACTAGCTTTGTTGATGGACTCTCTTAGAGATCCGGTAATGGTTTGTATTTTTTTTTTTAATTACTATTATTAATGATCACTTCCTCTTAACATTTCTGCGCAAAAGAAGATTATCTGGGGTCAGCGTGACAAGAGCGTATATTTGATTAGTGATGTGCTGGAGGATTCGGAAGCAAAGGACGTAGGTCATATTTACAAGGAAGCCTTTTTTTGTGCTGATTCCAGCATTTGGAACTTTTCCTTCACATCAAAAGGGGAATTAGTCCTCGACTTCATTACATCCAGTGTAGGCCACTATAATGGGGGATCTTACAATGAAACATTTTACTCGTCATATTTATGAAAGCTACAAAGTGCAGGTTTTTTTGCCCACCTTTTTTATTATTGCTAAAATTATTTTTTGTTTTAAGAAATTACCTTTAAAACATATTGCGTTGCCTTCTGTTTTCAAATGATTCTGGTTTTAAATAGCATAATCCTTTTGGACAGCTGCACATTTGTCATGTGTACAGGTTCTGTCTCTCTTATCCATGGTCCTGTCTACTAGACAGACACCCCGACTTCTTAACATACTGCCCTGTGATAAATAATAGAATGGCTCTGTCTTAAGCATCCAGAAGGACCTTCTGACTAAAGAAAGGGTATGGAGGAAAGCACTTCATTGGCATTGCCGTAAAGAATGAGCTCAGTGTGGTGTAGAGCAGGGAAAGTCACCCAAAATATCACTGACAACATTAACGGCCTCCGGGTCTGCAGATAGTTTATTGGAAAGCGCTGCAGCTGAAACAATCCACCAGCTCCTACTGGGAGAAAAGATGTGAGATCCCACAGATGCCTAGCAGAGCAGCTTCGGGATCCACTATATGTGAAAAAAGTAACAATACACCAAAAGACAATAAAGCAGAAGGTTTTTACTTGCTTATTAAAGTTGATTTTACAAACCCAGAGTGATAAATAATAACACAATACAATAATAATAATAATAATAATAAAAATAATATAATGTTACCTGGTGTTCATATATATATTGATAATTATAAACTTGGTGAATTTAATTTCTAAATGTTACTGTTTTTCATATGGAACCGCATGTACATGGCTAGGGGGGTTACATTTTTAAACATTTTTACACATGAAAGGACCCATCCGTTAATCGATAGAACATATAAACAGTCTATATAGTGTGTTAACTTTTTAAATGTCTCTGCCTTTATGTATATACATTTTTAATAATACATTTTGCACTATAATTCCGGTGTACAGGACCGGACTGGCCTTCTGGTAGCCTGGCAAATTCCCGGCGGGCCGCTGGCCGACAGCGCCAAAAGCCCTCCTGATCTGCTACTCCAGAGTGAGAGTGGGTGCTGCTGTGTGTAGCCGGTGGCTAGATATACACCAGCCATGATGCCGTATAGGCGTTTAAGGCCTTTCCCATCCATATATTTGAGTTCTTACTCTAAAGAGCCTGTGAAACAGCGTTGTGGGTCCGAATATAACTTACTGGGCCACAAGAAAACAAAACTAAACAAAGGGATGGCAGATAGAAGGGAAACATGGTTAACACAAAATGTAGACGGCTTATCAATGTTATGTAGTGAAGTAGACAGGTCTACTTTCCAAAAAATATTCTTCCAACTTCATTATATTAATGTCTACTATTAACCTGTTAGCAAGATGGGGGGCTGGAGAAGATAACTTTCTTGGGACCCCCACTTCTACATGTGCACCTAGACTCTTAAGGATTCCCATTAAGAATATCCAGGGTCCTGAAAGATTCTTTTTACAGACGTTGAGACCTTCTTCTAACAAATATCAATCTGCAAGACTTCAAGGTAAATGCAAAATGTACTCCAACCGATGAAAGCATGCCGACGTCCCCAAATGTTCACTATTTGTTGGGTAGCATCATCTAATTTAATGAGGACCACCAGAAGTTATACCCTCGGCGGCTGTACAAATCCTTCTGTATATAAGATCCACTTTAGGTCATCATAGAGTTTGAAAACATTGCACATTCCACTGCAACAGCTTCTTTTCCTTTGTAGATATAAATTGTATAATATATATATTTATACATTGAATATTTATGGCCTCGTGGGGCCTCTGTCTATATGTTCCATGGACAGAAGAACTCTGATTGTTTAACTTGCTTGGCAATATATCTGGCGTCGCCAAGTCCATTTTTAGTCTGTTGAAGATCAGTTGTCCCGCAAGCCTCGGTCAACATGGAGACTCCACGTAATCGTTCTCCAAGCCTCGGCGGAAGCGTGCGGTGAGAGTTCGGCTGATGACGATGACACGTGGAGCCATGCAGTCCTCTCGGCGATGGAGGATGTTCCAGATTAGGATAGCAGCTGCCAAAGTTGCCAACAGGCAAGCACCAATGTCCATGTAGCAAGACCAGGATAAGTGAGTGTGAGGACCAATGCGGTAAAAAGTCACCAGACCTATGACCAGCACGAAACCTGGAAGAAAACAAACATATTCTCATTATGTATCTTATCCTGTTTTTGGAATATTTTGGAAATCGTAAACATGAAGTCTAAGGAAAACCTGATTCAGGTTAAATTCCTGTTGTAGGTGACACATTAGTTTCTTGGATGGCTGAAGTCAGAAAAGGCAATGGCCGTATTCAGGCCAATATAATACTGGCTGTGGTCAGGATATGCCCCCAGTCACCCCCCACCACAGGCGTAAGGGCAGATAAAATTCTTTGACACATTGAGAAGGTCTGAAGACCCCAAATGTACCCTCTGATTGGAAAATAAAAGGACCGGGAAACACGCTTAAGATCTTCATGGCATGTCCATCAATCCCTACCGTCACTCGTTCTGTGCTAAACTGTTCACACCTCCCAAGTGCCCCGGTTCTTGTAGAACAGTCCTAATGTAAACCTAATGACAGAGATTTATATCTTTGTCACTCCTGGTCCAAACCATGGAAAGTCTTACCTAACAGTGCATTATCGCGGTTTAGCTGCTGCGTACCTGTTTTTCTGGGGAAGGAAGCTCTCCCTCTTATTATTATTTAGTCTCTCGTTGGCATCCACCGACCCGCACGCTCCCTGCGGCTAAATTTAGCCTGCCTGTCGCTTCCCTTTTTTTTTTTTTGTGAGCCGTGGGTCTGCTGTGAGCGCCGGGCCGAGGGACAGAGACTGGAGGGCGCCAGGAAGTCCCCGTCCAGGACGAGGAAATGCCTGTTACTACCTGTTATGCAAACTGGGTCTGGAAAGCCTCGGACATGAAACAAAAAAATGGAAGGGGGCGGGGGGGCTGAATCATAGAGAACGGCGGAAGCGGCTTAAAGGGTCAGTCCCTTTAAAATCTCAATGAGATCGGAAGGATCGTGTTTAAACATGTCTAGCGCTGCCTGTCTGGGACCGAAACGGTTAACGGATGAAACATGGTGTCCGTCGCTACCTCTGTTTAACCCGACAATTGATAATCTAATTAAAACATATTCCAACCATTAATATTTCGCATGTTCAGATTGAATGTAGGGACTGTAAGAAGCGCTGCGGAAATTGTTGGCGCTATATAAATAAACGATAAATAATAATAATGTAATAAATAGGGATTTATCCGTTGTGGAATGTACATAACGCTCTTGGATCGTAGGAATTGGTGTCTGTGATACAGATTTTGCATTAAATGCCTTAATGTGGCATTTATAGCAGCCAAAATGTATTGTCCAGTCAGCAGTTGCTATGACGATAAGACCACTTTAAGAACTTAGCCCCAAAATGTTTTTTTATTTACAGAACCTCTTTTGTACTAAATTGGAAGAGAAAGGGAGCGCCTTACTTGGGTCGAGCGTTATCGGAGTACTTCAAGAGAAGTTATCTATGCGCTTGAGTGTTTAATTGAGGAGTTTGAAATGCAGCGATGTAAAGAAGGGTTATGGGGATGGATTGGGGGGTCTGATTATTTTTACTCGGGTGCATCTGCCCCTGTTCTGGGTACACATTTATTTTTTTGCATTCATAGTCGTAAAGTTTGACGGCCGCACTTACTAGCCAACTGGAACACGGCTGCAATGGCTTCCTCCCACCACTGGGAGTCCTGAGTGATCATCGGCAGCTCCAGAAGGCCCATGAGGAAGATGAGCTGGCCGGCTGTCAGGGCGGCTGTGGCTATGAGGTTACAGGCCCTCATCATGTCAAATTGCACTGGGGAGAAAGACAGAACGGACGTTTAATGTCACGCACACCGTGTATCTGCCGGCAATGTATCCACCAACACCAGAAAGACAACACCACGCTCGCCATGTTTGCCACGCTCCTCTGGCTTTGTGGCCCTGGAAGGCCACCATATTACACATCGCTGTACCATCTCACGGAATCGACAGACCGGTTGACGTACATTGAAACATTACTTTAGAAGAGTGCTGAGGGACTTTTGAGGATGGTGGGAAAGGTAGTCTAGAGGCTTGATCTTGCCTATCTTTAGTAGCCTTTATGACTAAGAGCAATGGGAGGCCAACAGCAGCTGATTGGCCTCAACCTGGGCAACCATGTATATCCAGTACCCGCTGGTAGCTCTCTGGCCTGGAACTTGTAATGATCCTCAAACCATGGTTTTAGTGCAGGTTTAAGAAATAACACATATATATATATATATATAAAGTGCGTGATATGGCCATAGACTACGTTATGGGTTTTAAGATCGCATATGATATTTGTCACAGAGCTGTATCATAGCAAAAAGTAAGGAACGGAATCTCTGGCTCGTAGGAAGCTCTTGAGAACGTTCCTCTTAATGGTGAGAAGATGTTTTTGAGAACCGGATTGCCTGTTCTTCATAAAAAAAATAGAGAGGGGAGGACAAGGTGGTGTTTGGCGTAAACCGTCTTATTCTGTTATGTTACCCGGAGGTAAAACCATCGGACTCCCAAAGCATGGCGGTAATGGTCATTGTCAGATGGTCTTTGTGCGGTTCGGACCTCACCTACCTGGGATCTGCTCACTCCCTTCCACACTGCGCTAATAGATTTTTTTTTTTTTTTACAAAGCTGGAAACTGTTTAAAAACCAGCTTTCTGCATGTGGTGTTTGACCTCCGGGGGAACATCGGTGGGGGAGGGAAAATGAATGATGAATGTTTTATTACCAATGACCTCATGCAATCTGAGCCCTTTTCTCTTTACCCTTCCCTTGCTGTAGAGAGCACAAGCCCTTTAATCCTTCTTATACCCTCCCATTTCAGTACCCGGTCACGCAAGAGTTAACCATTAAATGTCATGGATACAAATTCCCGCTTGGAATGAGGGGGGGGCAAATACCAGATTTCACTGGTGCCCAGGGCCCTGGATCTTCCCAGAGAATGGATCGTTGGCAAGCAGGAGCGCGCGTTTCACATATCTCCGTACAAAGTATTCTATAGTACAGTATTCTAAACATCAATGACCATAATACCACATTATTATTATTATTATTATATTATTATTTATTTTTAAGCACTATAAACTATAAACCGTGCCCTCAAGACTAATACATTAATATTTATTTATTTTTATCCTGTATATAGTTATGTATATATATATATATTTAAGATCATTTGAGAAATCATCATTGAATATTCGGGCTGTCTTAACCTGGTCTGAGACTTGCTGCGCTCGCTAAGTTGAGTGATGCCTCCAAGGACTGAGTGACCTACTCATGAAACGGTTATCTCAATAGATACTCTTTAGCACAGGAGATACTGTGGGTAACCCGACTGGTTAGGATCCTCTCTGTGTTACAATGTATTAAATCTATTATTTTCTCACTTTTCGCGTGATCTGTTCTAAAATACGCTAAAACGAGGAGATTTCACCCCAGAAGTGGGGAATCTCCCGTATTTCTATGTTATTCTTCTGTCTAATCCGTGTTATCATTTAGATGGCACGCGTATCTGTGATGTGCAGGAAGAATGTTTTGAGAGACGCCGTGTTTTATTTGGATTTTTCTTTTTGGAATTGATTAATGATACATCTCTCCGAACCCCTGTGTCGCCGTGTAAGAGATCACATGAGGTGAGCGTTTGAGGTGTCTTTTTCCTAGAAAGCAAATACTTGTATTGTTAAAGATATTGAGTAAGACTCCGCTACCCATTCTAAAGTTTGGATTCACTTAGAAATGTCCTTGATTTTAAAAGAAATGCAAATTTTGTCCATTAAAATAACGTGAAATGGATCAGAAATCCAGCGCAGGCGGGGTTAATGTTGTAAATGACTTGTAGCTGGAAATGGCTGATGTTTAATGAAATCTCTTCATAGGCATACAGAGGCCCTTTATCACTCCCATTCACTCCTGTGTCCAATGACCCTTTATCACTCCCATCACTCCTGTGTTCCAATGGCCCTTTATCACTCCCATCACTCCTGTGTTTCCAATGGCCTTTATCACCCCATCACTTCCTGTGTTCCAATGGCCCTTTATCACTCCCATCACTCCTGTGTTCCAATGGCACGTTGTGTTCACTAATACAAGTTCAAGTTTAAAAGGCTAATTGATGGTTAGAAAACCATTTTGCAATTATGTTACAGCCAGAAATGGAGAGAGCCGGGCTCTCTCCACCTAATGTATCGTTTGTCTTAGTCTGCCAGACCCCTTGAATATATGTATTGTATTAAGCGCTGCGTAAACTGTTGGCGCTATATAAATAATAGATAATAATAATGAAAACAGCTAAGTGACCCCAAACTTTTCAGCGGTAGTGTGTATCCACAGCAGGTGAAGGCGTAATTGTGACATACGGATACTCACGTTTGACTGTGTTGCGGGATTCCTGCAAACCAGAGATCTCTGACCCCCAGCCAATGGA
>VKOC01000009.1:3234146-3347707 GCA_009364415.1 Spea multiplicata
TATATATATATATATATATATATATATAGTTAGTATGACACTGGTATATTGCTTACATGTATGTGTGTTAAATGACTCTTACATAGTCACTCCTTTTAACTACTATTAAACCATGAGAACGTTGCAGTTGATTCAGGCATGATTATTCACTTTTCACAATAAGTATTTTTTTTCCCCAAAGAGGTACATTTTAGTCTGTGAAAGATTTCAAAATATATTTAATAAAATAATTTGTGATATTTACAAATACTACTAATATATATTTTGTTTGCTAGTTTGAAAAATGTTGGCCCTAAACTTACCTTTTTTACCAACACATGTAGATAGTAAGATTCACACAGTGAATATTACTAGTAAATCTCCTCTTGTGTTACACCCTGTCCTTAACCCATAATGGTAAGAGGCATAAGGAATTTGGCCATAACTGTTACATCAAACAACAGGTGTGCTGGGAACTCGAACGGTCTTTCAACAAAGCCTGGCCGTTGCGTCTATAGAGAACTTAAGTATGAGAGAGTGCCTGGGGACACCAATTACAAGGGTCACCTCTGCTTACAAAATGAAGATCAATCGCTGTCACTCAATTTGTTTTTAAATGTAAACCAAGTTTGGGAAGTCAGGCCTCTAAATTTTTATAATCTAAGACCGTATGTAATAAAAAAAAAAAAAAGAAGAAGATGCAACAGAACAAGAAAAACAGATCCATCCTAGTCAGCATGCTTCTCTTAAAGAATCAGTAACATAGTAATCCAGAAATAAAACAGACCTCTCTAATATATATATATATATATTTATTTTTTTTTTTTTTTTTATGGGCCCAATTCTTCACTGCACAAGCCCAAGCGGTAGATAATAAATAGATTTTTTTTGGCAGTCGTAGCTGTACAGATGTGAGTTGGTGGCTCTCTATATTTCTTCCCGTAGGTTTATCGAAAAGGGCCTCTGATGGCCAGATCATGGAGACTATACCTTAGATTAATTTGCAAGCTTGCTTTAGAAATCCGGAGTACAGAAAAGACTGGGCATGCCATGGGCTCACAGTTAAAAACATATGGCCACAGCAATGGCAAAACCAATGTGATGGAGCCAGGAGGATAATATCTGTGGAATCGCCAGTGACTGCTTCCTTAATGACCCAGGGACAGGCATAGGAATGGGGGGGGGGGTAAAAAAGACAGGTAACATTATTCAGACACAACCATCTTACCGATATTGGGCAGGATAGCTGCCTCCAGGGCCTTGGCAAAGTGTACGGTGGACTGATAGAGGTCTAGCAGCGTGCTCAGCTTACTCTCTGGACCAGCTCGTTCCATGGCGGTGCTAAGACACACGGGGATTGACGGGACCATCGCAGCAAGAGTCTGGATCAGCAGAACTGTCACCACTTCATGGGGCTTGTTAAACACCTATGAGTTACAATCATGCGAGTTACTCGGTGCAGGGAATTGCCTTTATCTTGAAGAGCTTTACAACTTTACAACGAATACATAGGATAAATATCTACGTGTACTAAGGTATAATGTCTACAGCTGTCTTGCACTCACTGTTTACAACGGTCTCATATATATAAATTGCCTCGGTGCTGCTATCAAAATCTTTAAAAACCAAATCCACAAAAGCAACGCAGACGTAGATCTTGACTGTCTACCAAAATCTTTATCACCTGTTATTTAAAATAAAGATTTTTCACGGAAATCAAGTCCTACTGGTTTGTGTATTGGTGTGTGTGTGTATATATAGTAGTTATATATATATTTAGAAATGTTAAATGTGTTTTTGCCGTATAGTCAGTTGACACAAATGTAAAAAAAAAATAAAAAAATTATATATACTATTAGTATATATATATATATATAGATATATAAAAAACACACACACCTTCCCAACCTTTTCCACACACGCAAGCCATGGCACAAAGGAAATATAAATGAGCCAGAAACACGATTGATATCATGAGTATGAGACTAGGAAATAAAAAGTTTGACTCATTTAGATGAGGTTTGTGATATCAATAATAATCAAATACAGCAGAAACTGATAATTGACAACAGCCGAAAACATTCATAAGAACCAATACACGAGAATTCATTACTGTGTTCCCTGGGTGTCACCGTTATATTTCTTGTCACTCCAGGAAAGGTCCTGCCAAGTGACGAAGCATTTAATTCAATGTCAAGAACACAGGGAGCAGGTATTAAGGTCAGCCCCATTTGCTAATTCCCTATTTGCATGTAGGGCAAAGAGGCAAACAGTTGATTCTGGGAAGGTATAATGGGTACTTTATACTATTCTAGATAAACTCATAACTAACAACTTCCAGTTATTGGACCGGTTAAATATTTGAGAGAATGGGGTCTACTCGCCAAAGATGTCAGGCGACTGACCCAGTGAAACGTGGGCAAAATCATTTTTATTTTCTGCTTTGTTTATATCAGGACCGGAATAGGATATTGGCTGATGGAGGTGAGATTGCTTGTATGGATCATTCACGCCCTGTTAGTATATGTGGCAACAGAGGTAATCAAACGAAATGATTACCTATGCCTCAAGATAGCATTTTGTTCCAGTTACAGAAAAGGTCCTTCTCGAGTATAAGACAAGATCAGATCCTAATCCCCTAATAACATGAATATGGTATCACTTCACAATATTCATAAGTAAGCCTAACAAGCAAGGAAGCATGGTTTGAAGCTACCAGGAAGCCTTGCTTGATCATTAGCCACACCAGAACTACAACTAGTCACACCAGATACTGTGACCCAACATGCTCAGAGAGCCAGCAGTGGGATTTGTAGACCACAGCCGGCGTGTGACTTCTGTGCCCCCAAAAAAGCCTGAAACAAAGGCAAGGGGACTTCATCTATAAGTTCATATAAGTCCATACTCTTATTCCGGAGGCAGACAAAAGCCTATCGATAAGTCCAATTCAAAAAAACATTTAACGCTCAAGACAAGAAGACAAAATTAACTTATCGCAGACAACGGATGAAATATTGACCAATTCTGGGCAGTTAATGAAAAGCTAAAAACAAGTTTCAGACATTTTTAAGTGAAGGGAGATGTATTTCAACCGTCCATTCCTTGTAAGAAGATACAGATCTTTAAAGTTGACCTTAACAAGTAATTTACAATTCACTTTGTTGCTGCCTTTAATGTACGAGACCCTATATGTACTTACAGCTGGAGGTGGGGACGAGATTGTTTGCTTTTACTGTAAAGCTTTCAAATATCAATAAAAAATTCTTATTTTAGAGCAGACGGAAAGTCCTGAATCTGGGTTTTAAAAAGGGCTTTTACGCAAAAGATTTAATCTGGACGGTAATGAGATGCAACAATTAGCTCACGTGAACAAGTAAGTACATCAGAGTGAACAAGTAAGTACATCAGATAAGGGGACTAAGGAACAATAAGAATAAAAAAAAAGCAGGTTCAAACCGCCGTTGGGAAGTACATTAAATCTTATCAGTCTTTTACATCAAAGAGTGATTTTCATTTGCTGAGCAGCGGTTGAATGTGGGAGCAAATCTTTCCATTGCTTCTATGAGGGATGTCAGTCAACCTTCATCGCCACCAGCAGCTTCTCAAGAATAGCAGTGGGTAACTCAACACAGGTTTTCTCGAATAAGAAAAATAGACTCTTCCGGGTCAGCCTGAGATAAAATTGACATGCAGCCTAACAAGCAAATAAAGGTACAATCTTGACGTGCAAAAATAGTTATTTATTGAAGGGTTGTAAACTACCGCACAGCACAAGTATGTGATGATAGCCATGCCTATGAATGAGCGCTAAGTTAAGCGCTAAACTCCCTAGAAGTTCATGTTTCCCCTCTGGGCGATATACCCCTGCTGTGTGTCATGCAGTGGATGACAAACCTGCCATAAATAAATATTTTTGCACATCGAGGAGTTTGTACCTTTGCTTGCTGGCTCCTGCAGAAGTTTCCTGCCATCCTGCTGCTGTTCTGCATGCCAATGTTGGTGAGATTTCACTGAGACAGCAGGACAGCGGTGGAGACCCGAATGCTGCAGTTATTTTTTTTTTTTTTTAAGAGAAATTTGAGTATTTAACATAGACAAATGTGTTAAGTTGCAGCCAAGTGTTCTCGACCTGAAAGTTCTCTTCTACATATGTTCCATCTGAAGAAAAGACCTCTGAGGTTCCAGACAGCTTGTGTACCATATTTTTTCTATGCTGGCTCTATGTTGTTTTGGAACAAACCCAAAAGTTCAATTCCAGCTCCTAAATAGTCAACTAAAATGAAATGACCTGTACAAGGTATTCACAATCATGACACCTTGGGCTTTATGCAGAAGGTGGCCCCTGCATCCCAATCCGCGTACCTGAGAGACCCACTGTAACTGGGTGTGCCAAGCCCCCAACAAGGTATCATAGAACTCGGTCAGCTGGCGATCCAGAGGAATCTCAGCCTGGCACAGCTCCTGCCAAACAGTCACCAATTGTACCTAGGAAGCAAAACAAGCAATGTAACAAGCAGTGTTTATTACAAGATGTTGTGTAACTTGGAAATGGAATGCCAGACATAAAAATTCCTATATTAAAGGGTGCCATTTTTTTTCTTTACGTACACAGAACATTGTATTCAACTAGACAATTATATGCTACGGACACTAACGGCCGCCTCTTAACTATTTGTAATCATGTAACATACAATATATAGAAATTATATTGTGTTATATTGTAGAAAGAACATATGCTCTCATTTTTACATTCTTGTGACCCTGAATGTAGAAATTGAAATGTCTGGAGGCTACTGGCAGTCCCTTGATCACAATTTGACACAATTTGATCACCAATACAGAAGGCACACAGTTTTATTGCCTCCCCTCCTCCAAAAAATAAATGGTAAGATCAAATGTTTCAACCCCAGTGTTTTGTTCAAAAAGGGGGAAGAAATAGTTATTTTGTGTTTTCGATTTGTTAACAATTGGTATTTTTGATTCAGTATATTTAATGTAAGCAAACCATTTACAAATTCATTTTAGGTTAAGTACTTGAAATAATATTTAATATACATTTTCATTTCTAAATAATTATATATTGAGCACTTACTCTTACGCATAATGATACGCAAAAAAATAACAATAAGTAAAGTCTGCATGTTAACAGTGAAGTGTTTGCAGAAATGTCTTCGCTTGTTAATGAGAAGGTTTTTCCGGGCTAATAAGAGTGGATCCCCCTGGACATGCCAAATGGATTAACAAACATGGTATTGAATATGTGCCAAAAACAGAACAATCTTTGCTTTCATGTTCACTGCTGTCTCATTTACTATGTAGAAATATCAACTTTAATGTTTATTAAGTGTCTCGCTCGGTACACATTGCATCACTTAATATGGCAATTCTCAGACTAATGGCAAAAGTTATGAAACAACACAAAATTGGGAAGCAGTCGTCCTCCGTGCGTCTAGATTTAAACTTTCTGTAACCGAGAATGCTGTAGAGTATAAGGACAATATACACATATTCTTAAACCAGTCTTTTTCCCCAAATATTCTATTTTGCATTATAAAATGAAACTATGCAATCCCGTTAATCAAATAAAAAGTCAATAATTACGCCACAGATGCACAACCTATCTGTATAAAACTATATGGGGTAGCCATGTAAACTTTCTGCTTTGGGGGGGTTTGATGCCCCATTAAGATATTCCTCCCTTTTGTTAAGTTGATGTCCCTCTTTAAGAATAAGTTTTTTATATTCTATACTGTAGTACCCAGGGATTACTGGATATGCATTAAATATATTTTACTGCCTTAATAGAAGGAACCGTAACCTAGAAAGTTTCCCCAATATAAGTGGCCACACTGGGGGGTGGGGGAAGCCTACAAATATGATATGCCATTGTATTATGCTAATAATACAAAATAAAGAGAAAGCCCTATTGCTTAAAGTTCTATGATCCGTTCCTTTAAGGAATGTGTCCAGCAGATAAATTATTGTACAGCAACAACCCTTGTGAGACCTTCTGGCCATGAAGGGGTTATAGGCACAGTAAACATTGGCACAGAGCAATTACACCACTGACCTTTCCATCTGGTATGGTATGTATTGTATGTGATGTATTAGGCTAAGGTACACCTCCCGGGAACCAGGGTCTTCCCTCCTCGAGTATAAAGACATTGTGTTTTATCGTTTCTAAGTATCACTCAGAAAATCTAAAGTGGAATTGCCGGCCACGCTCCCACACAATCTGTTGTATGTATTATGAAATCAGTAGACAGTATGTGTGTGTAACAATTCTCAAACACTGTCCTGTGGTCCATGTTTATTTTTTCAGACAGGTTTGTGAACATCCTGTTTCAATTGGGATTGCAGCAATTTCCAGTAAAGTAGACTTAGTAAACAAGATCGGGTTAGGAGAAAGAGGAATAGCGAGTTTTCAGGGATAAGAAAATGGAGAAGAGACAGGAAAGCAGGGTGAGACATTGGAGAAAAAGAAGGACAGAGTGGGAAGCCAGTGTAGATGAGGGAATGGAAGTCAAAAGCAAGGGGTTAATATGGAGAAGAGAGAAGGAATCAGGATAAACAGACGAAGGCAGGGAGCCCTAGTGTGGTAGGGCAGCAGAAATAGTGGTGTGGTGTGGTGAGCAAGGAGAAAGGGACTGGAAAAAATATAGAGAAGGGATAAAGGAGGAAGAGAAGGGCAGGCGAAAGATGAAGGGGAAAGATCAAGTGTAATTAAAATTTTCTAAAGCCCCTAATTTTGTATAATTAACAAGAAATGCTCTGGGGAATCTGGAGGTTTTTTTTGTGTAAACCCCAGTTTTTAGACCCTTCATATATATAATAGGTTTGGGTCTAACCTTAAACCATGGTTTTCTATTCCAGTATGGTGCTAAAAAAGGCCATGAATATGCCCTTTAAAATTCAATATCATGTGTTTCATTTCATTTATAGAAGTCACCACGTGAGGGGTCACAAGACTTTTTTGTTGTTATAATGGAGGCTCTCCTACTCAAACAACATCTTAAATCAGTGATTTTCTTTTTTTTCTTTGGTAACGCTTCGAGACTTCAACTAATCAGAGTTTAGTGAAAACTGTAAGCTGTTTCTTTGTTGTCAGCAAATGCAGCTGAGTCAATCAATCCTGGGATTCTGATATACATTTCTGGATTGGATATGTAAAATAAATATTTATTGATGATAAATACCATTTGTGTAAAGAACATATTGTTCAAACTGTTTTTTATGTCTTAATGCAGTTCTATCCAGCTTGTTAAATGAGCTAGGTTAATAATTTACATGTGATCATTTTTATAAAGCTGTATTACCTTTTGACACTTGTAGTAATAAGCCAAAAGCTGAGGCATTCTGTCAATTTCACTGAACACTTTGACAAACATCTTGGCCTGATCTGTGTATGGCATAAAGATAAAAAAAGGTTATAAAAAAAAAAGGTTATTTACAAGAAAAAAGTGTTTCAGAACACATTGTTGCACGTGTAATTATATTATGGAACAAAAACACAAGGTGCCAATTTTGCACAAGTATAAGTGAGTGATCCTATTTAATATGTGTATGCCTGGAAATATATTGCTGAAGACATTTACAGTAGACATCATTAGCATCTCCATCAAAGACCCATAGTACATCAAGAAGCCCTCGCAGAGAGCAGTAAGACCTGGTACTTGGTATATTTCTAAGGTACATGGGACTCCACTGCTGTGCACCTTTAATTAAAGACAACAAAATTTGGCAACATAAGCAATAATGTGCAATACTAATATATAAATATATATAATACATATATATATATATATAATATATATTTGTACGTCTAAATTAAAATAATTCGTTTTAAAACATGGGGGGGGGTACTTCATTTGTTTTGTAAAGTACAACAGCACCGCCTGGTGGTCAAAAGTAGATCAGACCAGACAATGAAAACATTCCTGAGAGCTAACGTATGTCACAATATTTTAATGATGTTCCATGGGATCTCCTGAAATTAGCAAAGTAGGACACAATGTCCAAGAACAGGAGATACAGTTAAGCTTCTATTTCCACAGTGGAGCTCATCATGATACTCACTCCCCACTTACAGAAAAGACACATTGAGTAAGCACTGGACCGTTCCAAACTACCTGTTAAAATTACCCAAGATGGCCCATTATATTAAAGGAGGTTCTCACTGTCCTTGGGATCTTCTTGGGATTATGAGCAAAATTTTAAAATCAAGGCAGAGGAAGTGGAGTGCGGCTCTACCACTCAGCACCACTCAGTATTTTTAATGGGTTGATCATGCACGGTTTGGAACTAAATCCTTTACATAGAATGCGTCAAACTAGATCATGGTTAATAGCCATTAAGAATAGGTGTGTGGCATACTTACCGACAGACTGGCTGTTGAAAGCTCCTACAATCTGAGGACTGCACATGGCCTCCAATCGGTTTTTCAAAGCTTCCAAGTAGACACACTTCTCTGAGTAGTCTGGTGTATCCACCAACATTGAGAGACTAACCTGCATGCTGGTCAGCTTCTCTGATATCACCGTGATGTTCTAACGTGAAAAAATGATTAATTATATTCAGGGCTGGTGTTTACTTTCCAAAATAAAGTCTGCTGACTCCTAGTGATGCTTCTAATAAACTGGTACAAGCTCTCAAGCATAAAATATTGTAACCTCCAATGCGGCTTAGAGGCTCTTTCACAGAACAAGGCATACAAAAAATAGTCATATAATAATGGAGATATTACCTTCTGGTGCTATAAATTGTAAAATTAATATCACTAGGGAAATACTGGAGATCATTTACGAGTACAGTAGTCATTTGGTTTGTTGAGGCTAGGGTTCTTAATTTTTTTTAGCTGTACTTTTTTTGTTATGCCTTTGGTTTTTTTATGTTATACCCTCGGTAGTAAAATGCGACGTTTAAATGTAACTTCTACACAGATTTCTGCGAGATTCTAAGAATGTGAATTGTTGAATCTTGAGAGGTCAATGACTGTCAACTTTTATTTAATGCTTGAATCTGTGTCAGGAAATCCCACCTGGGTTTTAAAAGTCTCCTCTATGTCTGCACTCAGAGTACTCCATTTATCAGCTTCCTGCAGGGACTCTGCAGCCAACTGCATGCGTGACTTTACTTTATCCATCACCACAAGGACCTAGGGAAAGAACGGTCATGTTAAGAAGGAGGGAGAGAGCACAATTTATTGCGCAAACATAATAAATGCGGAGCAATCAGCAAGACGATTGTTTTATTTTATAACCTCGCACAATTGAATTTTATTAAACATGGCCTCTCCGTTTAAAAATGTTGCTCTGCTCACCTGCATAGACTGAGCTGTATCTTGCTCAAATTTTTTGATGTCTTCTTTCACGAGGATCATTTGTTCTTTCAGGAAAGCAGCTTCCTGTTTCAGAGCTTCAACATCTCGTAGCACACGGGGCATATTCTGTAAGGCCTGATGACTACTCTCTGTGGAAAACGCGTTCAATTGTTAATTTTCCGACCAGACGCCGCACGTGGCCTTAAGAAAGGACATACTAAATGCACAGTACCTTCCACCGAATTGTTCACTTCCTGGATGAACAGCTGAAGCTTCATTACCAACGTCGCAGCGTGAGAATCTACCTTCCCCGGAGCATCTTTTTGGACGGATTTAAAAGCTGTATTAACCCACTCAGTGACCTCAAAGTCTTCTGCTAGGAACCGTGAGAAATCCATCATACAGGAACCTGATAATGACCTGTTAGATAGGAAGAAAAACATTAATACATTTGCAAAGCACTAAAATATGACATCTGGAACGTCCCTTTAAGGCTCTGCATAGAGTGGCTGTTAACTTGTTTAAAGCTGACTTTAGTCAGAAGTTGATGGAATTTTATGAGATTACTACCCCCTAAATATGTGATGATTAGTTTAAAAATAAAAGAGCTTTTATCGGAGGTGATTTTTATTTTTAATCTATATATATATATATATACATACACACATATATATGAAGTATAAAGGAACTTACAGTTAACAATATCCTTAAGGAAGCAACACCTTGGCCAATATGTAACCCTCCATCAATAGGAACCCCAAAAGTCACTTTTATTTTGCTTCTAAAATTCAAATTTAATAATGAAACCAACCTGTGGGTAACTAGGGATACGGTGTGTGTCCAGCTCTGATTAGATAGATAGATAGATAGATAGATAGATAGATAGATAGATAGATAGATAGATGATGGAGTGAAATACAGGGTGTGCTCTATGATAGCATGCATATTATGATTTGGTTGTCAGTAATACAGGCCTTCAGTGAGAGGCAGCTCCACTTTATTAACAAGCACTAAGAGCCCGGTTGTCACACCAGTCGCTCCTCCGGTCTTCCCAGGGCCCCGGTGTTACTGCTGATTATTGCCACAACTCCACTTCCGGGTTGTCCACGGGAGCCATGGTGACGCGCCATGAGAAGTCATTTCATGTACGTTCCGTATACCTTCCCGCCGGAAACAAAAGCGTGCGCGTATTCCGTTCCGTTTTTGTATTTATTCCACCGAGGCCGCAGGACACAGCTGCTAGAATATGATCTGAGAGAGGCCGCTGGTGCAACATATGGATTATGGGGCGTGTTTGAAGACGCATAACGGTTAAACGGAGTGTAAGCTCATTTGTGATGGAAAACTGGGGCAAATGATAACAATTTTCGTTCTTTAAATGAAAACAGAAACACAAACAAAACTGCTCATCTCTAATGCATGTTTCAAACTAATACGCTAATTTCACATGTGCAAATAAATCAGGTGGCTGTGTTGTTACAGTGGAGTCTATATTTTTAATATAAATCAACATAAGTACAGAAATAATAGCTATCCATAGCTCCTAGCTGTACGGGTACAAATCCAATGTATGATTGGGGTTAATCAATCATTACCTACCCTGTGTGTTCCTCTATATAGAAATGTTTAAAGTTATGAATTAGTTCAAGGAAAAAAAAGATTGCCAAACTTTTTTTTTTGGGGGGGGTTAAAATACCAAATAAATCAGGTAGTACTGGGGCCAACACACCAAGAAGGGGATTCTCCCCAAAACACTTGTAAGATTGTAAGAGCTTGCCTCATTCTTCAAAAAAATTTACACTGACATGTGCTTCAAAATAAGTGATAAATTCAAATAGTTCAGCCCAATATAGCATACCTCACGGACCCCATAATTTTTTTTAAAAAAAATTTAATAACAAAAAAAATAAAATAAAGGAGCTGAATGCTCGATATACAAAGCTGTAATGGAGGCAAAATGATTTGAATTATTTAATGATTTATTTAGAAAGAGAATCTAAATTAGCAAATCTAAAGGCTTATTGGCATTAAAAAAAAAAGATAATTTATTGGTAAAGGTCACTGAGGAGATCACTACAGTCCAAGGTGTATAATCCAACGTTCAGTAGCTGAGAGCATTCTGAAGTCGTATGATGGATTCTTGGGGTCCCAATGACATCATCATCTCCGCTACACTTGGCCCATGCTAGTTGAAAACAGATAAAATAATTGAATCATACAAAAAAAAAAAAAAAACTGATCATCAAATAAACAAAATGAAAATCCTTAAATCCCCCTGTCAATAATGAAACAATTTGCAAATCTACCATGGAGTAAATGAATAGGTTAACCATCATCTTAAGCCCAAGCTCCCACCTCTTGTCCGCTCAGAGACTTTCTAAGTAGTTTCATAGCACTGCTGTACTTTGTGGCTTTCAGTTGCTGTAAATGGCTCCTCAGTTCGTTATTCAGATTTTCCAAAGTAAAATCATTGCACGTTTCCTTTAGGACTCTAAAAATGAAACGAAAACCGGTAACTCACTGACCACATAAATACCTGCAATTTGTGATACAGAACGTGGACATGTGAACAGCTCAAGACCACCTAATACACAGAGAATCCGAAAGACAGACTCATATAGCTCACAATCGTCGAATACCTCTGTAAAAGGTAGTGACGGTTCTGACAATTTTTAAATGTAAGTTCTTGGGAGTCATAATACACACCGTACAACCAGCGCTCCAATCTCAGTAGCCTCGCGCGAGAGGCCCTGCAGTTCTTGTTTAGAAATAGAAGGCCGGATCCAGAGGTACGAATATTCCGGCGATAAGAGGTCTGTCATTCGGCACAAATGTCCCTGAAAGAAATGCCAAGTTTGCTAGATATCATAAAAATAAATTGCCTAGTAAATCAGAATTCATCATTTTAAGTAGAATTATCTGCCTTAATTTGCCATATTGATCTACACAGCCGGTAGGCAGAGGTCTAGTAAATATACAGATTGCTAGGGAAAAGTATTCCTTAATTTTACGGCCATCCCGTGTGCTGGAGGGAGGCCAGCTTCATGCCGACAAACTAACCGTATAAAAAAACCACGTGAGAAGCGCTAAAAGTGCAGACATATTTTAAATGTAGAAACCGGTCACGCGTTTCATGCTCTGTTGATACGGCGAGTGAACTTTTGCATGCTACAAAAGCAACACACTAGCTAGTCAGAACATGTGGGTTGTAGAGCTCTCACCTTCCTAAGCAACAGTATGCGCTCTATGTGCCCCTCGTCAAGTTCCAGACCCTTATAGGTGTCTTGCAACATTGCCTGGAGCTGAACAACCAGCTTTGCCCGGGTCTCGGGACTGTCTATCGATCTAGCAAGGTGTAACCTGTAGGAACATTTATGGAGAGAAAAAAATACACACAAAAATAAAATGTACTACTATGGTTCCTTTGTAAAATGTGGAATGCCTACCTAACATTTAGATGGCACCCCATTAAATTCATAACCTTTTAATCTTTTACATTTTTTAGCTGATAAGAGCTATTCGAGTGCAAAGTTCTAAATGTGGAGCAATCACAATGCAATGTTCCCGCTGAGTTGCTCATTAAAAGTCTACCATGATGCCCCCATGATGAAGTATCATCTCACACACTAACCTGTTAAACTCGGGAAGTTTCTCCAGATCCAGCAGAGCAGAGTGAGTGCTTGTTTTCCTCAAATCATACTGGTTTACGAGTGTGTCCAACGTACGGCCCATTTGGTTTTCTATACAGGAAAAAAAATCATAAATAAACAAAGCCAATGATTACAGCAGCTCTGCTCATACGATTGCCTGGGCACTGACAATGTCCGATAACCATTTGCATCTTCTGGGTATTGTATACTCTGGTTCTCCATGCTCTCTAACAGTTCAGGTTTTCAGTATCTCCTCTTACCAGAATATCAAGTTCAATAAGTCACAAAATCTTTGGCTTCTGTGCTAGTTTAAAGGAGCCTGGGCATTTCTACGGGTATCCTGAAAACCTGCACTATTGGAGGTCTTGAGAAACAGAGTTTGTTGCATCAGCATTCAATCAACGGGGTTACAAAGGTTTGAGCCGTGTCAAGTTAAGGATCGAGTTGGCTTGGGCCAACTTGGGAGTTAAATGGATGAAGGTGAACAATTCATCAAAAGTGAACTGCAACGTATCTGTTCGCAAAGATTCAGAACTCCATTAAACTCAATTCAATTGCTAACCACACACTGATTCACACAACAAACTTGGCTGACACACAATGGAAACTCAGCCTGGAAACTGGCATTGTCTAACGGGACAGCAAATGTTTGGTTTTTTATCTTTTGAAGTTTCTCCAGAGTCACGTCAAGAGGATTCCAATTAACTTCTGTAACTCATCAGTAAGTCTATCTTAAGCAAGTTGACCTGATTTTGTGTTTTAAAATCAAATAGTATATATATTCATGTATGAAATAGTACATATATTTCATGTATGAAAACAATGCGTATTCAGGTCTAATCTGTTGCGTCTGTAAGTTCCAAAAGTTGAATTGGTTAAACTTTCTTTTCTGGTGCTAATTATCACTACTCTTTGTATATGGTGGGCCACCCCAAATAAAGAAAATACATAAAAATCCTGTTAAAAAGCACCATTTCCCCCAATAACTATAGGCCCATTGCAAAGCACCACCATTCCCCCCCTGTTGTTCTTCTAAAGGGCACCTCTTTCTTTCCACCGTTACCAGGAAATCCAGATCCACAGTTGGTGATGAGATCCAGCAGGGCATCAGCTAAGTATCCACTCTGAGCATAGTGTTCAATAAAGATGTCTCCTTGTCGCTTGGAGAGTTTGGTTCCATCTTTGTTTAGTAGGAGGGGTAGGTGGGCATATAAAGGAGGTTGCCAGTCCAAAGCTCGGTAAATCAGCAGATGCTTCGATGTAGATATGAGCCACTCTGCTCCCCGCAGAACATGGCTCACACCCATATGGTGATCGTCTACCACATTGGCCAAATGATATGTGGGAAAGCCATCTCCTTTTATAATAACGGGGTCACCCTCCACACTTGCCACGTCATGGTGAGTCCAGCCATAGACCAGGTCCTGAAAAGGCTGTGCTCCTTCACGCAAGTGGAACCGGATCACATAGGGGGAACCTTTAGACAGCTTCTCTGACACTTGCTTTGCAGTTAGATGCCGGCACCGGTTATCATAGCTTCAAAAAAGTGAAACGTTGATTATAAAACTAAGAGAGCGGAAGACTCAAACACATCAATGCTCTTGTTTATGGATCAACAAGAGGAGAACATTTAAAGTACATAAGCAGTCATTTCACTATGAGCTTGTCTCCCCCTTTGTACAGTTCACGGTATATGTTTAATTACTACCTTATTTTAATGTTTTAAGCTTAGCAGATAGAAGCAGACTGCCTATACACCCCCAATTGTGACTTTGTTTATCATACGATGATGCAATGTATACAAATATTGTGCGTCATACCGAGGAGTCTGTCTGTTTCTCAGAGCTTCCCTCTTGAGAAGTTCTAGTCTCTGTGGAGTGCAAAAGCAACGATAAGCAGCTCCGCTTTCCAGCAGCTTGTCAGCAGTAACCTGATACAGATCCAGACGCTTAGACTGCTCATATGGTCCATAAGGTCCACCTTGCCTTGGGCTCTCATCTGGTGGGATGCCTGTAGGACAGAGTAACTTTTATGTTACACAGACTGGAGCATATATATATATTAGGACCATACAACACATATTAGATGTATCACATACAACACATACCTGCCCACTCCAGCATGCTCTCTATGCCTTCAGCTGCTCCAGCCACCAGCCGGCTCCTGTCTGTGTCTTCAAGACGTAGAATAAAAGATCCGCCATGTTTTTTGGCAAACAGGTAATTGTACAGCGCCGTACGCAAACCTCCCAAATGCAGAAAACCTGAATAAAAACACATACAACAATATTGTTTAAAAGACCCCAAAATAACACAATGAAACAGACAATCATCATCATACGGAAAATGTCCAAATAGACCATTTTCCTTTTTTTTTTTGCATTAAAAAGTGCTTCTAATTTTCATCTATGTATCTCACATGATCATACCTGGGAACTTTCTAAATGAGATGATCATGAGAGTGAGACCCTTTAAACATTAACCATTTAATGTCAAGGCAAAGTGATCAGAAAGCTGATCAATTATAAATACTATCGGGTGATTGTGGGCTTTAGGATCCAGCATCTCTATAACAAAACACCGATCTTACCAGTAGGACTAGGAGCGAATCGGACTCGAACCTCCTTCCCAGAAGGCACTGAGGAGCAGCACCTCTTCGGAAGGGTTACCGATTCCACGACACGAAGCACACCCTTGACCCTAAGCAGGACAGGCCTCATGTCCTCGGGCTAGACTGCACGCCCTTGGCGGGGGGCAGATGAACCTCAGAAGAAACACACGTGCAGGAAGAGCCCGCTGGTGAACAGAATGACAGCCAGCCAATCAGCGACCGCTAAGCCCCGCCTATTAAATAACACTCTCCTTAAATGAAACTAAATCAGGCAGTGAGTGGAATCTGCTGAACTACAACTCCCATGATGCTCATGGCAATTGTAGCTCAATCACACACGAAAAGGAGCGTTATGTAAGCCGATTACATTCTTCCCTAGTGTTTGGCTTCGTTGTGTATATTGCAGTGCTAAATATAAATATATGGCACATAGTACGACTGTAATAACACCGTATAAAATGAAGGGCAAATCTGGAGTATAGCCCGGTATAGTTGAGCTATAACGCCAACAACCCAAATGTAACTTATTAACAGTTATAGGCCAAGAGATTATCCTAAAATAATAAAAGTAGTAACCAGGCCTTAACCAAATATAACCAACTCTGGGCACTTTCCTCAAACCACATAAAGGAGCAAAAAAAAAACATCAGTCACTGCAATGCAGAAGTGAAATGAACAAGTTGCACAATTCTGAGGCAAAGTACTCTCATTTCCGGATCCCCTCTAGCCTTTGCTTCACGTCTTTATGGTACCGGGTCCTCCACTGTTCATTGTCTTCCGGTCCTGGTGCCAGGGCTACAGCCGCCCGCTGGGTCCAAAACGGCTGTTTGTGTGTTTCCCGACAGCCCCCGCGCTGGAGACTTGTACACAATCATCATGGCGTCCCAGGACGGTGGGTACCGGGTCCCCGGAGGGCAGGCCTGCATGTCATCCTTTATGAGGCCGCTTGTCGCATTGATTTACACGTCGTCTTTTCACATCTGCCCATCTGTGCTTCCCGATCTACCACCTGTCCCTGTCGCCCTCTGTTGCCTTCCCCTCGTGTTTACTGCCCACTTCACGGAGCTTTATACCCTGTCACTTAACCCACTGATTCTATATGTATTTCCTGTGTCAGTGCATTAGTCGCTTAGCTGCTGTTTCTGTGCCATCTGCCCCATTTTTTTTTATCAATTTACCTCAGAGTCAGAGCTTCCTTCCTGCCATCTGCTCCACTTAGTAACCTTTGATATACCTCGCTGGCTACACCAGTGCCCCCTTAGCCATGCTTTTCAGCCTTTGCTGGGTTATCAGCCCCTGGGGCCAGCTTTTGCCATCGGGCTCTCGTGACAGTCTTTGCCATCAGCTTTTGCTGTGTCATCGGGCCCTGCATACCTTAGATAGATCCAGTTTGGCAGCCTCCTCTGTGTCCTTGGCACCGTTTGGCAGCCTCCTCTGTGTCCTTGGCACCGTTTGGCAGCCTACACTGAGTTGCTCAAACATTATCTGGCCTTCCTTCAGGTGGCCGTAATGCCCCGTGCCTGCCTGTGTCTGCCAGTCTCTGCTTGGCGGCTTTCCCGTGTGTCGTCGGGCCCCTGTACCAGTCTCTGCGTGTCATGGATACTTTTTGGCAGCCTCCTCTGTGTCTTTGTGCCCCAGGTTTATTCAGACATCCTCTTCCTTCCATGGTGCTGGTTGCCTGCCTGCCGCCCGTAGGCCACCAACCCTTCTTGATCGCCTGCCATCACTGCGTGGTTGTGCTCGCTGACACAAGTTTACTATGTTGTCATTACAGCTGTGCTGTGCGATTGGCCTCTAGCGGACGTTTGGTGGTGGCCCTGTTCACGGTGCCCCATCAGGGAGTAGCGTCTTTACTTCATCATTGTACTCTTTGTGTGAGGTCTTCACCACCCCTCGGCTTGAAGAAGACACCACACTATCCCATTGCAGTGTTGTGGTGGGATATGTTCATATTTTAGTGAATACCTGTCTGTTATCTTTCCACCGATGCCCATCCTATGTGCCGTTTAGATGCGGGCAGCGAGCGTATTATATGGGGAACTTCTAGACTGGCGGGGAGATAACCGACAAGTACCCTTTTACTTGCTATGCCATATAGTCCAATGTCAATTTTTGTTTTAACCATTTCTCTTAACCCCTTAAGGACAATGAGTGGTCCTTAAACCCATTGAAAACAATGCATTTTGAGCCCGCACATGTAGGGGCTTTGTCATTAAGGGGTAAAAAAAAAAAAAAGTGCTTGTAGAGTCAATGCCAGCAGACAGCAGACTTCGTAGCAGACAGGTCCACGTTGCTGAACATTTATCTAGAGAACTAGGTCATATAGCCTTAGGGTGTATAAATTATGGTAATTATAAAGTATATGTTTGTTACAGGAAGCAATCATTTTAATAATTTTTTTAATTTTGAACCACCACGTTCTTGTCTGTTAATTTATGGTCAGAAAAGAACTAAATAATAAAGCCACGATAAGCATAGAGAAGAAGAAAAGTAATTGTCTGACGATATCATTCTGGGACTCATGGTTGATCAGTTCATGTCTTTTATATGTTGGGGGGGTTTTAGTTCATCTATTATATGTATGGGGCATGGGCGTGTTTTAGATATTATACATTGAGCTGTGTAAAGAATTCATCGTGGTTGGAACTGTGTCCTGATAGGGCTTAACTGTAACTGCTTTCAATTTCACTCTGTGGTTGAGTGGGGAGCCCCGTCCCTAGTTTCTGCTGACACATATTTCCTGCTTTTGTAGAATTATCTGCTGACCTAAACTACACGTTTTATTTTCCCTCTAGAAGTGGAAGAGTTGGGGATGGAGGCAGACGAGCAGAAGACTCAGCTGGCCAGCGCAGAAGGTGGGGACAGCAGCTCTCAGGCTTCAGAAGGCGTTTCAGCACCGGCAGATGCAGACAGTTCTGTGAGCAATGGAGGGGACTCTGAGACAGACAAAGAGCTTGTAGAAGTTAAAATTATTTGGAACAAGAACAAGTACGACTTGAAGCTCCCGCTGGACAGTACCGGAGCAAGCCTTAAGCAGAAGATTCATTCTCTCACAGGTATCTGCTTGTGTTGTCACTTGGAATGCTTTGTGGCCCTAATTACATCCCGAGTATGGATCCAGAGAGATCATTATCTCTCGTAGATATCATTTGATCCCTCGGCTACTAAGGATTGATACAGGACTGAATCCTGTATTGATAGTGAACCTTTTGGCCTAAGAACAGTGTATATAAAGTAAGGTGAAAAAGGTGCCTTACCAACTTACAAAGTGATCCTGCTAATTACCATTATATATATATATATATATACTATATAATAAACATAACCACTCATTCTCTGATAAGATGTATGCAGTAAAACCTTTATGATCCATTTGTAGCAATTACCATTCTGTCTTCTTGCAGGTCTTCCACCAGCCATGCAGAAAGTCATGTTTAAGGGGCTAGTTCCTGAGGACAAAACACTAAGGGAAATTAAAATCTCCAACGGTGCAAAGGTCATGGTTGTAGGATCCACAATCAATGACGTGTTGGCCGTGACTACCCCCAAAGAGACTATTCAGCAAGAGGTGAAAGAAGAGGAAAGCAAGAAGGAGCCTTTGTGCAGACAGAAGGTAAGGCCAGGCGTGCTACCTTATATATCTTTGTGCAGGTACCCATGAGAAAAAGAATTAGGGCTGACAAGTTATCTAGAGCTGTAAGTTCTAGATAACGTGTTGTAAGCTCGCAAGAGCAGGGCCCTCTTCTCGTTTGCACCAGTATATTTTATGTGTTTATAAATTGTTCTAATGAATGTAAAAGCGCTGCGGAATCGGTCGGCACTGTTTAAATAAATATAATGTAATGTAGCGCTAACCAAGTAACTGTTAAAACAAGAGCACAGGTTTATATATATCATTTCATGTAGATGACACTCTCTGACGATCAGATCTTTATGTTAATGGAATATTTTTTGTGCATTTTACAGCAACACCGAAAGGTTCTGGACAAGGGCAAACCTGATGACGTGATGCCATCGCTGAAAGGTGTCCAGGTAAAGTACATTTTCTGTGTATCTTCAAGCTCATGATATAATTTAAATGTAGGTACCTCCTCCTGCCCTCTTCTTGAAGCTTGGGATGACGTAGAATGTAAGAAATCCTCAGGAAACTAGAACTAGAACTTCAGCTGCTATAAACAACAATAGACGATCCTCAAACAGCTGTCTGTACGTCATTCGAATTTAATGCGCGGATTGTATGCAGGCATTTTATTTTACTTAGCCTGATGACATCATAGTCAGCCCATCAGCCGTAGGATCCAGGGCAATCTTTCATTTTTTAAATTATTTTTCTGTTTTATAACATGTTTGTCAGCAGTCGTAGTATTTACATGATAATGATCGCCAATACCTGTCTTGTTTGTTACAGGAGCGTCTTCCAACCACACCGATATCCGGCATGTACAATAAGTCTGGGGGGAAAGTTAGGCTGACATTCAAACTGGAGCAAGATCAGTTGTGGATCGGTACGAAAGGTAAGAGTTCTCTCCTATCGGTGTCCTTTTCTTGTGTCACATGAGTTCAGGCTCAAGTGAATTTAACCCTGAAAACAAACATGCACAATTTGCTGTAGCTATAAGAAGGGTCAAAATTGGGCAAAATAGCATCTTTACAGGGTGTGTTTCTTGATGCAAATGAGGAAATAAATAGTTAATATTTTGCTTTTGTTTATTGTTCTATGTCAGGGGTGTCGAACTCCAGGCCTTGAAAGCCGCTAACAGACCAGGATTTATGGATATCCCTGCTTAAATGCAGGTAAGTTTATCTGTTTCAATCATTTTGATTGAGCCGCCTGTGCTCAAGCAGGGATATCCAGAAATCCTGGTGTGTTTGCGGCCTTCGTGGCCTGGAGTTCGACACCCCTGTTCTATGTTCTGTCCTTTTTATGTTGACTTTAAGCTCCCCAGTGTAGGTCGCCATGCATGTAGGGCTCTGCTCTCTCATCAATACTGTTATTTTTCAATAGTTCTTCTCCTTCCTCCCTTTGCCTGTGAACTTTGATTGACCATCAGTTACATATAGACTAAAGACAAAGCAAAATGACAATGTCCGATCTTGAATAATCAAGTTCTTTTAAGAGATACTGTTTAGTATATTAACTATACATACAATACTGGAGTTTAAAGGGGAAGTCCCATGGAAATACAAGGTTTGATCATTAAATATAGTGTTATATACACTAATGTGCTTTATCATGGACAAAAAGTGTTTATTTCATCTTGTTCCAGTAAGCTACTAATAACAGGAACATAAAATTTACTAAAATGCAACGATCTGAAAACATATTATGCAAGGACTATAAAACATACCTTTTTGGAAACTACCGTAAATTTTAGTGTGATACCAGCAATACTTTCTTTTTTTTGGTGGGAGTTCCCCATTAAAGTGGACTTGTCATCCACAAAATATGCGGTTGACCTGCTCTGCTACAGGTAATTTTATAAAAATCCATCTGGATGTTGTGCTAGCAAAAAATCAGTTGCACATACAGATATAGGTTAGGTGACCCTATAACATGTAGTATAGTTATAGGTAAGCATAATATCTTTGGTTTAGATGCACAAAGGTAAGATCTCTTTGGGGGGAGGGGGAGAAATATCTCCAGTTCTCACGTGATGTGTACTAAAACCAGTCTGACGTGAAGAAAACGATGTGTCGAATGGTCTGCTTTGTAGATACATCTAGTGTTTGAACCTGAAAGAGTGCCCTCAACATCACTCACAAAGGGAGTCCGCGCTGCATCTCTTCCTCTATCGATAACAGACTTAAGTTAAACGTTTAAGACAAATAAAGTTTCTGGTCATCAGAGGTCTCTTCTTCAGAATGACTTTCTGTATTGATAGCAGTGATTGTGAAATTATAAACTTTTTTTTCTCTGATGCAGAGAGGACAGAAAAAATCCCCATGGGTTCTATTAAGAATGTGATTACAGAGCCGATTGAAGACCACGATGACTATCACATGATGGTAAGGGGGTACCCTGAGATAAATTTTTCTTAACTTTTTATGCTAAACATTACCATCTAGATACAATACTTAGTATTGTTGTTTTCCCATTTATTAACGAAATACAAGCTTGAAGAAGCATCAAGTTTGAAAATAAAAGTTAATGAAGGGTCTGGTGGACCATGATCTCCTGGTCAGGTCAAAAGTCATGCTAAGAGACTGGTTTGAGCTTTTACGTTGGGTCCAGTTGTGAAAGGATCCCAAGCAAATTAACACCCTAGCTGCCCTAGTTAAGCTTAAGGAAAGTTTAGTACATATTCCCATTTCAAGGTTTTTTTGAATGAAGAGTTTGTGTAGAATTGAAATATTTATTTTTGAGGAGTAATTAATTGGAATCAGTAACTAAAATCTATCCGTTATATGCTTAACAAGGAATGAGGATAGTCGACAACAAGGGAGTGACTCCAAAAGGTTTCCCACAAGCCAATTTCTAAATTATTAAAAATGTTAGTTACCCGGGGGGGGGGAATAATCCAAGATAGGCTTTAATCATATGATGCTTAAAGGGATCACTCCAGTTAATGCATATGATAGCGGCGTGGTCTCTACATTTCCATGAGTTACATTATGTGTTTACTTTAATATGCATTCTTCTATTTCTCTTTCTGTTACAGGCATTTCAGCTGGGTCCTACTGAAGCATCTTACTACTGGGTATACTGGGTCCCCGCACAATATGTGGATGCCATCAAGGACACAGTATTAGGCAAATGGCAGTATTTTTGAAGATACGTTCACCTCTGGCACGAGACACAAACCGCTGGAAGGAGCCACAAACCACCATCATCTTTCCCAATTCTCACCCCACTCCCCTCAGCACTCGACAGACACCGGCCTGGAACTTTTCAAATCATTTCAACGCATCTTGTGGAGCAAGAAGAGGCTTTTTTTTTTTTTTTTTATAGGAGCCAGAGGTGAACACGGAAAGCTAGTTTACATTTTTAACTTTTGCAAATTGCCGTTTCCACAACGGCAACATCCTCAGCCATATATCCAAATGAAGCAAAAATCCTCTTTTTTTTCCCATTTTAAATTCTTTAATTGCTTTTGGCGATCGAGCCGCGGCCACGGATATCCTTCGTTGTTTTGATGCTGACAAGGCTGTAGTTCAGAACACAGAATTGCAGATTCCTCAATACAATATTCACTATTTGCAGCCATTTCACATGCTGAAAATCACCATTTTTTTTTTCTGTTTTGCTGTGTGTGACTTTTAAAAGTTATTTGTGATGCCCCAAGTCTTCTCTCCACTTTTTCTGAGGGATGTTGATCTGCTTTCATTTGGTTTTGATTTCTTAATTCATACTGAGAAATAATTAAATTGGTGTAAAAAAATAAAAATCATACGCCATGTAATTTGCTTTTCTGCTCCCCATGTGTTGGTGTTAATATATGTGGATTTGTTGAATCATAGATAAGGGAGTGAATTGCCATACCAGGGGGCAGTCGGGGGTGGTGTAATCCAGATTTCTCACCCATATACTTGAAGATCATTGACTTTGACCCTGTTTTTTGTATGAAAAACAGGGCTGACGGGAAACACATGGATCACCCAGAGCTTTTATTCCGCATGGAGATTCAATCACTGCCTGGATACACTCCAGGATCTTCTTCCAGGTCCTAAGCATGCTATACTTAGAGATACTTAAAATATACCCTTTTCTGCTTCCATATGGAGGAACAGCCTTGTGAGTCTAATTAAAAAGAGTATTACTATTTTTCAGGATAGTCCTCCCGCAGATTGTATCCGTCTCTCAAGTTACTAGTGTCTAGAAGTGAAGATATGGTAATTTAATTTGTCCATCCCATAATCCTGCTTCCATTTAAACGTTACCTGTGTTTCTGACGCCTGCCATTTTTACACCGAATTCTATGCTTTTCCCGGTGTGTCCTTGAAATCCGGTTGTCTGTGTCTTGATATTTGTAATTCTTACAAGGATATCTGCCTATAAATAAAACTTTCTATAGTCTTATATTGGTTCTGCACAGCAATGATTTTTGACCTCTACCTAACGGGTTTCTAAAGAGGAAAGATGTTGAAGGAGCCGATGGTAAGTAAGGGTACCTGGGGGGTTCAAACTTGTACAAATTACTTTTATATACTTCAGCCTTCCGTCTTTTAAAGGGACGCTCCAGCCATCAAATGCACTTTAATACATACGATAGCTCTGTGGTCCCTCCAAATTTGCAGACCCTTGTGTGCTGCTTTAGCGTGCAGTCTACATTTACTTTATCATAAAAAAACAACAATATCGCTTTATATTTGGCTTTATCATGTATATTGGTTTTAAAATGTATTTACTCTTTAATCCTTTACATTACATATGTGCCGTATGTCCTTTACAAATGCCAAAAACAAATCTGCATCCTTTCTCAGCACTGTCCAGCGATGGCAATCAAGGCTCATTGGGAACGCCTCAAATTTTCTTCAAAATGCGTATTTTGGCATCCAACCAGGACCGTTCAATCGCTTGCGCGTTTACTCCGTCACTGGATGCGCAGAATTTTCACTGACGGCACTTAGCTTTCCTCGTGCAGGCCATACGTCTGAATGAATGAATGAGTGTTTCTGTCACGCCGTTGCGCATAAAAACATCAACAATGAGATCCTTTCTTCAGACCCAAAACCCAAGGCCCGTCACCGTAGACTCAGGTTGCAGCGTAATTTGTTTATATCCGTGTCACGTCGGAGTCCATGCCTGTATTCCCCGCCATGCTGGGCAGAACGCACGGCAGTTTAACGGTAGACTACGGATTACCGGTAGACTGCACGCTAACATGGCACCGACCCTTGATTGCGTCCTTTCATTGGGAAGCTAGATCTTTTCTACCCCTGATTGGCTGCTTCAAGCAGCGGCAAGAATCGTCGGCCCGCGGAGGAGGAGGGCGGCTGCAGTTTGTACTTGTTAGCTCTAGAGGTTAGTAGATAAATGGAACAGACTCCCTGCAGAGACAGCTTTCCAATTACATTGTTTTTACTTTGCCAAGAGGGTGGGTGATAAGTGGAACTGCCTCCCAGTATGGGTGGTAGAAGCTAATACAGTAAGGAAATAAGAGGGCTTTGAGTACCGAAAGGGGACTCGCTAAACTAAACATGGACACCGGGGAAGTATGCATACGAGTTGGTGACAAACAGCTGTATCCCAATTACCGGTAATCTATATGAGCGCTTCTTAAAAATAAAAAACATAATGGGCCGGCTACATGGCTCTAGATAGCGCGGAAATGGTCTCAGCCAATAACATGGGACCTGAAATCTATCGTCCTACTCTTTATTTGTATTTAAGACATGGAGCGCCTGAATATGACGTCATAACCCGGCGCACAACGTCTAAAGGATGCCCAGCACACTCTAATGCAGTCAATGCCCAAGAGGGCGACCTGGGCCGGAACAATCGCTAATTACTACATGAACTTTCAAACTTGGCTCAACACTCTTTATCTAGGAATCGCTTTGCCACCAGCCAGCCAATCAGAATACGGGGCGTGTCATAGGTGTGATCTGAGGTATCTGAACGCTAGTGACATCTCACTTTGCCAATGGGCGTATAACATGGGCATGGTCCGTCCAATAGCATGCGTTCTCTTTGGTTCATCAATAGTGGGCGGAATGCCCTGTTTCCTCCCATTTCATTGGGTACTCAGAGGGGGGAAGAGGTATGAGGTTTTGTGTTGAGTGACGTGACTGCGACGAATGCGAACTTGGGCTTCCTGGGATCCGGGACACCTCAGTAGTGGATTATCGAGTGGTTGGGAGAGACCTGAGAGATACCGACGGAGCTCCTTCCTGGTCTGTTTACATTTACAGCGACTATTGTGCGAACGCATGCTGAGTGGGCCGGAGCCTGGGGCTCTCGTAACTCCGGTGCCCGGTGTGAGGCCCGTTGTGTGGCCCGTTGTGTGGGCATGAAGTGCTGCGCCTCGTTGGTGAGTCCCTCCTTTTGCCCGCAACTTCCCTCGCATACCAGGTATCTGACTGGAGGTGGGGTAATGGCGGAGTATAAATACCGTCTACAGTCTTACCCCAGGGTCCTTTAATGGTACAATTACAGCTACTTGTCTGTTAGGGGCCGGTATGGACGTTCCAGCCTCAGAATGATTTGCTGCCAGAATTGGTGCATTTTTCCTTATATGGTCATATAAATATAATTACGTTTAGTGTAATTATCATTGATTTTCCAACCTGCTGCCGTAAAGTAGATAGAGGTGTATACAGGTCGCCCTGTACAGGAGCAGGTTACCCGCTAGGCACGTGCCTTGGGGCCCCTGTGCTCTAATAGGTAATCTAGTGAAGCAAACGGCAGTCCCTGCGCGATGGTTGGTGCTCGGTGGCGTCATGTTACGGGGTCACACAGGACGAGCGTTGTGGCTCTCACTTTGCGACAAGCCTAGGGGCCCCGGAGGGTCTTAATGCGACGCTGATACCATAAGACGGGGTTATACTGAGTTGCAAAGCAGATAAGTGTGGTCCACGAAACAAAGTGGTCATAATTTCAAAGTAAACGGGCAGAGATTTAGAGGGAATGCAAGGAAGTTTTACTTTACTGATAGGGTGGTTGAACCGCCTCCCAGCAGAAGTGGTAGAGGCTGAAACAGTGAGGGGACTTAAACATGCGGGACGAGGCAAACAACTGATTAACGTTTGAGTCTTTACAGCGGGAGAAACAGACGACGAAAGGGGCCGATCTGTAGGAAAGTACTACGTTTCTATGACTTTGTTGACAGTTGCTCCAGGATGGCTGTAAAAGCCTTTCAATGTTCTTGCAGTTCCACATACAGCCACCAGGGCGTCCAGGACTTTAGGCAGCATCCACTTGGTGCCTGGATCCCTTCTGTGCTCCCTTTCTGTAAACGTTATGTTCTCTGGCAGACTTGATGGGACCTGCGCCTTGGGCTGTTTGTTGTTGGTCCTCCCCTGACAGTTGGAGCGTCTGTTTTCCCTGCTTATACCTGCGCCTTTTACCAAAAGCCGCTCGGTTCTTGCAGCGCGTGTTGGGGGTGTTTGAATATTTTGCTGTTCCGCCCCCCCCTCCAGGGTACATGTAATTTGATGACCCCCCCATATACCTGTTTGAAGGCTGCCAGATTTTCTGAAAGATAGAATTCATACAGCTCCAAAAACGCAGAGCTTCTTCCAATACATATATTCAAGGGGCCGCACAAGACGAGAACTGACTGACAGACCCATACATGAGGTGCGGATGGCCTTGCCCACAAGAGCTTACCATCTTTAACCCTGTGCCTCTTCTTTGTGAAGAGAAATGAATGCCGTGTGATTGTCCTGACGTACGGGAAAGTAACCGGTCGGCTTCAGATTGTGTTTATTAACGCTGGATCTGGATAGCTGCGTGTCTAACCATTGCCTAAATATTCCTTATATAGAAGTAAGAATTTAGCCTTTTATATTTAATCTTGGTTTCCGATCAGACAACTTTAGTATTTATTGAAATAAAACTCCCGGAAGATCCTTGTCTTAGTAAAATGCACGGTCTAGAAGCAATCACTGCTCCTACGAGGTCAGTCACGGAACCGAGGCGGACTTACGGATAAATCGATGAATTAATATCTAGTGTTTGTCGTTGCCTTAGTAGGGGGGGATATTCTAAAGTTTATGCAGGTGCAGCGAGACCCTTCGCTGAGCGCGGCCATCCTTCTCTTTATGTATCACGGCGCGTGAAGCCGCTCTCTGGGCGCCTTGCGAGAAGACGAGTCTCAGCAGGTTTCCCTGCTCGCTTTCTGTCCCGAGTCGGCTTTTTGGCTTTTGAGTGTTTTTGGAACCTGTCCTGGGTGTGTGCGCATAAATGTGCAGCCTGTTTCCGATAGTACAAGACGGGACGACTGTTCCTGTATTCTGTTGGTTTGTAACTGTTTGATATGCAATGTATGAGCCGGAACAATCGAAAAGATGTCTCAACGCAAGTTATTCTAGCACCGTAGTAAAACCGCTTGCTTGGTGGCGGTGTTGAGGGCATATGTATAAATATATCTGTGTATTAATATAATAAATCTGTAGTGGACGCATGATTTTACATCCTTCCCCTGACACCTTCCATATTTTTTTTATATTTAATGTTAAATATACATTTTTGTTTTATTGCTAGGATTTTACAGCAGTCGATGTGTCTGATCAGGCATTTAAAGTTCTCCAGTTAATAGGCATCGGCAGACGTGTCAGCGTGACCCCCGCCCCGCCATACACAGATGTTTTCTTATTAATGCTTTGGCTCTTTTGTCTTGCTTATCCCTGGCAGGTTTGGCTGCTTTGTTCCTCCTGGAAGAGGGGGCTTTCAGCGCGTCAGGTACCTCCTGCCCTTCACTCCTCGGCAGGGCTCTGAAATATCCGTATCTGTTGACTTTGAGCCTTTGGATTCTCAAATTATTAGGCTGCCGTGTAGCGCGGCGGATAAGGTGGTTTTTGAAATGTAGACGGCGCATCTCCATCCCCGTTTTGCGCGAGTTCTGTTTCTCTGCGGTTTCTCTCCGGAGCAGAAAGGGTTAAGGAAACGGGCCATCTGCTGGTGTTTTGCTGCTTATGCAAATGTGTTGTAGTCCTTTCTCCTTCCAAGGAGTGGCGGAGGGTGCAGATGGCGTCCGTCACGGCTCTCCATTGGAGCAGCTGAGCAGATTGGGCTCTCCCCTTCCTCATTATGCTAACCGTGGGACGGGAAGAATAGGTTTTTGTGCTTATTGTATCCGTACCCCAGAGCTTGGAAGAGACGATCGCATAGATCATGCCTGGATGTCATTGGCTTTAAAAGGTTTTACAGAATAATCAATGTTTTATATGGCTGAAAAAATATATGTAGAATATATATATATATATTGTTTAATTTTTGTGTTATGCTTTAATAATGCCTTAATGTTATTTTGTGCGCATTTAAGCAATTGTTTAATAGGGTTGTGAATGCAACGCTATACATATATATGTGTGTGTGTGTTATGTAATTATTTTTGAAACATTATCTTATTTGGTTTCCTTAAACAGGATTCACTCCACACCCGGTCCCACTGGGATAGTCCATGCCACAGGAGAGGACAGATTGGAAAACCCAGCGAATAAGTGCTCCTCGGCATCTTCTGTGGACGCCGTTCCCGGATCGGAGCTTCAGAGAGAAATCCCTTTCCTGCGCAGCGCTTCTGTCACAAGGGGGGGTATCTTAGGGCGCCTGACATGCCGATTGCCTGCGTAGCCTCCTGAGAAGGAGAATGGGGACTCAGGGTAGCCCAGTGAAGAGCTACGACTACCTTCTGAAATTCCTGCTGGTTGGTGACAGTGATGTGGGGAAGGGAGAAATCCTGGAAAGCCTGCAGGATGGAGCCTCGGAGTCTCCTTACTCCTATAGTAATGGTAAGAACGGCACATGAATTGTGTGTGTGTGTGTGTGTGTGTGTATATATATATATATATATGTGTGTGTGTATGTATAGCACTTTATTCTATATTGAATTACGTTGGATATATTTTCAGTGGATGTTCCCACCAAAAGGGAATTTGCATCTGTCGCGTTCATATGATTTAACTTTTTTTTTAGTTTTGGAGCCTCTCAGATGGAATCCATTTTTTAGACATTTAGTCTTCTTGTATGAAACAACCGGTTACCTAAATATCCATATAGTTAACTTCATGAACTGATAGTTTGTTATAATGTAACTTAAACTGCCCCTGTGCCGCGGTGCAGCGAGGAAGTCGTCTGAGCTTCCTGGGGAAGTATTTCCTGGCCTCGCTTCCTGTCTCCGCTGATTCCTCTTCCGTTATAAGGGCGCAGGCATTCTGCCTCATTCATTCCTTTCAGAGAGCGCTGGCAGCCGCTGCACACAATCTAAATGCATGCATTTCTTTCACGATTACTGTAACCTGTATGAAATTGTGTGGATATCATTGTCCCTGACCTTCCGTATGGCCACCACGACCTCATCTGTCCTGAACCCCTGGCTATATCGCATCACAAGTCCTCAGTCCTGCTTTATTAGGAAGCTGAACATATGAATCAAAGCATGCCCTAAAACTCATTAAACTAGGAAACTTCTGCCCAACCTTTTTTTTTTTTTCTTCTTCTTTTAACTTAAATAATGTCACATGGATTATGAGTCAACTTTTTCTCTAATTCATGTGCACATCCAGAATCTCGCCCAGTGGTCTGATCTCTAATATTACCTGTTTATCTGACCCAGGCTGTTTATTAATATACATAGAATGGCAATTAGATCACTAAACGACATGCGTAAGCATTATTTTACCAATTATATTCAGTGTCAGGTGTGACATAGGTGTGAGCTATATGACGTGCTGGATAATTGGGCTTTACTTTGGTAAAATGCTACTGTTGAATGGGCTCAGCGAGGTCCAATCTCAGCCGAAAGAATTTGGTGGTAAACTTTTAACACCCCTGACCACTTGTTAAATGCATTGATGGATGACATCCACTGGTCTATCATTCCAAGTAAATTGGCTTTAATGGAGCTGACTGTGCTCAGGCTGGGATACCCAAAATCGGTGGCCTGTCTGGCACACTTGACTGTATTGTGTAGCCTGCTTTAAGAGGTTAATTTCTCTTTCATCTGCGTTGCTATTCGAGGGCTTTTACCGCACACAAGGGGTTTGTAGGAAAGGCTATTTGCTTCATTGGAAATGCATGCCTGCCCCTTCTTAATGGCTTCTGTGAGATGGCTCAGAGAACAAACGGCTACTCTGCTGAATTATTTCATCGCGTTAGAGAATTACGGGTGGTGTTGGGGGCAACATAATAGAGGCCGAGATCTTTGTGTGCATAATGTTATCTGCAAAGACCAGAGCAAACTTTCTGGCACATGGATCCCTTTTTCAGATAGGCTTATCCAGGAAAATTCCTTCCCGCCGCTCCCGGATCCTGCTAATCCCCTCTTACTGCCCTTCCCTGGACGCAGATTCACTGATTTACCACTTTGTCATTATTTCGCGTCCAGGAATATGCATATTTTGGGTATAATTGGAATTGTAAAATCGTTGCTATGTAAACAAACAAACGTTAACCCTGTTTAACTTTTTATCCGGCTTCTGTAACCTATTGGTGGTAATACAGTTCTGCAATTGTAATGCAACAAGGGGTTAAAAAAATGTTTAGCCAGTTTGTCAAGTAAACATGCGCAAAGCCTTTCCGTTAAGGTTCATATATCTCAAAACATGCTGCGTCCATGGCCTTCATATCCACACTGGTGAAATGTTAATGCGCAGGCGCTCCGCACTGCCCTCCGGGGTGTTTGGAGTTCGTAAATAATGAATGCGCGTTATAATGTCAGAGCGTGCCGGCACTTACCGCCTACTGGAAAAGCTTTGTGCTTAAAGGATAAGTCCCATGGAAAAACAAATATATTCTATTAGGATTAAATACTCTGCTGAATGCCGTACATTAAACTTGGTCGGTATCTCCTTTCATTCCATTAACCTTCCTTTATCTGCGGACCTGGAGGATGCCGTTTGTTGTGATATTTTTGATGGCTTTACCTTTTCACGCTTTACACTGAGCTCGTCATTCTTTATAGCAATGCTAATGAAGTCCGTTCCTCCATAGACTTTCCTTAGTCGGTGTGTCTGACTGAATGATTAAGACTGTGTCATTCTATTGTGTCCCACAGGCAGTATAAGGAGTGTGCGTCTAGTAGATTGGTGATCAGATAACAGAGCGAGAACTTTATATTGTGGGGCAAAAATAGAATTGAACTCTTGATACCTGTTAACCAATGTTTGTCTTTTACAAAAGCCTAACTTGTATTTACAAATACCAAAATCCAGGAAATGCATACAGAAAATCACATTTTTGGGCTCATTGAAATTCACTAATTAGGTGTTTAATCTCATCCAAGAGCTGCTTTTCTTACTTGTCACCCCCCCTCCCCCTTCCAACATTTTACATCTATTCTCAAACATGCCGGATCCATGAAATAAAAGTGAATTCATGCGGTTTTGGATTTATTTTTGTACTTTAATGGCTAACTGCGTACAATACTGACAGTAAAAATAGATTTCTAAAAAACATTATCGCACTGTATGTAATGCAGCTTCGCTTTCTTTTTTTTTTCTTCTTTCAGGTATTGACTACAAAACCACTACCATCCTGTTGGACGGCCGACGGGTCAAACTAGAGCTATGGTGAGGCTGCCTGCGAGGCTTCTTGTTTGGGTCACTTTAACTTTCCTGCCTTCTGATAACCTACAGGGTCCCAGCCTCCAAAGACCATATACTGAAATAAATAATGCTTTACTTCAACCACAATTCCCAGCTACCTGATAGTTTGAGGATGGTAGGTGGTATAGTCCATTAACAGATATCAAGATACTGTTGCCCAGAGCTTGGTTCTCTCCTCCAGCCGTTTAGCTCTAAAATGAACGATTCAATTGTGACCCAGGGTGTTAAAGGCATCATGCTTACTTCGTATGAAGTTTGGTTGGTAGCCTGTACCTTTTCTATACACCAAGGACTCAATGGCTACTGGTCATTTTGGACTTGTTTTCATAAACCCGTTCAACTACATTTAAACCAATTTTAATTATTATTATTTGGAAGACATTGTCTTCACACAGGGGATGCTTGTACCCTTACTGGCTTTAGAACCTTCCTGAGCTGTGATTTGCTTTTCTCTACAGGGACACATCTGGCCAAGGCAGGTTCTGCACAATATTCCGCTCTTATTCCAGAGGTGCCCAGGTAAAGCCTTACTAAATCTTGATTCGCATGTAAGCTTAAAAGCGTTGTGGTGTTTATACATCTGTGGTTTTCTGTATTATGGAAGACTGTGCCCACAGTAGTAAAATGTCCGAGACGGGTAGCTGCCTTCATGTGAATTTGAACCAGAGAACTTCTTATATTTCTTAAGGGTTGTAGCTGGCACAATTCCAGTATAGCCTGAAATAATGCGGGATACTTACTGTGAATGTCTATACTACTTTTTGCTAATGGGCCCAGTTCAGCTAGGGTGGTTTGGGAAAGGCTCACAGTGTGAAGAAACTGACTGCTTGTTTCCTGTCTTTTTTTTTTTTTTCTTCAGGGCATTCTCTTAGTTTACGATATCACAAACCGATGGTCCTTCGATGGAATAGACCGTTGGATCAAAGAGATTGATGAGGTACTATGCTCTATTACTATAAGGTTTAGAGGTGATTGTGTAAGCCGGTTATGGTGGGCATGGCCAAAAAGGCTTGATTCACCAAACATGAGTAAGTCAGCATCTCAGTGCAGTTTGCCAAGTAATGGGCACTTGGGTAATTTTGAAGTTTATACTTCTGTCGTGTCTAACACTGCTTTCTCCTATTGCTTACAGCATGCCCCAGGGGTACCACGCATCCTCGTGGGAAATCGACTGCACTTGGCTTTTAAACGACAAGTCCCCACTGAACAGGCTCGGGCTTACGCTGAGAAGAATGGAATGACGTTTTTTGAAGTTAGCCCCCTCTGCAACTTCAATGTAACCGAATCCTTTACGGAGCTGTCTCGCATTGTCCTGATGAGACATGGGATGGAAAAAATCTGGAGACCGAACAGAGGTGAGTCTCTAGAAAAAAGAAAAGTATACAATGGGTTGAAGAAAAAGTCTCTGTTAAAGTTTGGTGATCATAGTTTGTGTGTAAACTTGTGTTTTTTTCTCTCATTTGGTTTTCCTACAGTATTCAGCCTACAAGACCTCTGTTGCCGTGCCATTGTTTCCTGCACCCCTGTACATCTTATTGACAAACTACCCCTTCCAGTGGCAATCAAAAGCCACCTAAAGTCTTTCTCCATGGCCAACGGAATGAATGCAGTGATGATGCATGGACGTTCATACTCTGTGGCTGGTGGCAGCGGTGGAGCTGCAGGATGCGGTGGAGGAAGCAAAGGCAATAGCCTTAAACGTTCAAAATCCGTCCGGCCGCCGCAAAGCCCCCCTCAGAACTGCTCTAGAAGCAACTGTAAGATATCTTAGTGCGAGAATCCGGATTGCTTGATGCTTCCTACAAACCACCGTGGTAAAACTGCAGCTTGATGCCAGGGTTGTTTGGAAAGTCCAATTAGAGAGCTTACCAACCCATGGTGATTTTTGCATGGACTTTAAAAACCATTCCTCTTCTGTGTGGTATCTGGTTCCAAGCAAGGAGCATTTGGAGCGATAAGGATATCATCGCCCTGTTTGTCCGCTTCAAAGGGCAGCCCTGCCAATCCCAAATCCTTCCAACGGTTGCATATTGCATGATCCTGCATAACCTTTCCTTACGCAAAGGATGCAGTGAACACAGCACCAAGTGCTAAAAGCGTTTCCCCTTCCTTATATTTATAGCTAAATATATATATTATGGGGAAACAACACCTAACCATACACAGTAACACTTCTGCATCACCCTGTAATTACTTAATGGCGGGTAAAGCAAACACTCTTAACATATCCTAGTACTGATAAGTAATGTTGATCTACACATCTTATGTGACCGACTGAGATGCAGACCTTTTGGTCCGTCTCTTCCCACTTATGTATTGAACGGTTGATCTTGAGGGCCGAGTAACTGCACCCATTTAACTCTGTAAGCCTACAACCCCACATGTTCTAAGTCGGACAGAAAGTGTCCGTCATTTAAGGTCAGCGTCTGCAGGAGAAGTTGTTGAGACCCTGCCAGTGATTGCCCACTTTGTTCCTACAACAAGTGCATAGAAATTAAGACCTAGCAAAAAACCTTTCTACCTCAACGTTTTGAGTTATGCTTCTTGCAGTGCTAGCGGAATCTCTCCCGTCGTACCGTTTTAATATGTTTCATTTTGTTATATACACCTTTCAGCAAGTGTGTTTTAATCACCTAACAGTGAGCTTCTCCAAGAGTCTGATCTGGCCTTGCATAATGCTCAAGAAATCTCGATATCTTATCTGATAGAACTGTGTATTTCGCTGGTCCAGCTCAGCCTTCCACTCGGTTTATCCCATCATAATGGATTGTGAGTTTAGGGTTGGGTGCAAGTTAGTAAATAAACCCCACAGTTGAAGCTCTTGCTGAAAGTGCGTACGTAGCTCCTTCTGCTCCCCCACTTTGCTCACTCGGGATTCTGCAGCCTGTCTGTCTATGAAGCGAGTTGCTGAGACTTTTCTATTGCAGCTGCGGAGAAATCGGGCTTCGCAGAACCCCTTACATCCCGCTTTCAATGTTTTCTCCGTGGATCATATCTACAGACAAAACAACGATGTCGAAATTTAACTGTAAACCGCATCATCACCCCCACTAATCGAACCCATCTCCCGATTTGAGCAAGATATTCTTCTGGCTTGTGAAAGTCCCCATCCTGATACATCCATGTGCATCACACTTTGTTACCAAAAGCAGAAGAAAATCATTGTATATAATCTGCCAGGCAGGTTTTATATAAATTTGTGTATATTGCAGATACAATTGACGGTGATTTAAATATTTATTTAAAAAAAACAAAATGTGGTCTGACTGTTTCCCCCCATTTATGTGTCTTCTAAATTGAGAGCAAACGAATTATCAGGTAACATTAGAATAACTCAGGACCCGCGCTAACTTTTAAGTTATTGTGACCAATTAAAGCCATAGAGCAGAATGGCGGCAGCTTCTGTGACTCCATCTGTACTTAGACCAAGTTCTTCTCATCCACAGCCAGCTCTGTCTTGATTAAAGACCAGTTTAGGCCAATAAGCTGCTCAACCCTGCTGTTCATGCCACGTTTCATTCTCTATATTTGTGTTAAGAGACCAGGCATACACGGGGGGGTCCTCACTATTAAACACTAATGAGTAGATGGCGTCAGACGGTAGGCTGGTTTCTGGCAACCGAGGCATTTGAAATGGTTTGTAGTTCAGCATAGTCTATCCGGAGTGTCCCGAGCCACCTCAGAGCAACGTGCTGTAATGGCCCAGTTGGGTTGGACCGCCATGTTGCATGAATCACATTAGCGCATATCTTAGGATGCTGAGCCGCCTCTATTGGTTCCAACGCGTTTCATCGAGTAGGTGTCATATGATCAGCTATTTTGGTGGTAGTTTGAATGCGATAGAATATTTCTGGGCAGCTGGGAGACTGTAGGGCTGAAATGGTTAATTGTAATAAGTAATATTTGAATAATTCATCTGTTTTTTTTGCTGCTCTGAACGGTTATAGCATTCCTACCCCGACCATCAGAAGTTATAGGGGTTTAACGCTCCAACTGTGAAGCTTCATGGATACCTTTTTGTTATATATTTTCTTTTTCTAAATAAATGAAAATCCCTACACTTTTTATGTCCACCTTCAATGTGTTTTTATTACGTTCAATTAAAAAATCAAATCTAGTTAATCTTGAATTACGCAGCCATTTGGGCACGTCGTGGATATACTGGTCCGAATATTAGCCCAATGTTTTCCCAGAGGTCTGTAACCGCTAGCATTCTGTGTTCTGCTCAGTAATTGTAGGGAACGTTTGGTTGAAGGTTTGTTACACTGTAGCTTGATATACAACGGGCCGCTTTAGTCTGCTTGGTGATTTAGTGCCATCTAGTGTGTTGCGTGTGATTATATCTGCAAACCCAAAGTAACTGTTACTGGGAAGGATCTGAAGAACTCACACGAGTTTATTTTGCTTAATACTGACACTCATGACTTCTTGCCACATGTATGCGGTGTATGAGACATCCAGCAGAACACGATCCCCCCCCCCATCCGATCGCTCTCTAAACACAATGGCCCAGCTGCCAACGGAGAGATAAAAACCTCCAACATTAATGGGCCAGAGCAGGAACGTGTTTAATGTCCATTCATCACCCTGCGCGGGACAGGCTTCTTGGAAAGCAAAGGCCCTGGTGACATGAACAGATGGAGCATTTTATGTATCGAAGAACTAGATAGGACATAAATCCTCTTTCTCTGCCGCCCTGCGAGGAGGCGCATGAAATAAGATACACGGCTATTTAATATGAACTCTGCTCAAAGAAAGAGACATAGAACTCAAATCTTTAAAGTCCTGAAGATTGAGTCGCCGATCAATTGTTTAAAAAAAAAAAAAAAGCAATCGGCGCAGCTTTAGTTTGAAATCCTGTTATTTGCATGACCGTCCCTCCAAAGTCTCTAAATGAATGCACCGTCTCCCTTTGAGACCCAAATCCATCGCTGTTGTCCCTCTTTTCTAGGCGCTTGGAGTGTTTTCCGGGTGTGAGGGTATCACAGGGTTCTAGAGCGCTAAAAGCCCCGCTAGTGCGTATACATGGCAGGCTATGTAGATAAATACATTATTTTACTTCTCAATGCCTTGTTCAATTGCTCCAACGTGCCTGGGACCCTCCAGGCTCCAGCTACCCGGAGCACTCCCTCTTTGGAGGGGTGGGTGGCATTATGAGGGTTGGGGTTAGATGCCTTAGGGGGCAGGGTTAGCCCTGTATGTGGGTGGAGCTAGCCCCAAATACATTTCATTGTTATTGGAATGGGAGTAGAATAGGGCCAGGAGTGGGCATGACTAAAAATTACTCCGACATCCTGGAGATTTACTAAATTGTTACAAAGCACCATAATAAAATCTGGGTAACAAATTACCGGCGCCAATCGAACCCTACGTACACTGAACATATGCTCATGCTCATACACACCCATCCATGCTGACACACACACACTTACACATTCACGCTCACTCGCACACATCCATCCTTACACATTTACTTATACACATTTATGCTTACACACGCATCCTTCCATGCATACTCCCTCACACGGGTCAACCATAGCTTTCCCTCCGACTGTGAGCAGCTTCTTGTTTAATAGAGGGGCCACATTACATTACGTGACCCTGCAACGTTCCTGCCTCCTTGATTCCCCCTCCCCCGCAGTACGTCATTGTTCCAAAAAGCAGAGCTTCCGGGCACGACCTCTCCCGCGATTGGAGGAAGCAGGGAGAGGTTGTCCCCGTAGCTCCAGCTTTTTGCGTAAGTGCGCCAGAGCCCAGATAGATAGATTCATGGAGAAAGAGAAGTGCAGGAATCTATCTGTAAAGAACGTGTATTTGGGTGTTTTTGTCAAAGGGACGCCTGGGCCCTATGAACCGACCAGGACCCATATAACGGCCAGCTGTGATTTCCTATGACTTTACCAATCAACTTAATCAGATGTTAAATCAGCAATTTGGCTATTAAAGTTAAATAAATAAATAAAGATGGTTCTTTAAGACAAAATTACGGCGTATTAGGAAATGCTGACAGAATTCAGACTACTGAAATTAAAAAATAGATGCCTGGCATGGAAGTTGCAGCCATGCTAAAAAAAATCTTCTTTCTTCCTCCATGGTCTAAAATTTCTTGCCACTGATTGGCTGATTAAGCTATCAATCAGTGGCAGCACAGTGCTACCATTAAAATCAATTGGAAGGCTTTACGCATGGGCACTGGGGTCTAAGCAGCGTTCTCCGGAGCCACCTCTGGCGGTGAGTGCATGCAGGGGGGATGTGTTCGGCCAAATGCATCTCCTGCTGGGTATTTAAATGGGGGGTATTTGCAAAACGTACCACATGGCAATTTAAAGGGCCCACAACCCATATCAGCTCTTCACGCAGAGACACCCAGTTATGCAAAAAGCTGCTTCTATTGGGCAGAAGGTGATCATTTCAGTAGTTTTGGTTTTTTTTTTAAGAAATGTACGAAAGTGTTTCCTGCTGATTTACACCTTAAGTAAAAGAGCTATTTTGCTACAGAGTGAATATTTTGTGCAATCACCATAGCAACTAAAGAAATGTTCCTGGTGATTGCTCCACTTTGCACGAGAGTTGTTTTTGATAATGAACCCATCATGCACATAGGATTTGTAAAACTCTGGAGAGTCATTTGTGTCCTTTTAACAAAAAGCTATTGTTTAACTCCCGTTTATCCCACTTAAACCAGGAAATGCACTGGGGTTTTTTTTTGTCTTTTAATTACTTTGAGACTAATTAACAAAAGAATTACTATGTCTGGTCAATAAAAAAAAACCCACTAGAGTCTTAAAATAAAATCCTGAAACATTTTTAGAATAATTCAGTAGCAAAGATGGTATTTTTAAGAATAATAAAATATTCAATAAAATAATAATAAAATATTCAATAAAATAAATTGGTGCAGATTTTTGGAATGCCCCTCGTTACGGCAAATTGGGGACTGTCCCCAGAAAACAGGGACACCGGCTAATCCTACAGGCATAATTATCCATAGGATTTGTAGTCCGCAGCAGCTAGCCGGCCAAAACATTTCTATATACTGCCTGGGCTGAAGAGCTTACATTCTACAGGAGCCCTAAATGATAATCCGGATGATCTGATCATGGTATTGATTCATATATAAAGCATCCACATATTTCATAACTTCATATAAAAGATATTGGAGTGCCCCGTGAAAAAGTCATTTAATTATTGGGAGTTTTTTGCTATTTTTTTTTTGTCTTCTGGGACTTGCTAATGTTACTGGTTGGCTATTCCCTGGTGCATTGTGGTTATTGTAGTCTCGGGACTCTGACAATAAACCGATAAATGGATTACCATCGCCACGGAGATGTCATTGTGTTCATTACTGGTGTCGGACAGATGTGGGAAAGGGTTAAACCGCGGCGCCCTTTGATCCTCTTATTTCATGCCCCGGAGGGAGAGAAAGAGAGGAGGGGTTGCTCATTGAAAGCCACCAACACTCAATAAAAGTAGACGGGAGGCGCAAGAGGGTCCCTCCGGACCAGCCACCCCTATTAGCAGGGGAATTGCCTCCATACTGTACGCCTCTGTGTCCCAAACCTATAAACCGAAACACAGACCCCCTTCTGTTTAGGGCTCACACAGCCTCCCTGTAACAGCCAGGACTCCGACGGCCACACATCGACCACCATGTTACAAAGTGCTGTTCTCTTCCATGAAGGCTAACATGAGCCACACGTGGCCTGTGTTGGCGTCCCTAGTCCCTTGTTCTTCTAATAACGCATCTGAGGGATCTGCGGTAGCCGCCTTCTGCCAGAGTCTTTCGCTAAACTCGACACCTTTTATTGGGCCAACATAAAAATTATTGATTCTTGTCGAATGAATGTACAAGCTTTCAGGACCTCAGAGGTCTCTTCTTCAGATGTACAAACTCCGTACATTCGTCAGTCAAGCACGGTCGGACGGTTACCTGCCTGGAGCAAAACACCAGAACAGCTCACACATCTCCTCCTTGCCTCTCCCCATCTCTCCCAAAGGCAGGCAAACTACCCCCACTTCCCACGCAGGGTCTGCCCCCTCCCTCCCACACAGGACTCTGGTTAGGAAGTTATCCTGTCCCAGACCAGGGGCGGGAGAGAGCGAGAGAGAGCGAGGGGTGGACAAGAGACAGAGAAGCAGACCTTTGGCACGTTAGACATCCCCGCAGATCCTCCCAACTCGCTGGCCGGCTTCTTCTCCACCTCCAGCCCCACCGCGGGTCACCCTGCCAGGTTATGGTGACACCGGGCTCACCTGGACCATTGGGCCAGCTCTGAGAACGCGCGCACTTAAGGTTAGACACAACCCGCACGCACATAGTAGCGCACACGTAACATGGGACAGGCGACCACACGCACCTACACTGTCCTGGGGTCTCCACACGCGTGTGCGGTTTTATCATTAGGACCAATGTTGTGTTAACATCACAGATCGCTGCATTGGCCAGTATTTAAATTAAGGGTTTTCGCAACACATATATCGGCTACGGCAATCACATGCGTGACAAAGATGCGTGTGCTGATACAACACAGACCCCTGTCGACGCTGGATACGTGTTTGACTTACATGAAAAGATGTGTATGTATCAGGATCCACCATTAAAGTCACACACACACACACACACACATACACACACACATACACACACATACACACACACATACACACACACGCATGATATTTTTTCTTCTCGCACACACATAAGAGGAAGATCTAAACCGAAGTCTAGAATTTGAAACGATTAGAGTCCTGTCGAAGATGGTGCTCTTATTTTGGGTGCTGGTGTCTTGCCTATGGGCACCCGCTACCAGTCCAGTTCCATCCAGGGGCCATTTGGGCATCTGCCCCAATCAGCTGAACATAAACCTGTGGGTGGATGCGCAAAGCACCTGCGAGAGGGAATGCAAGTCCGACCAGGTAAGCAGGGGGGGGGGTCGACCTTGTGCCCGATTCGGTCAAACAATGTCTGGGGCTACTTAACTGGGTGTAAAGGGCTATAGGCTGGCCATGGGCATTCCGACTGTGGAGAGCTGCAGCTAGAAGGCCAGGCGGCGAGACCTCGCGTCAGTCGTCTACTAAGACAAAAAAATACAAAAATTCAGAAAGTCGTAGCACAATCCGGCAATGCCCTGACCACGAAAGAGTTAAAAGCCTCATTTATCAATCGTTTTCTACAGTGTTTTGTTATTTTATTCAGAAATGTGTATAATTTTACTGTTATTTACAGTAAAAAAAAAAAAAAAAAGAAAAAAAAAAAAGAAATGTAAATTGCTACAAAAAGTCTAGATCTTAGAAAGAAACCCTACTTTCTACAGCTTTTGGACAGAGACAAAGGGACTATTAGTGAGAAAAATACACTATAATTATATTTACTTATTATTTATTATTCCTTGTTTATTAGAAAGACTGGCAGGACCCCCTCCTGATATAAAAAAAAGATGAAGAAAAGGCTGGCATTTCATTAGAATCACCCATTTCTCTAAAGACACATAAACATACCTTTATTCACGCTTATCCCTGATACCGGTGATGCGCCATAGACTGAAGCTGCTGTGCCATGCAAAAGACATTTTGATCACCCGATTATGTTTTTTTTTCTCCCCCCCTCCCCCCGCAGGATTGCGAAACGTTTGAGAAATGTTGCACCAATGTTTGCGGAGAGCAGAGCTGCGTCGCTGCCCGGTATCCGGAATCCGGTTTGCCGTCCCAAGGCTCGCTCCATCCCGCCACCTGTGCCGGCTACGTCTGCGCCCAGCAGGGATCGGACTGCGAAATGTGGGAGGGACGCCCCGCCTGTCGATGCCGCGAGCGCTGCGGTAATCAGCCAGGTTTTACGTGCGCCTCGGATGGACTTACCTACTATAACCGCTGTTACATGGATGCCGAGGCTTGCGCCAGGGGTATCAGTCTGACGGAGGTGCCGTGCAAGTTCGTTTCATCGTGGCCTCTTACTACCCCAGCCCCGTCGGAAACTACCCCGCAGCCTACCCAACCGTCAACCCCAATGGAACCGCCTTTGGCACCGGCTTTGTACCAGGCGCCTGCCCCTCAGTCTGTGGCTATAGGAGGCACGGTGGGCCTGCAGTGCGAGTCTAGCGGACGCCCTCGGCCTGAAATCCTATGGGAGAAGTTGGACGACAGCCCATCTTCCCCACTAATGCGTCCGGACCAAATGTACGGTAATCTAGTGGTCACCAACGCCGGACAGCTCGTCATATACAACGCGCGCCTAGAAGATTCTGGGATTTACGCCTGCATAGCTCGCAACTCTGCTGGACTGCTCCGCGCTCACTTCCCGCTCTCAGTCGTGAGAAAGAGTGAAACTACGACGGGTTCCCCCCAGATCCAGTCGGCACCCCGGTCGGAGTGCCTGAAGCTAACAGACAGGAAGGAATGCCAGGGACCTCGGGTGCTACAGTGGTCATACGAAGCCCAAACCGGTGAGTGCAAGACCTTCCTTCAGAGGTTATGCCCAAGTAGTTCCCACAGCTTCCAGACCTACGAAGAATGTGTAGCGGCGTGCCAGGTGAAACCCCCCGATCCTTGTACCCTGCCACCGGTGAGAGGACCCTGCAAAACCCAAGAATGGAGATGGGCATATAGCGTCTTGACGAGGCAATGTTTCTCCTTCATCTATGGTGGATGCCAAGGAAACCAGAACAACTTTGAAAGCAAGCAGGCCTGTGAGGACCGATGCCCACTTCCACGGGCCAAGCAGTGCCAAGGATGCCACTTACGGGGGAGGCTGGTGCCCAGCTTGTGTCGTAGTGACTTTGTTATCGTTGGGAGGCTAGAAGATTTCGGTGAAGAACGAGTGCTCAGAGTGGCCCTAGGGGAGGTGCTGAAGGACGAGCACATGGGTCTTCATCTGTTTCATACTAAATATTTGGAAGTCACTCTTGGAGATGGTGGTGGAGGAGGGTGTTCCTGTTCCAACCTTACTGGGGATACCCAGCTCTTGATCATGGGGGAGGTGCATGATGGGATGGCGTTACTGGGAGCTTCTAGCTACATCCGCCCGGCCACCGACAAAAGGTTAAGGAAGGTCAGAGAAATGCTCGACAAAGGGACATGTCAAATGCTCAACAGATTTCAAGACTGATCCATATGGACGTTCATTCAGAAAGCACTTGCACCTCTTCTCAGAAACCCAAAACCATCAGCGTTATTATTTAATATCTGCAAATGTCACATGCAACTGGAAAAGACTCATTTCCCCCAAAAATCAGTGTAACATTTTCTGGATTTTGTATATATTTCCCCCCCAAAAAAGCATCTTAAGATGTAACACGGAGGAGGTATTTTGTGTACATTTAGCCTGTATGGGGCTTTTTTTGGTAAATTACAGAAGATATTTTTTGGCGCCCGCAGGAGCCTTATGCCTTATTTTTGTTATACAGGATCATGATATGCAGCCACTCATGGGTTAAACCCCTGCTACGTTTAAAAATGTGTCAGTGTATTACATTGTAACCGTACGGATAGATCAAGAGAAATGGGCGACTTTTCCCCTTTAAATAACCACCTTTCTCAATCCATACATTACTTTTTTGTAGTTTTATTGACCGTTTCCTTTTACATTCGGAGCGAGCAAACCCAATGTGTGTTTAAGTTGGTCAAAGTGCACCAAAAGAGACAAATAACCTAAAATGCATCATTTCCAATGGCCAAAGAGGGACGCTTTTTTACGACAGGAGGTGTGGCTCGAGGATTAGGGGGCGGGGCTTTATTGGGACTTTGTCCTATTGATATTTATGTATTTGTATTACGTATTTTAATTTAATAAACATTTCATGTTTCTAGAAACGCTATTGTGAGTTTTCCAAACATTGTAAAGATCCCAGACGGGAGGGACACCAGAGCTGGAAAGAGGAATTTACATAATTCAGTAAATTATGCACAAAATGTATAGGTTGGTTTGCTTAAAAGTATTATCACATTTAGACAAAACATTAATTGCACTCTCTAAAATGCTAAGCAAATGCATCTGGCATTTCATTCTTTATTCTGAAGATTTAATCAGATAAAAAAACACATGAAAAAAAATGAAGCAGTTACTATGGCAACAGCCAATCAGAGCGTACTATTGTGTCACATGACAATTAAGAATTCCCAGGAAAAAATTCTAAAACGTAAAACGCGGGAAGAGGAAAAATCATATTTCTGAGGAATGTTGGTGGAGTCACACAAATGTCTACAGAATCGACAGGTTAAGAAGTAGTTAGTAATCTACTTATATTACCAAAAAATGTCTTCTGACCTAAACTACTCCGAACTTTAATAACTATAGAAAGGCGGAGATAAGCAAATAACTCCCTGACATCAGCATAAGGAGTTTAACTCCAAGACAAGCGTAACGGGAACCTACTGGGATGTCCCCGGCTGTCGCTGCCACCTTCCTCATAGCCAAAGCTGGCTACAAGATGGGTAGCTGCTCCAGAGTAAAGGGGCTTCTGGTGGGGAAAAGGGTCTCCCGAAAAACCCTACAATTAGACACAACACTCAAGTAAGGATGCAAGAGAGCACTTTACTCAGGGAGAGGCAAACTGACATACACAGGAAACAAGAAGAGATTAACATAATAGCAACGGACTGAACAGACAACATCGGGCTAATCTCATCACACATACAACAAAGGCAAATACACAACAGAGGTGAAGGAATTAGGTAAATAAACACTAGACGTGTGTCATTCTCAACACATATACAAATGGTAACAAGAGGGTGAAAATACTAAATGTTACATTTAACCCCTGGAAGTCAATATAAAATTGCAGTCCCAATAACGGTGGTCCAGCATATGTTACAATAAGCTTTGCTGCAATACAACAGATAGTTAGCAAAGTTAGCAAAGTCATCGTGATTACAGCATTTTCCTCCTGAAAGCTGACAGGATGCAATATGCTATATTAGCCACTAGGTGGAGACATCACACCCAACAGATTGCAAACCTATTACTAACTCTATATAAAAACACGCAATAAAGCCAGATACTCATTACTGATTATGTCGGTTTATATGCTTTTCTTTCCTTATCAGCATTCATGTAAATATATTGTGACTCCGGTTAAAATTGCTTTGTTAGAAGGTCCCTTTTTTAATAAAAATGTGCAGCTTTTTTTTCCAAACTCAAAACGTAAAAAAAACCAAAACGTGTATTTTATCAACAAAGGCAGGCAAAAAGAAATACATGTTTGCAATGCAAATATAGCTGAGTCCTTTCAAGGCACAATAACTAGCTTATACTCGTGTAGAATGTCTCGGCACCCGTTCTGTGGGTCGTTGTCGTTTGCCGGAGGAGCTAAGGTCACATTTTCCTGAAGATCAAGCACTTGTTGTTAGCAGGCATGTCAACCTATAACAAAACACAAACAAAAAGGCAAAGTAGCACAAAGGTTTGTGTGTCACGGGATGGTGAATAGAGATTGGGCGCATCTGACCATGTGACCTGCTAGGCAAGTATGTATGTTCATAGGGGACATCTCCTCTGGTTGATGGATCATACTAGGGGCTGGGAGAGTCATGGTAAACATACCTCCGCATCACACGATCCGAACCACAAATATACAATGCCTACATCTGGCTGGGGATAATGATTGTTATAATGAAAGAGCTGTAGCGGTTCAGGTAAATCAACCTGCCCTGAGATTTATGTATCTGGTGAAAGAATTCCATCTCTGTATTATTGTAGAGATGTACACTTTGAACGTCCAAACGAAATATTTTATTATTAAAAATAATTCTAGCAGTTTTCAAGATTTTTAGTAATAAAAATGTACCCGTGTCGCTTCATTGTCTATGATGGTTTCAACAACTAATCAATGCTCTCATACATTATGTATATTTTAAAGCGACAATTTGGTCATCCCACCACTAGGTGGCTACAAGCGGCAGCAAAAAGCCACCCCCGTGGAAATGGACCTTCACCAGTCACAGAACTAGAACTTTAAGAAAAATGAATGCTTTTTTTGGTGACAATCATAGGGGTCGTAATTCATGCCCTGCTCCCCGCCCATTTGCCCTTTAAATGGGGGTGTTTCCCACAATGTCAGTGGGACCGCCCACCGACGCCAGCGGGGAGTCCTGGCGGCGTCCCGCAAGGGAAGGCTCTGGGTAGCCGGAGCTCAGGAGTTCCCAGGTATGATCATTTATCTAGGTATAGTGAGACCCTATATGTCTAGGTATTCATTAAAGGGGTCGTTGTGTCAGCCTTGGTCTCGTAGGAACAAAATATGTTTTGGCAAGAGATTTCTGTACCATTCTCTCCAAGGTCATCCCGTTGGCCTTTGCCAGATCTTGCAAGTCGGCTGTGTCCCAAACTCCCCACGCAGGGTTACTGCAACAATGGAAAGGTACATATATGTATAATATCATACATATAACATATGTGTATTAAAGTGAGCAGATGGAGAGGAGAATCCCAAGAGACAACGCGACCTCAGAGGTCAAACAAGTATTAATATATTCATGTACCTCCTCTTCAAACTCATATGAAAATCCACGTTACTCTGCGGCGTGAGGACCCCATTCATGGAATACGGCTGTAAGAAGAATAACCATTAGTGCACGTCAAACATACGTCAAACATACACCGTCTACATGCTTACGAATATTCTTTATATGTAGCGGCATCATTTTCTCCAGCTCTGTACAATGGGAATATATAGCATTAATTGATCAGCGATCACATGCATGTTGCTGTACATGTGCATCAACATATTAAAGGGACAATAGAACTCGAATTATTGTTAATAGTAGCAGCCGCCAGTAACATGTATACTGTATATCTAAACACTAATGCGATCAGGAACATGCGCAAGGCGTTTACATACTAATGCATCCTGGTTTCAGCAGAGGCAATAATTAAACAATCACATGTAGTAAAATCCATCGGACATGGATCACATGTTGGGTTCCATGTAAACCGGATTCCAACATGTATTAAAAATAAAAGTACCATTTTAGAGGGTCGAGCGTTCCTTTACATAATCCTTTAAAATATATCAATAACTGACCGACATCTCGCCAATATCTTACCCCGTAAGTGAAAAGCACCCCGCCAGCCTGCAGAAGGCATCCTGCCCCTTTAAAGAGACCCTGTCGGAAGAAATTCAGTAGGCGGTTTAGAGAAGGGAGACAAAAAGGAATAAATTAAAAGAAAAGATTATTGCAAAAGATACCTCATCCTCCTAAAAGTGTATAAGCCTCCTGGAGCTGGGCTCTCCTCTTCCTCTATACTAAATATATCTATTGCTTACTCATGTAATAAATTCTGTATTATCTCCCTCATTGGAATCGCAGTAATGAATCGGCCAGCCAAGATGCAGAGCCAGTAGGTGGCATTCCAGATGGACGCCATTTTTTTGTAGCCCAAGATCCAATGCTCTGATACCAAAAACACTGAGGAATCGTCTCCAAGGTGGGATAACAAGCCACAATGGACTGAGTGATAGCCTTCTTCCTTAGCCATCTCCAGCCAAAAGCCAGCACATGGTGAAAGGTCTTCAGGAATCCTACCTTGTGGTGCTCAGAAGCCACAAAAATGACCACCACACCATGGCCAGAAAGTCAGGGAATTACATCAAACGCAGTACAGTGACAGCTAAAGAACTACTTGTTGGTTGACTAGCAGGACTTGTGAATAGGTGAAGGAATGTTAGTGACTTTTCAAACAGCTGGATCGATCGAACAGAGAAGACGCGTTACATACAACCCACCCTAGGTTTTTATTTTGAGCGGGTAGATATATAGCTCAGGGCGAGACAATGGTCAATAATCCCCATTAAAAGATTTCTTTATACCTAAACCCTGAGATTGACCGCTCTTAACCCTGTAAAATAAACAGACGCACGAATGGGGAAGAGGCGGATGACCTGGGTGCAGCTGGGCTCGGAAATGTGGATCATGTTAATGCAGACGATGAGTTGCAGCGAGTTGGCTCGCGGGCCCCAGGTTTCCCAGTTCTGAGAGGCGTCCAGAGTCAGGGGCTGCTCCACGTTAGCGAGCGACGAGCTCGAGATGTGCTCCGAGATACTGCAAAGAATACAATCGTTAGCAGGTAATCACGTATATACTGGCCCGTGGAATGATGTTACCCTATTCATTCATGCACAATACGGAGGGCGCCCCATGATTTACACGAAACCTGCTATTTTTACCATAGGGACTGATTCCTCGTACTGAGTTCCCAAATGCTTACCAAAAAATTCCAAACTAAAAAAGAGGGGCACATTCATTTTGGGGATGATTAAAGGCATGGATAGGATGCAGGGCATTACTTTCTTTGTGAAACGCTGATATCTATTTGATTGGGCAAAACATGTATTTTTTTATTTATTTTTTAAGGAGAGAGGGTATTTTTTAAGTATTTTAATTTCCGGGTTTAATTTATGTGCATTATTGTGCAATAACACTTGGCGGACATGCTGAGCTCCTAATGGAGAGGTAGGTAAGAGGGGCAGAGCGGGATCCCTGTACAGTTCAATGTAAATTGCAACGTATAATAATAAATAATAGTTGTTTAAAAAAAAAAGATGTTAAAAGATTTCTCGTATTAATTGATTATGATCATTAAATAAGAAGCGTGGGGTAAAACAAAGCTCTTTGCAGCTGTCACAATAATAAAAGTAATAATGGTAATAAAAATAATAAGGCCCTTTACCCCCCAGTGACCACGTGCTCACTGTCCCTCTCTCCCAGGTCACATGACCGTCCGAGATCACGTGACTCACCTCTGCAGGCAACGCGGGTCGAACTCGCTGGGCTGCCACCGTACGTGGGGCAGAGCCCGTGCAAAGTGGGCTACGTGCTGCCCGGTCCCTGAGGCCACCTCCAGGGCCCGGACATCAGGGGAAGTCGGGTTCACGTACTGCCGCAGCACCTCCAAAATCGGAGCTTTGTTCCTCTCCGCGGCGGCAGCAAACATCATCCTTACCAACCGCAGGGTCTGAGCAAGATACCGGCTGCTGGGACTAAGAAAGCCTGGGGCGTGGGCTAGAACGAATAGGCCTCGAATGGTGACAGATCAGAGAGGACTACATGTCCCAGAATGCCTCGCTGTGTTGGCTGCCGTTGCAATAGTTGGAGCATATATATTTGCCCATAATGCACTGCGACAGGAAGTGCCTGTCACTGGGGGGCTTTGGGTATTTAAACACGTGCTCACCTGATGTCCTAGGCTGGAGACTGGCATTAATATAGTTAATCTAGTGTTTTTATTTATACGTTACAGAAATATTAATACATATATTTTAATAATTAAAGCCCTCCCTGCTTTATTGTATTATAGAGAAAGCTTTGCTCATGCTGCCCTATATGCCCATAGCATTGACAGGGTGCTAGGAGGGAAACGCATTCCCAGTGACTGCATGTATTTTGGCCTGGGAGGAAAGGGGTTGCATATTACTTTGGGGGGGGGGTGCGACCCCGAAGATATAGACTGGGGGATCAGGTGGCTGCTGTGGTCCGTATGGGCACCAGCTACATTTTTACTATATGTTTTTTGTCTTCTCATCTAGGCAGGCAGGACGCTGAAACGTTGCAGGTAAAGCAGAGAGGGTATGGAGGTGGGCATGATCCTTCTTGTAACACAAAAGGTAAAAATGGCGACATTTGAGTGATACATCCGAAATGAATGGAAATACACCGTTAAGACTTAATGGCTTTGTTGTAAGATGTTATTTTTCAATTTTCCCAAAATAATAAATAAAAGAGAAGAAAAATATATTATGTGGTATTTTTTAAAGACGGTGACCTTTTGTACTTTCAGTCAATCCGCCGAGTCTCCTCTGCAGGGAATCCAACAGGCTCAGGAATAAAAGAATAGCAATCAGCGAGCAGCGAAATATATCAACTTCTTAATAAATAACCAATCTTACATTACAAGTCTTGAGTCTTCTGTGTATAAATCGTCTGGCTTTATATAAAGGGTTAACCCGGCTACCCAAATTTAAAAAAACACCCGTATTTGATTTAAAAATCCCAATCCATTTTGAATGCTCGTGCTTGTAAGGAACTGTTAAGAGCTGAACTTCTGCCACGCGCATGAGAAAGATTTTCAGACTATTTGCCCCTACAATCTGCCACCGCAACCTGCACAGATGGTAAAAGAAGTGGCTCTCGTTGTCTATTTTTGGTTGTCTATGATGGATTCTAAACATCTAATTATTATTATTATTGTAATTACATTTTATGATTCAATAATAATGTCTTAGGGAGCTTAACTAATGCTTATCTAAGTGGAAAAGCCAGTGACGTATTCTGAACTACGCCTGAGGCTAGGGTATCCAAGGGGGCGATAGTTCCCCACCGCAAAGCCTAGGGGTAGATCACCCTCTTGAGTAATCAGGTGTGCCGCTGCTGATTGGCCAGTTACAGGGAAGATCTCCCTAAGCGGCCTGTGTTATGGAAGTGCTCTCGGTGATCCATTGGAGATTAGAGTGGATGGCTGAGGGTGCTGCCCGGGGTCTGACCCAGGACAGTGCCTTGGAACACCTATAACGGCATCATCGGCTTATAGTCCGTCACTGAGCGTGGATCAAGGAGCAGCGAGGAATCAATGAAGAGAGATGACGAACCTCTGCATGTGACAGGCAAATCTAATAATTTTTGTATGAATACGTTATTCACGGACGTGTAGAAAGTGGAAAGGTTTTTACCCCGAAGACATTCTAGTTTCTTAGCACAAAAAAACAGGAGGGGAGTACAAGAAAGTCAAGTCTGACACGTTACCGTGAATGTATGTGTCATGTAGCATGGATACTATAATTTACCCTGATACTATAATATTGTGACAACAGCTGCCGGTCCCCTAAAAGTGAAACATAGAATTTGACAGCAGATCAGAGCCATTCAGCTGGTGTAGACTCAGAACCGAATCAGTCCTTGGACGTGTATTAAATCCAAGAGCCATACGCCTATCCCATGCATGTTTAAATCCCCTCACTGTATTACCCTCTACCACTTCTGCTGGGAGCCAGTTCAAGACTTGTGCCTGGGCCACCGTCCACAAACATGAATAGAAACATATTGTGTACAGAAAATAAAGTTCCTAGACACATTAAACAGGTAACAGTGTTCTGTAAAATGCAGCGTGCCCTATTACAGAAATGCCCTTGGTTGTCCTTTAGTCAAGGTCACCCGGGAGCTGTAGTATTGTATTTTGTAGCCATAAGAAATGTCTGCCAATGTCACCATGTGCATCGCAGTAGAGATATGGCTCGTAAAAATCCCAGGTCTTGTGATTTGTGAAGTTTAATAGGATGTATTGTAATTTGCTGAATTAATACAAAACCGATTAGAACTTTCACTGCCCACAGAGGGTGCAACACCGATCCATGCATCGAGGGGATTAAAGGCTTAGCAGAATAGATTTAAAGGGACAGTATAGCCTGCAGGAAACGGCCCATTCTTATTTAAAGGGACAGACATGTCACTGGTGTCTGTGGAAAGGCTTGTGGATGTCACTGGTGACTGTGGATGTCACTGGTGTCTGTGGATGTCACTGGTGTCTGTGGATGTCACTGGTGACTGTGGATGTCACTGGTGTCTGTGGATGTCACTGGTGACACTGGTGATGTCTGTGTGTGTCACTGGTGTCTGAGTCACTGGTCACTGTGTCACTGGTGTCTGTGGATGTCACTGGTGTCTGTGGATGTCACTGGTGACTGTGGGTGTCACTGGTGTCTGTGGATGTTGCTGGTGTCTGTGGGTGTCACTGGTGTCTGTGGGTGTCACTGGTGTCTGTGGCACGTTGCTTTGCAGGTTTCATTTCTCACCAAAGGCTGTAGCGGCATGAGATACTGGGTTGTGAACTTGTGAATATAAGCACAGAAGGATCATATGGGTAATATAGTATATTAAGTATTGATAATATTATTTATAGCATAGTTTAGGTGGGTTAATATTGTAGCTGATTTCATTTATTGTAGGTTTTAACGTTATTAAATTTCACTCTTCCAATTGTCATAACGCTACAGAATCTGCTGGTGGTCTATAAATTAAATGTAATATAATGCAACTAAAATACATATATAGTATATATATATATATATATATATATATATATAAAGATTAAGAACAAATATACAGCGAGGGAGAGGCATACATACATTAGACAAAGACAGTAAATACCTATGCATTGACAGAGTATATGAAAGCATAAAAGTGGCTGGGACAGAGGCTATAAACATGCAGAGATAAAGAAAGAGCAAATGAGAGGCTGAAGTCTATGACTGTTTATGGCGTTTCACAAAGTTACCACTGGGTGGCGCTTCTACGCTGTTACAATGGTGCATTTGTAATTGTATGGTGTAAGAGCGAGTGTGTGTGCGTTGGGGATTGTGTGTATGTGTATGGTGTTAGAGTGAGTGTGTGTGCGTTGGGGATTGTGTGTATGTGTATCGTGTTAGCGTGAGTGTGTATGTGTAAGTGTATGGTGGGATAGTGAGCGATTGCTTGCTTTAGTGTATGGTATTGGAGACTGTGTAAGTCTATGCTGTTAGAATGAGTGAGTTTCTGTATGATGGTAGAGTGTGTTAGCATGTGTGAGTGTATGCGGTTAACGTGTGTGCGTGTTACTGTATGGTATTAGAGTTTGTGCGTGTGTATGTTAGTATTTGGTGTTAGCACCCGGTCACTAAAAGAAGACATTTATTAACCATATGACTGTTATAAGTATATGTAGGCATGTAAATTATCCTTTGCTTGTATAAATGGGAAAAAAAAAATATTTTTTATTATTTAGTTTTCCAAATATTTTAACGGTTTTTTTAATTTTTAACCCTAACTAATCCCAAACCTAACCTTATCTAACTTATCCTCGCTACTAACCCCTATAACACTAAGTACAATCTCATTTATAAACACATTGTGTTGGTATTAGGGCTGTAGAACACTGTGATGCACTAACCTACAAAAATGGCTAAAATATCAAAAAATGGGGATTGTTTTGAGTTAGTCATTTCTTGGTATCCAAGCAGATAATGTTGGCAGAATCGCTGAATATGCTGGAGAAGCTCTGATGCAATAACACTCTCAAAAATGTAACACCAGGAATAGGAATGATGTGCAGTAGCCAGTAACGCCTTCCACAATACCCAAAGAGACATTATTCTTTAAAAAATGTCTGTGGAATCGGATTGCAACCCAAAAAACAGCATTTTACTTACATAAACGTATGAACCAATTTCCCGCTGTTTCTATACACATTAATGGGACCTTAATAGCTGTAGAACCCCGTTATAGCGATTTGGGTCTCAAAGAGGGACTTACATTTTAAACAGGGGCATTTGGGTGCTATGCTATAAGTACAATCCTGTATACATTGCCATGTAACTCAGCCTTGTACCATCTCTTTCGTTCTATGTACAGTTCTGTATATACTGTCAGCGCAAGGTATGTTAATAGCAACAATATGGCTACATTATATAAACAGACATACAATATAATAATCATTGAAAGAAAAACATATATATATACACACACACACATATATATATACACACACACATATATATATATATATATAATCATCCTAACACTACAGTGCCATCTATAGTGCATATACAACTTAAATGTGATATATATTTATATTATTCATTAGTATATATATTAATATATATCACTAGATATAAATGCATTATGGTTATAATACAGGGCAGTTCTCTGTACTATGAACATCAAGCTGTATACCCCACAAATACCCCCCTTCATAAACAGATGCCCATAACTGCCCCCTCCCCCACCATCAGCTGCCAGGGGCATTGCGCAAAATGTTAGATAATCAGACACGGGGCGCTGTCCCTTTAAGAGTGGCGAGGGGCGTGTCCCAGCACATGCCTCCTTAAAGAAGCCACAGCTCCGGCGAAAAGTCACAGCCGCCCGCTGATCCAACCGGCATACGGGGGCATCGCTCTCTCCACGGCACCCCCAGACCTCACCCCTCCTCCCTCCCGGCCATGTACACCATCACCCGAGGGCCCAGCAAGTTAACCACCCAGAGGAGAACAGGTAAAGCGGGGTGTCTGTCCGTCTGTCTGCCGGCCACCCCTGCAGCGGCAGGTAGCACGGGGCTGATTAGCTACTTACCCCGTGCCACCTCCGCAGGGCTCAGGACATTACTACTCCTCGCATGGCAATTCTGCCCCCTCCACAAGCATGGCATGGGTTAAAACCCCCATTAAACGCAGATGTGTGCGGCAGGCCTGCGATGGACTAGACGTCCTGATCCTTTAGAACTTAACCCCTTGGGTACCACAGGGATGATGCACTACAGGCTCTCCATACTGTGCCAGAGCCACGTATATATTCCATATGTTGTGCATTATCCCCCCCCCCGGCTCCTGCAGCTGTTTATAGAATTGTAACATCATTTATATTTAGATACATTATCGGGTGATGTTTCCTCTCCATGCATATATATATTTATTCCTCCCCAGGTCCCAAGCAGCAGATAGACACCAAGCTGCAGGAGCTAAAAAGCAAGCAGCAGCTCCTGATCCCCAATACCAGCAGCTCCTGGGAAGCACCTCCAAGGTCAGTAAACACTAAATGCCTCTGTAACCCCCCCCAGGCAGTGGGGTTGAGTTTTGGGGGGGTTTAATGGCTGCACTCCAGTTTTTTGGGGGGGAAGGGGGTGCAGTGGAGTTTGAGGACCTCAGGCACAGCCCCCCATAAACCCCCGGCTGGGGGGTGCTCACGTACTCCGGTGATCGGTGGCACTGCCGCGGCGTGACCTTGTGCAGAGGTTACCATGTGCACAGTGTCATTGTCACATGATCCAGCACAGAGGGGGTGTGGTCAGGCTGGTGGGAGTAGCCAGACAGGTGGGAGAGTTAGTGCCTGGTGTTTCTTAACCCTTCCTATCCCAGTATCCATGTGCTTTAACACATCTAGTGACAAACAATGATTGAGGATGCGGTTACATGTCGGCTGACAGTATACCTAATCTCGTTACCCACCACCACCCCCGGCGCTCAAATGGTTAATCTGTTCTAAGGACATTAGGAGAAGGTCACATTGTCCTTTCCACCATTTTTTTTGGTAGTAAATAGTCACTTCCTGGCTCCTAGCTGGGCTAATAGCCATAGTGACCTCCGGGACTCCATTCAGATAAGCGGCTGCGACGCGGTATATGCAGGAGCCATTGGCGTGTTTCTGGAGGCTCGCCGCGGGTGCCGATCAGAACGTCGCGGTTTGGCTGATTTTGTGCGCACGGCGTGTAATTTAATTGCTTTGTGTATTAAAAATCACTCGGTTTAACAAAAAAAATCCAAAACGGCTTAATCTAGAAGGAGCGGGTCCCCGGCACGGATATGGATGATAATTATGCCCCTTGTCGTATATTTTAGGCTGTTTGGAATCCAGGCTGGATTTTAGGGGTTAACTGATGAGTTTTCTTGACCTTTAAAACCCTGTCCTTTTTTGCGATTCTTGTTGCCCTTCGACCTTCCCGTGGTCCGTTCTTGGCTTTGAGATTTGGATGATCTGTTATGTTAGCCGGCTTTGGTCTTTTTCCTACTGAGCCAAAAGGTAACCGAGGCTGTGAGCGATGGGCCAACGTTTCTGGCTACCCTACGCCGGCCAGAAGAATCCTAAGCATAGACCGTGCGGAATCTGCCAATGGGGGATCATGGGAGTTGTAGTCTGTAGCCTTTAGTTGGTGCCAATCAGTCTTAAGGCTTATCTGCCAAAACACGACCAGCCCCGGCCATTAAAGGTCTTTTTCTGATGACGGGGCCGGATCAGATAACGCCGACAGAGCCTTCCCAAGGTTTCGGAAAGATCCGTCTGTCTGATACGCCGATAAAGCCTGGATGTATGTGAGAGACGATATACGTAGCGCCACGGTGACGTTGGACTATTAGAGGACTTGTCGGTTGGCCAATGTCATGTAAACATTGACCAAGAACCTTGAAAGAATAAAAAAAAAAAAGCGTCCTCCTAAAACGAAGGTTTCGATGAAACGATGCTGCATGGGAACAAAAATGGTATATTTGGGAATATAAAGCGCTGAGGTCACGCGATCCGATCGGTTAATCCGGTTAGGGATCTTAAACCTGAATCAGCCAGGTGTATAACGAAATATCTCGCTGCGGCTAAAGTACAATAACCCAACCGGGAGGCAAATAATGGCATAAAAAAAAAACAGCAGGGCGCTGGAAAATGTTACTGCCCCACGTAGGGGGGGGGGTGAGGAGCCCCAGCTATTAGAAGGTTTGGGGGCAGAAATGGCACCATTACTAGGGGGGGTGCCTTATCCCCCCCCCCGTTGTGCCTGATTAGTACCATTATATGGCGGTGTCCTTGAGCACATGGCGGAATCTGCGCATGATTTCTGGATCCATGCCAAACAGATATGCAAAGTCCATATAAGATTCTGTGTCAGGGTGCGACAGGCAGTTATCGGATTAACCGAACTGTGGGTTTTTTATATTTATATGTAAACTCCACTGCCCCCCCCCCCAAAACAATGCAGGCATTTCATGAGTTGGTGGGACTACAATTCCCATGATGCCCAGTCCAGTAGAGGACATACATTGTATGAGCCCGGGGTGAGTGGCAGTAGCTTTCTAGACGTCTGAGTGAGCGCGCATGTGAGTACGCATCCTCCAGCAAGGCATACTGAAAATCTGCAAGTGTTATTTTTAAGGCCAAAAATGGAATACGATCATTTTCTGCATTTATTTTTTTTTTCCTCTCACTATCTACTCTTCTCATTACAGTAATCCAGTTCCGAAACTTGTATTCAACCGGGTGAATGGTAAACGAACGCAGACTCCAGCCACAACCCCAGAGGAGGAGGTGTATACCCCGGCACACGAGGAGAACGTCCGCTTCGTCTATCAGGGTGAGATAGATGGTTGGAATATGTATTCCGCCCGCTGCGTCTTTGTTAGATTGCTAGCACCTATGGTCAGTGATGTACCGTGAATGAGAAGTGTCAGCCTTCCCAGGAGAGTGGAAGCTGTTATAGCTGAAAAGGGGGGGACCCAACGCCATATTAATGTCTCTGTATTTAGAATGTGATGTCATCGAAGTCCCTGTTGGTGTAATGGGCAGGTGTCCCAATACTTTTGTCCATATAGCGTAGGTCTTATAGCTGTACGAAGCCGGTTTTGTAACGTCCCGTTTTGCTCTGTCTTCAGCATGGCAGGACGTGCAGCAGAAATTGGAAGGACAGAACGGAGGAGCCACTCAGCTATACCAAGATCAGAGTCCGGACTCTTCCTTTAAGAGTAAGACCTCTCGCTTATTGCCCAATGCGCCCCATTTACCACTAAAGCCATATTGGTTACTTGTCTACACATTAATTGGTGTCAACGGTGGCGAAAAAACATGGTTTCTGATTCAACGTGCTGTCTAGACCACCTTGGTGGGGTTGTATGGAACACGACCACCTATGAAAGATGCGTATTGAGGTACTTGAAGCAGCCAATCAGTGGCAGGGAAGCGCTCCCTTTGAACGCATGCGGGAGTCTCGTTAGCCTCCCTTGGAACTCTCTTGTAAGCCAGCGGCGGAGCCTCCGGGACGGTGAGTCCACCGCTAGTGCCAAACATCCTGCAAGTCTAGATGCCGAGAGGCTAGAAACCAGAATTTAAAAGTAACTCTGCTATAATACGCATTAAAGTATATGATGGGTGGAGGACGTCCCTTTAATAGATTCCACTGATTTTTTTCTAGCAAAAAAATCCCAAAAGTAGTCATTTTTTACTGAGCAACAAAGATGGACAGGTCCTGGCATGAAGCCCAGACAAATGAAATGATCTTAAATGGCAAAAGCCTCTTAAATCAACGTTTCAATGTTGCCAACTACTTTAAGGAAAATAAATTACATTTTTTTAATGTAATCGTTCCAAGCGCTACCCCAGCCCATAAAATAAATATGAAACCAAACCATTTCTGAATATTCTGCATTTCCACTACTTGTGATTTATATTATATTACATTCAGCTGGATATTGTGTTTCATTGAGTGTTACTCACTATATTCATTAATTAGCTCTCTGTGCAATCTATACAAATCAGTTACATTAATATATGTGGGGTTTTAAATGTATATGTAAAAGTTACACCTGTATTGTATATGTTTCATTTTGGACCAAGGGTATCTGGACACTTTTGTAGAGCCGTTTTACCTCAATTGAACCAATTTGTTTGCTGAAGTTATAAGCATAAGGCTGTTGTATTTTTTTTTATTTTTTTTTGCGAATGAATGATACCACGTCATTATGGGCATGGTCCTTATCCATATATGTCCACCTAATATTCACAAAACTACTTTGTAAACTCTTGACAATTCTGAGCAGGATTGTTTAGGCATGCTTTTTTTTTTTTTGCCACTTTTGTCTAAAATATTGTTAAAACGCATGCAGGCTATTCTGGCTATATATATGTATAACTTCTGTGTTTCCTCCCATGCAGACTTCGTCCCTATCGATCTCGAGGAGTGGTGGGCTGAGCGATTCCTGGCCAACATCGAGAACTGTGCGTAAGGATAGGAGACCTGACGCAGGATGTACAAAATGACAGCCCCCACTGGATGCCATTCCCTGCCCCTCACTGGCGACAGACTCAAGCGTGGCTTCCCTCCAACGGGAACCCAAGGGGCTTTCAAAGCGCCTGAGAAATGAAGGCAGTATAATGACCTTTTTAGTCCTTTTTCTGGTGCTGAAGATCTTTTTTTGTCGTTCTTGGTCTGTCTTGATGCAGATGAGGACTCGAAACCCATTCTTTGCTGGGTCCCCCTTACGAAGGCAGAATAAGATGGTACTGGAGACCATCGTAAAACGTGTTCACCCTTGGAGGAGGGGAACGCCGGTTCTTGGCACGGCCTGTGATCTTTTTTTTGCCTTCACCCAGCTCTCTGTATGACAAACTGTGAATGCTCTGTCCTGCCGGCCCTTCAGAGCACACTACGGACCCGGTCGGTAGACTTCCATCAAGTTATTAGCATTTAAAACCGTTATCTAATGCAATATCCAAGACAAGTCTCCCTCTTACTCCTTTTTTTATACAGGAGGGGTCTGTACAGAGTGGGAAATGTCTATTTTTCTAAATAAAGGTGGTTTTTTCCTCGGGATGTGCGGGATTTGTGTTAATGCCACCAATTATCTCATTGCCCTTCCTCGGGAAACTGGAGGAAACCGTTCGATTCTATACGATCCTTAATCCCTATTCTGCATCGCTTGGCGTGTGTGTGTGTGTGTGTGGTTTAGCAACGTGTTCTAGATTGCACCATAAGCTGAGTTTTAGTAGCAAACATATAACTTAAATGTAATCCCCCCTAGGTGCTTAGAAGGTGGGTATCAGGCTAGATGTAGCATTAGATATGGGCATGTTTAAAAAATAATTTCGTAAAAGAATTTCGTATAAGAATTAAGCATAAATCCAACCTTTCCTAGGGCTCAATGTATAAGGGCTGTAGTGGGAATGTACAGGGTCATTGTTGAGTCTTGCACCAGTTGCATTTCATAGAAGGATGAGTGAGGTTCATTATATAAATACATTATTATATAAATTACAGCCCACCTGCATACTTTGGGAATCGGCTTTAAGTGGTACCAGCCGAAGAATGGATAAAATTTGCTAATTCCCAAAACGTTTGGTAACTACCGTATTTACTACGGATGCACCGATATAGCGGTGGCCGAAATGTATCGGCAAAATACCGAAACAAATAAAAAAGAAAAAACCAAAATAATCATCCGCAGGGGCCCTGCCGCTTCCCTCTGTGTTGCTCAGCAGAGGCTCTTTGCTTTCAAACAGACTGCGAGCAACGCAGAGACAGACAGCGGCCCCTGTGTAAGTCTGCGTGCGGCACCGGAAGATTACAGTTCAGGTAAGGGTGTATGAATGAGTATTCATACATTTCTGTGAATAAACAAGATGGAGGAAGTTGGTTTGCCTCGAGTCAAGCAGTTCAACAATCAACACAACCCTTTAGCAAATAAACCCCTAGAAAAGCTGCAGCTTGGAGGCGCATCAATCCACTCGATATTTATTATGCCGCTACCTGCTTCTTACATTCCCCAAACGTTTGTACGAGATAAAGCTGTGCACTAATGTCCAATAAAACAGAATCAGCTGGTGTTTGTCAAAAGAGCAGCATAAATAAGATTTATTAAGTTTATACAATCAAATGCCTTTTTTGGAGCAATCAAAAAAACAAAAAAGGTTGAAAAAGAAAAAAAAAAGGATCATATACATATTTCCCTCATTGTTCTCACAAAATACACAAGTTTCACTCTCATAATAAGCCGGACCTAAGACGGGTCACTCAGCGAGTATCGGTAAGTTACCCATTAATCCAACGGAAAGGGGGGCATTCACAAACACAACATCTGACAATTATCCTATAACAGGTTTTAGATGGTCGCTTTTAACCCTTTGTGACACCAATTACCAAACCACATACATAATTTGCGTGTGGATTTGCCACATTGGAGTTAACTCATTCTCTACCCACCTCTCTTTTGCCTGGCATGCAATTTTAACATCCGCCCAAACCCTCTTATAGGCGATGGGTTCCGTTTAACTTTCTTTTATACAGAGAACGCTATTACATTATGATTTAGGTGCCACTGGAAAGCCAGACTGTAAAAAGATTTAAGCTCCCAAAATGCAGCTGTGACCCCTAGAGCTCTTGGACCCTCTAATAGGAGCTCCAAAAGGCTATAAGGCACTGCGGGAGTTGGATAACCGCTGCATGTAAGAACCGCTGCAATCGTGAAACTGACCCCGCTTGGTATACCGAATGAAATGCACGGATCTGGGGACTGCCATTATCTCCCTGGTTAAGAAACGTCTGTATGTCCAGCTACCGGTGAACTACAAATCCCATGATCCTCCGCTAGCTTCAGGCTGTCCAGCTGCTGATGAACTCGTATGAACCCCGGAAGCAGTCTGGCCGCCGTCTGTCATTTGGGTTTCCCATCCGACTGGACTCAGTGAATAGTCTTGTAACAAATTAGAACCTGGAACCGTGGAGCACAGAAAGGATTTAGGCGGGTTAAAAATGCTGCCTAAAAACGCATTTCCTTCTTATTCCAGGAACACACAGCGGTCATACCCGCGACTGCAGAGAAAAAATTACTTAAAATTAGAAAGGCCGATCGGCCCAGCACCTCCATGCCTCGGGCCCTAGATTGCCGCTGCTGGATAATCATGGGAGTTGTAGTTCAGCGATAGCTAAACGGTTCAAAGGTTACCTTTCCCTGCCACGGAGAGGCATTCTGAAGAAGAGACAGCCCCGGGGAGAGCCAAACTCATGGACAGACATAAAGGATGGGACAACCATGGACGGATACACAAAATAGGAGGGACCTCAGGGCAGACGCAGAGCCAACAGCGTCTGCGTCAGGCCTGGACAGTCTCTACGTCAGTGCAGTTTTTTTTTTCCAGGCCAACATGCGCAGCCCCTCGTGGTTCACAGTCGCACTGCGAGAGAGGAATCATTTATACTTCCGGCGGCTGCTGAAAATGGCTGAAACTCAGGAAGACTTGTTCCAAGGAGATCTGGCTCACGCAGTAATCCTCAAGGTTAAATTTCTCCTTGGCCTTTTCTAACGTCCCAAACACCTGACGGGAAAGAAGGATCCAGGTCAGACACCCGAGAACGTGGCAGACAGGGACCAGCCAAGGGTAACTTAACGGAACAAGACTGGAGTGCAACACTGTATCAAGCTTTATTCCGAAAATATCAATATAGCTAAATATTCAGGGTAAAACCGGATATCTTTTTTATATATATATATACATGTCTTTAGTTAACGTGCATTCATTTGTGCCAAATCAGCCATTCAACCGATATCAGATCAACTAGCGCATGTTTATGAATACGCATATGGTTACATTTCCCAGAAGGAGTTAACGTCACGCAGAGTAAAAGCCACTATTTACCTGCGCCCAGCTCAGCTCCTGGCTGGTGATATGGTAATGCACCATGCCCTGGTGTTCATGTTTCAGCACGCTGCCTGCAACGGTACGAAGAAACACAGTAATGCTTGCTTTCGACACCTTGTTTGACAACTCTATTCATTCCTAAAGCGTTAAGGCTCAGAGAGGTGTGCAACACTGGACCATACAAAGCCTATCACACACCCTATCATTCCCATCCCATAAATGGCTGCAGCTATTTGCTAATTCATTTACTTTTAAGGCGTTTTTTTCAAAAAAAAACAATTACTTTTTTATGTTACTTTTCTTAATTTGCGACCCATCAGTTCCTGTTTAAAACATAAGCTTATCAATGGGTTAAATTCTCAACGATTAATTTGCGTTACAAAACACACAACTACATCCTGTTTGTCGATGAATAATGTCATGGTCATGTACCACATGGTCTAAAAGTGGTACATTAAATTGTACTTTAAATTGTGCCTGATTGTTATCTATTTAAAAAAAAAAAAAAAAAAAGGTGCTGATCATACTTTGTTTCTATGTTAATTTGGATATGTTTGTCTATGTCTTTTATTTATAAAAGAAAATAAAGACAAAAAAAATTGTACTTTAAAGAAAGGTAGTGGATGCCTGGAAGAGGCTGCCAGTGGAATGTGGTATAGACAAAAACAAGAAATGAATTTTAGAAAGCTTGCGATAAATAAGTAGAATAAGTAATTACTAAGTGATTCAAAAAGTGCAGTAATTATATAGGCTGAAAAAAGACATGCGTCCATCAAGTTCAGCCTTTCCTATACCTGTTAATTTGTTGCTGTTTGATCCAAAAAAAGTTCGCTCTTTTCCAATTTTGCGCTAACCAGGGACAAAATTCCTTCTTGACCCCCAAAATGGCAGTCAGATTCTCCTTGGATCAATAAGCCGTTTCCCCATAATTAAAGATTATATCCCCGAATATTATGTTTAATTACAAAGTGATTCAAAAAGTGCAGAATGAATGAACCAATTGGATCTGAAATACAACCATCTGTATCCATAAATCTATCGATGAACTCTCGTTCTGTACATGCCACCCATTCTCTAAATGTTTGCCGACATCATCTGCTACATGTTTGTTTACAGAATAAGACAGGAATGAGGTCACGTGGGTCTTAACAACCAGATCACAGCACAGGTCACACTAACAGCTGAACGCGTCATCACGTATGATGCAGCAGGACACTCGCCAATGGCCATACTGAAGGAGAACTTCATCCCCATAATAGAGGTCGCCAGGATTTTAGCGAAGGGAACTCTGTCTTTGGAATAATATTTTTAACATAACATATAAAAATAATAGTGAGCAGGGGGAGATAAATTAGTTAATATTAGAATTAAGTTTAAAATCCTGCTACATTTGTTACCTTTGCTTAGATCACACCATTTGTTCACTATAAGGTCTAGTCATTCACCCTCCAAACATCCCACCACGTGATGCCCACCTTTTCATCGCCCCACTCACCTGGGAAGATTGTATCAACGAACTCCTTGAAAGCAGATAGATCCTCGCCCCCTTTCAAAGTCTTGGCTAGTAAAGTATACCCGCTGCCAAATTTCCCTTTAAGGTGTTGAGGGCTGCCAAGGCACTTGAGCTGTCCATTCACCATGATGGCAAGACGGGTGCAAAGGGCTTCACACTCCTCCATGCTGGCAACACAAAGAAAAGCCAAGAAATTGTTACCCAGAAAGGAAGACTGGAACATAAATCAATCCAAAGGATCATATTAGTTATCTACAATACAAGCCTCTGGTTTCCTTGATTTTCTCTTTCTCCTCCTTGGTTCTAAACAATCACAGCTTTCCTTCTCATTCCATGAGAATGATCAAGGCATTGCCTTGACATCATAAGAACATTGTCCCAAACTTCTCTACCTGTGCGAGGTGATGATCACAGCCTTTCCATTCTCCCGTGTTCTTGTAACTGCATCCCACAACAGTCTACGGGCTACGGGGTCCATTCCTGTTGAAGGTTCATCCATGAAAATGACTGGTGGACCTCCAATCAAGGCTATTCCAGCGCTGAGCTTCCTCTTGTTCCCACCGCTGAGTGTAGAAAAGCATAGAATGTGTGACCGAGAAGTACGATAAACATGGGATCGAGTAAGAGAAAGAAAAACAAACAAACAAACAAAACAAAAGATATAAGAGGTGGACAAAGAGATAGTGATCATTCCTCCATACCTGTAATTCCGCACCAATTTATTGGCATGGGCTTCAAGAAGCAGTCCACGGAGCATGTTCTCCACGCAACTGACAATGTACCCCTCAGGGACGCCGCGCAGCCGAGCATACATGCATAGAGTCTCCCGTCCAGTCATATGGTCTAATAAGGGGTCAAACTGTGGACAGTAGCCGATACGCTTCTGAACCTAGGAGAGGTAGAAGTAATGTCCTTCAGGTCAAGGGATGAAAAAGCATGCGCCGCAGCACCGCGCAGGACAAAACACACACATAAGCAACCAAGAAACCATATGGTTCGTGAGGACGGAAGTAAGGGGGTGGGAAAAAAGCAAGTTATGAAGCCTGCAGGATGAACTTTATCCCAGATCCTTATGGCGTAAAGAATGTCCAGGCAAGAAGTATAAAGAAGTGTCTGACACCTAAATAAAAAAATCAGCGATCACAAGGTTTGTTGTCTGTGTTGAGCCAGCTGGAGGTGAGTTTGAGCTGAAGATCTGGGTAATTTATATAACGTAGTAATGATGTAATATGAGCGGCACATCGGGCCCTCGGCGGAATGTTGGCAGATAAGTCATCTGGAACGAACTCAACAATCTCAATCATGGAACAAGCCGGCGAGTAGAATGTACAGTAAACAGGGAGGAGATCATTTTGGTTTAAGCAATACCACCTATGTATAATATTTGGTGTTTGGTAATAAGCTTACGGCCTAAATCTTTAACTCTTTAAAGCTTTTGGTCAGCTACGTCTGGTGAAAGCATAAAGCATATTCGTTGAATAAAGCTCTTCTATATATTAAGCTGCACTAATTACTATATAATTAATGTTATTTGTAACTCCAGTAGGCTCCTTCGATCAGAAAAGTATGGTTATCCAATGCAATTCCTACAACAATCCTGTATTTCTCTAGGGAAAGCGTGTTAGTTCTAGATGTGTTACCTTTTTGATGCTATGGAGAATGCTGTGGCCATCGATATAAGCATCTCCAGAGCTGACCGTCTCATCTCCGGTCAGCATACGGAATGTGGTGGTCTTCCCTGCACCATTAAACCCCAGGAGTCCAAAGCACTCTCCCTTATTAACGGCCAGAGATATCCGGTCGACTGCAAGAACCAGGCTGCGGCGCCCGTACACCTTCAAGGTTAGAAAGAAACAGAAATTGTTTGAAAAACACGACAGAAAACTTTCGTCTTATGCTATCTGCATCTTCTTGTCCACCAAAAATGCCTCCACCTCTCTTACCTTGCTGAGTTCTCTGATGACCAGAGGACTTCCAAGAGTGGCAAGCTGTTCCACCGGTGACTCCAAAACCTTCTTCCTTTCATCTGCTACATCCCGATCTTCTGGAGGAGTAACAGGGGGTTCTGGTGGTGCCAGCTAAAAGTGGAACAAAAAGAAGGCCACTGTTGAGTTATGTTCCCAGAGCAGCATCTAATAGTTCATTGTGATTTGTATCCTTCCAATTCCAGATGGCATGCAGCCATTGTCCCCATGTGATAACATACTCCCCACCATTAACTTGTTCCCTATTTACAGTCCCCTTTCCATACCCAATGATGGCGTTTGAACTTGCATAACACGTTGTACAGGCGGCAGAGCACTTGGCTTTCGATGATGAAGAGGAAGCAGAGGAAGGTCAAACCTTGAACAGCCATGGCGGTAAGATATCGACCCACTCCAGGTGGGGACCAAGAGTAATAATTTTTCTGATAGCTGATATCTGAAGGGTAGAGAATATTGGAATTACTCTTTCAAACAGGTTCCTAACATAACAAGTAAAACAAATACGAGATGATCCACCAAGAGCAGACAGCTGCTTCATCCCCTGTCCTACGGTGCGTCCACGCTTGGGAGCATCTCAAGTTTTAGCTTTCTTGTGCCATTATATTTATAGCTATTAAAAAAAGGTATTGGGGGGCAGTTTATAATTACATAGAATTTGTGCAATATAATAAAAACAATAATAATAATAATATTACTATTATTATATCCAAACATACATATATACATATATATACATAAACCTGGCCACACGTTAGTACTTCGTATTAACATACACATGTAAGAGAATGCAGATATACTGTACGTCAGTCCATTAGCGGACTGTTACTCACTCATCGCTTTACAGATGAACTCGGTGGTAAGAGATTCAGTGCAGAACTTAATGAAGTGATAGTTTTCATAGAAGTCGCTGAATGATCTTCCCAGACAGTAATTGGGCAGCACCAAGAAGACCAGATCCAAGGTGTGAGACAGATCCACCAGACCAAGGGCTGATTGACACATGATGGGGAGAGAACGTGACAGCTTTACAAAAGTATTGTAAAAACACAAAAGCAACACAAGAGAGCAAACAAGAGATGGGCACAAACAAAACGTCACGTTCATCGCAGTCTCCAAGAGATCTCACCTGGAATGCTCATGATGGTCACCGAAAGGAAACTGGCAGTGCCAGATAGGATGTTGAAGATGGTCAAGCGGGTATAAGCCGTGGCGGTGGAGGTGAAGAGAAAGCTGAACAAGTACATCAGAGGGATGACTGCCCAGCCATACAAGAGCAACATCAGCATCACATCTACCAGGTGACGGTCATCGGTGTACGCTTTAACTTCAAAGGCCTGGAACACAACCTGGAAAGGACAAAATGCTCACAGGTCAAAATAATAGCGGACAAAGAAGGCACCCGAGTTACGAGCAGCGCGATGGCTTAGGAGGGATACAGCAAGGGAAACGGAGAAATTGGAGACCGGCATGAATGGCAGAATATGCATCCAGATCCAGGTGGGGTAAAGGGAAAAAGTAGAGGGATTCGGAAGTTGGTACCATTGAAGAAGAATGTATAGGCAACAGTAAGGGTGAGATAACAATAGTGAAGTAAGAGAGAAAGAACAGAGAATGAAGACGGAGCAGATATGTGTTGAGGAAAGAATGTAAAATGCATGCATACAGGTGTGTGAATTGATATTTAAGGTGTTCGGCCGCCCCTCGCACAGTTTGTTCTCACCAGCATGAATACGCATGGGATTAGGAAGTTTAGCATATCCCAGGTCAGGGCCGACAGCCAGTAGCTGAAAGACGACGCTCCGCTCACAAACTGCACGTGCTTCGATTTCACTGCCCTCTCCCCGACCAACAAAATGGAAAAGGTGCTCGCCAGGGAGGCCATCCCGTACAGCAGGTTAATGGCAATGGCAAAGCCGGTCTGTCCCCTCGAAAACAAGGAAAAATAAAACAAATGTAAAAAAAAATTATAATAATAATAAAAAAGCAATTGCTGGATTCAGAAAGACCAGAAGGGGTTTGTTATCCCTCATTTTTCTTACTGCTGAAGCTGGTCCTGCGCGGTCTCTGTAGTGTTCCGTGGTTGTGGGTAATTGGTGACGGAGATGGAAGCTTCGGGTCCGGCAATTAACTTAAAAAGAGCATTGTCTGCCAGGGCAAGCGCGGCAGCAACGGCATGGAAGGCCTGATTATTGAAGAGCGCGGTGAGTTTGATACGCGGGCCGACGCTCTGAATATCAGCGGCACAAAGGCAGTGTTCGGCAAACAGCGCCCCTTCGTCGGAGGCCTTGGCGAGAAGGTACTCATCAATGGTGTCTAAAACAAAAGCGAGACGGAATAAGTGACATAAATAAAAGCCAGGTAGCATGCAGGACAAAATGGTATATGTCGGCTTCCCCGTCTACATAGTTACAGGAGACTCACCACCTAGAACTTCTTGTGGTTCAGTCAGCTGTCCGTCAAACTGATCTCTGAAACTCTGAGCCAAGCTCTGTATCAAAGCGGAGGCATTGGGGGGCAGAGTGTACGGAACCACGGTGCGTCCGTACGGAGCAAGGCTCAGCTCAAGTGCTGGAGAGTCCTGCGGGCCAGGAAAGGTTTTCCCCACCACCAGTGCCAACGCGGTGAAGACAAGGGGCACCAAGAACTGTCCCACAACCATCTTCCAGTTCCGCCAGCTGTACGTTGCACGCTTCACAAAGAGAGCATAGAACTGCTGGCACCACATAGAGCACTAAAAAACCAAAACCAAGAGCGGGAGATGGAGACAAAGACAACAGTGAGTACAAATTAACTCTTCCCCCTATATTTTAGACATCACAAGGCTGGATTTTGCTTGAAACTTCCAGGACAGCTCCTTAAGTCTTCATTTCTATGATGAGCTACGCTAAGTTGCTGTCTGTAAATTGCGACATTGCTGATTTATTGCATACTGTTTCATATCAGAAGGTTCTGCCAAATATATTGCGCTAGCGTTTTTCCTCCAATACAAGCCCTTTTTTCACCATAATTACTTACCATGACTCTTCCACATATCCTCAAGCCAAACCATACATTTTTCCCAAAAGACACAAATCTTGGAGTCTACCCCAAACCCAAATCATTCACGATATGCTCTTACCCCGGCATTGAGTTTAATGTTGGAGCAGTCCTCGGTGATAAGCGTCCCGCTGTCTTCCGTACAGTCGCTCATAGAACAGGATTCTTCTGCTCTCCAGTCGTTGGCGCGCCGCTCATGCTGGTACTGGAGAGGGGGGAGCTGAATAGCCTGAATGTCCAGACTGGTGTCCACCAGTTTTCCCACCCTGACAAAGACAATTTCATACTGTAAGTGCACACAGAACAGCAAATAGGTCCATGTATTTACAAAAACAAAAAAAAAGTTTCAAAAATTTATATTTTTGTTAAAAAAAAGACAAAGGCAGCTGACAAGCAAGCGTTACATGTTATTTAAAAAAATAGAAAACTAAGAGTAACTATGAATATTGTTCTCAATGTAAATATTCTTTATGCTCTAAAGGGAGAAAAAAACATTAAGTGAATACTGGATTAAAAGTTAATAAGAACATTAAAAGGCGAGCAAGCAATTTATTTATTCTGTTGCATTACTCCTTATATCAGCTTCAATGAATGGACCGACAGAAACTCACCGTAAGAACACCTCCTCCATGGTGGTAACAGATGCCCCATAACTTGAAATCCCCAGCTCCCGCCTGCGCAGCTCCAGCTCCGAGAAAAGCGGCTCAAACCTGAATCAGATCACAGAACAAAAACTCACAGGTAAACGGTATAAACCCGCTGTATCAAATATGGTAATTTCTAGCCATTCCACAATGTTCTCGGCCCTCTGAGTAATGCGTCTGGTCACTATGAGTTTTAGGCACAGGCTTGTGACTTAAATGGGGGTTAAGAAATGTTATCGCTTTCGCCTTCGCACGGTGCCTGGGAGCCTTGACCAGGTGTACAAGGTACATGAATAGCGAGCGGAGGCAGGAGCATGCGGGGGTTACCTGTGGGTGCTTTCCTTGGGTAAGATGTAAGACAGTTCAGCTCCTGCGTTGCTCTCCAAGGTGGCATTGGGTACGTAACTGGTAACAAGCTCGGTAATCTCTTCCACCTGGCAGTGTGGCTCCTTCACCATCACCATGTGATAGCCGGCACCTGTTGGTCAAAGGTGAAAGGTCATCAGACAGAGCAGTAACTACTTACCATTTATTTAAAAAAAATGTCTTTCAGTTCTGTAATCGGATACTCTACGGGTAAGCCTAAAAGACCACACGATCTTGTTCTTGCTGCAGATGCTCACTCACCGTATTTGCTTTTCAGGAAAAGCGAGGACCCGCAGCACTGCAGCTGTCCCTGAGCCATGATGGCAATCCGATCACCCAGCAGATCAGCCTCGTCCATGAAGTGAGTGGTGAGCAGGAGGGTACGGTCTTGTTTGTGACGCTGTAGAAGATCCCACGTGTCCCTGCGAGATGCCGGGTCCATGCCTGAGGTCGGTTCATCCAACATCACAACCTATAATGAGTAAGGATTTTAAGAAATTAAATAAAATTAAAAAAACAAAAAACTTACAAATTGCCATGTCTAGAACAACTACCCAGGGACACATAGCTCAAGAACACCACTGACCTTTGACCCTGCAATCAGGGCAATCCCAATGGACAGCTTGCGGCAGGTGCCCCCCGACAGCTGGTTAGTCAGGGCATGGCGCTTCTCCTCCAGCCTTAGCATTTGAAGGATATTTTCAACCTCTTCTGGGCATTTCCAGCGCGGGCATCCCTTCAACTGAAATCAAGAGGACAAACCACAGCCGATCACTAACACACAAAGAGTATACGCTCGTGTAAAAGTTCACTGCTTCTGCCCAAAAGGCTGCTCACCCCTGCATAGAAAAAAAGATGTTCCTCAACAGTAAGACCCTGGAATAGGACGTCGTGTTGGGGGCATAGTCCCAGGCTGCGTCGGATAAGAGCCATGTCCCGAGTGATCTCCAAGCCCCCGATGTAACATTCCCCGGATGATGGTGGGAAAAGCCCTGAAAGAGAGGACACATGGCATGCGTGGGGTTAAAAGACAGAGGATAAAACAAGAATGGTTTGGTTAACCCGCACGGGCTGATAGACAGGATAGAGAAAATAATTAAGTACATGATAAATGTATACATAGGACTGCACATTTCGGGGGGTAATGGCTTGGGGTGCCACCGGAGGGCAGTACCTGTCAGCATGGAGAGGGTGGTGCTCTTTCCGGCCCCGTTGTGTCCCAGCAACACAGTAATTTGGCCTTCATACATGTTGAGGGTGAGGTCCCGCACTGCAGCGCGCTTCTTACCGTTCACGCGGAATGCCTAGAAGTGGAAGAGAGATCAACGACTCAAGGATCAAGAGATGGGAAATGACACATAGTTACATACGTTGAACATTACTCTGCAGGTGTAGGGTGTAGAATGCCGTCCGGCTCACCTGTGTAACTAAAGTGCATGCAGTGGATACCATGAGACCAGCGAAGCTATGCCTTCCACCCTACAGAAGCTTAGTGGAATACGTAAGAAATATTGGTACTGAAATAAATCAAAAAGATCTGATACTGACCTTCGTTAAATGCTTCAAACGGACCCCTGGCACCAGATCAGAAGGCTCCTCTTCTAAATATTCTCCTTTCAAGACCTTTTCTGGGTCCTCCTCGTCCTCCTTTTCTATACCCTCTGCCACCCTGGGTGTCCCGCACCAATAAGACGGCTGGAAAAAAGTGCGAAGAGGTCCAAGCCACGTAAGAAATGAATATTTCCTTACATGCTGGCGTTTGATGTGTATAAATAAGGTCTATCACCGACATCATAAACAGCCGGCCATGATATTACATTACCATACATGTCGTGGATATGCGCAGGTACATAAAGCTATGTGGGACAACTGGAGGGGGCATTATGGCTGTTGGGTATTAGTATATAGAATATAGTTTAAGGATCGGTTGGGGAGAACTCTTACCAGAATGAAGAAATACCATGGTTGAGGTACTCCATAGTCGCCTGGCATGACGGCCTCCACGTACCACCCAACGAGGAAATAAAGAAAACTATCGAACAGAAGCATCTGCAAGACCTGTCCCAGGGTGAAGTTATCATCCACGCTGACTGGAGTGAACAGATTAGTCCATTGAGCTCCAGTTCCTAAAAACACAAGCATAGACTAAAATTATACTTCCAAAAAAGGGCCAACATTATATATTCCTATACCAACGCTCTTCCATGCTAAGCTGAGTCTGTGAGAAGCAGTGCTTTTATCATTCACTAAGCATCTAGGTTGAGGACCTTGAGAAAGCTCGCTGAAGATTTTCTCTGGTTAGAGAAAGGTGTAATTCCACAAATGCGGTGTTCTCAGGTAAATTGGCCCAGGAAAGAGGGAAAGCCAAAGATGAAAAGTCAACTTGGTTCCGGGATAACGTGCAGAACCCTAAGAACAGAGATCAAGCAGGCAAATCAAACTGACCTTTGCCTTCAAACATCCCGATGAGCTGAGCCCCCATGGCCATGCCGACATTGGAAATAAGGCAGGACGCCAGCTTCTCACTGTGCGTTATTATGTCATAGCGAGGAGAGATGAAGAAATATGGAATGTAGGAGAAGAAATACAGGAAGCCTCCCGCTGCAGCTGCCATGTTCGCTGTTGTGAAACAAAAACATTAAAAAGGTAAGAGGGATCAGTTGGCCAACCTCAATCGATAATTATAATTATGTGAGCAGCCTCTGAAACCGTCCTGAATTTAGGTGTCGGAAGAACGCCGCCGACAGACATTTATCTCACCTCTGGAGAAGAAGCTGCTGATCATAAAGCTGAAGCAAATGGTGGAAACGGCAAAAACCATCAGATAGACAAAAACGAGGGTGGGATCACTCCGGGTGAGGACTGCGCCCTGTCCGCTTACCTGAAACACACATCAAGGAGTAAGACGGACACGGGCCGGGCACCGGGCCGACAGACATACAAAGCTAGACAGAGGCTTAATAGGGCTCAGAAAATTAATTATTTTAAGAAAAAGTACAGAATACAAGCGGATACACCATGGAACACATACAAACCTATAAAATAACTTAGCATGACTGTTTATTGTTTTCTCAAAAAGAGGAAAATGTAGGTTTTCTCCTTTTTTTTTTTTACGAGTAATTTCAGATGACTGGACTCTGACCTCACCGGCCAAGTTATCGAAAATGACACACATTAAAAAGATGACATAATACTCTAGATCTAGAGGAGTTACTGACCTGGACGCAGAGTAGCAAAGTGACAAAGAACACGGACACGCAGAGCAGGAGGAAGAAATGGATGAACCAAGCGGATGAGTGAAGCCAGGAACTGAGGCCCATGACACGCATGTACTCCTGAAAAACAAAGATTTGTCAGATTCGTGTAAACATGTCGATCAGATAACGGAGAACGGGAAATAGGCATAAACCACACAACGGGGTTGGCCGTTCCTAAATAGCCATTTTTTTTTAATTCTTGCAGTTCTGAAGAAGCATTGCGGACCGGACCGGAAGAAGCCGCACACGCACTCACCTTCAGTTTCCTTTCCTTCTCGAGTACCAGGGCGCGCACGATACTCAGCGAGGTGTACGTGAAGCTCAGCATCACCAGCAGAGGCAGCTGGTTCTGTATAGCCAGGATAAACAGGTCACTGACATAGGGAGGGAAGGGAAAACGGCGCATGGACACATCAATGGTGTCCAGAAGCGCGCGAGCGCTGTCGTTGGCGTGGTAGCGGATGATGGCGCGATCCACTGCATGCTGTACGGCAAGGAAGCCCTCACGCTGGTAACCTGCATGCAAAAAGAGGTGGGCTATGCTTAGTGGGGGGATTTTGGACCACTACCTGAATACTGTTTCTCTGTATTTCAGTTGCAGTTAAACAACTATAAGGGTGTATAAAGAAACAAGGGAGCTGGGGAGCATTTGCAACACCTGGATCCTTTCTGTGCTCCAATTATGGATTTTCCATACACATTGAGCATACCAGCAGATGTGTTCTAGGCTGCATCGTTACTCGGTCACTCGGCTGACCCTGTCCTCCAGGTACAAGAACGTCAAGATGAGATTATAGACAGCTGGAGATGAATGTTAAAAATCCTCTGCTACTGATCAGCATAGAGCTGAATATAGCTGATTAATGAAATGTTTAGTTGGCTTAAATGGTAGCTGCTGAGAGCCCCAACTACCCACTGTATCCATAGTAGGTATCCACCAACACAAGTTTACATTGAGCTTTATAATAAAGGTGTGATGACCATGCATCAATCCCATGTGGGTGACTTTAACAAGGAGAAACACCCCCATAGTTAATGGCGGCTGCAATATTCATCTATAAGGATGACCCTTTTTGGATCTCATTCTCACCAGGATTTCCTCCGGTATCGTCTTTTGCTTCACGTGGTCCTGGCAGCTGGAACAGCGGAAAGAGGTATCTTGTGTGCCAGTTTCGATCCACATTTGGGTTCAGCCCAGTTCGCTCGCTTAACGGTGCGTTCCGTGGGCTGTACTTGAAGCGCAGCTTGTAACTGACCTATGACAGCAGCAGAGAGACAAAGACTAAGGCGGCTGACCAAGAAACGGCTCTTCAATGTCAACAAGCAGGCTGTCTGAAGGCACTGAGGAAGAGAACCCCTACAACCTCAAAACAGAACATTGCAAAATTCTTACAGGGAAATGATTTACTTTGCATGAAGTCCAGCGATATCCGGTGACCCGAATGGGGCACATTAGGTCATTCTGAGAGTTACCTGGAGTGGCAGAGGATCATCACTTTGGTTAAAGCTGTTCTCAAAGACCAAAGCAGCCAAAACATTGCCGGACCGGTTGTCGTGTCTGATGAACTTCTCAAAATCAGCTTCTGTGGGAAATCCACGAGCTGCAGAGAAAAACAGAAGCCGGGAAGGGAAGTTAGTAAAATGTATGGCACATAATTACCCCCAAAAAACAGAGGAGAACGAGGTCATGACATATGATGACATCAGTTTATATAGCTGGCTGTCGCATGGAGAAGTTCTACGGTGCTACGTAGAACGGCAAACCAGTTGGATGGGATTGGGGGTTTTATTTTAGATTTTCTTTTAATGTTTTTTAGAAATGATATTTTCAGGAAATTGTTATAATGTTATCTACCACTGAGAATCTGACATATTCTTATATATGAGAAGAATTTAGGCCACAGCTATTACAGAGGAATTCATTTGAACGTACTTTTAAAACAAAAGGTGTGTCGGCCGAGCATTGAGCGCCCGATTGTTTACAAGGTGAGAAAAAGAACACATTCGCTTAAATATATGATTAAAATGATAGGAAACATTAAAGAACTAACGTGAAAATAACACATAATAGAAATCAAAATAACCGCTGAATGTAAAGTGAGCGGGGAAGGGATTGTAAGACAGGTGGAGTTAGGGGTCAGAGTACTTGAGGGGCATCCATAGTTCAAGAATGGGTTAATATTAGAGAAATGATGGCTTGGTAAGCGATGGACACTAGGGCGAAGAAGTACGTGAACTACGTGAAGTACATAAAGAAGTGAAATAAGGCGGAGGAGGGTATTTCCTAGGTGACGCTCTTTACCTCGGATGTCAATATGGAGGTCTCTCTCCACAGCTTCGGCAATGTCTCGGACGGCATCGCTGCGGGAAGGCACATAAGCCAGCTCCCAAGGACCAAAACTGTAGAAAAAGGAGGGCATGGAGGGGGAGCCCATCTCTTTGTATACGGTCGCGTTGGGATGCGTCACCGACGGGACCCTTTGGCGCAGTGCAATCAAGATGGCAGAAAAGAGGAGCGGCAAAGCCAACTCAATCACGGTCACCAGCACCTGGCGTTTCTGTAAAGAAAAGGGGGCCGAGTTATATCACCCACATATTGGAAACCCCACCAGCAAGACATCTCTCAACATGACCCTGTTTTGTAGACCACACAATCTTGAATATTACTTGAAGGGTGTAGTTCTTCCATAGGAGAAGTCCCAGCTGTCTAAACACAACCATCCTGGAATCAGAGTAGGTCGCGGGGTCCACAGGCTCTGCGAAAACATAAAATGTAGAATATCACCCAACTCATAAAACATCAGCCGATTCCCACATCCACATGACTTTTAGAACCGCAGACACTTCTACCTGTAGACTCTGTAGACCCCATAATGTGTAGGATCGTTGTGAAAGGAAAAGGAAAGTTCAAGTGACCCTTTAGCGCACTGCCATAGCACTTCTCATTCTTCTTAAGTGTTCTGAAGGCTTATCTTTGAAGGCGAGTGGGACACTTGTGGATGGAGGAGGGAGAGGGCAATGACGCAGGTAGACCACTATTGCAAAATATGCACACCGAGGTGCGATATTTTGCAACATTAACACTTTTAGCTCCCATGGAAGGTTCGGAACGGGTGAGCAAATCATCCAAAAAGGATTCGCTACGGAACTTTACCAAGAAAAAATATACAAAACAGGGATTCTGCAGACGTTTAATAACAATTACACCCGGCAGTATAGCCAAAAATCCCATTTACTGATTGAGTTATGATCTGAAGATATTTAACATGTAAGCATAACAAACAAGGCTGAAAAACACAATATTCGGGGATATAATCTTTAATTATGGGGAAACAGCTTATTGATCCAAGTTGAAATCTGACATTTTGGGGTCAAGAAGGATTTCTTTCCCTGGTTAGCGCAAAATTGGAAAGAGCCAAAATGAACAGATATAGGAAAGGCTGAACTTGATAGACGCATTTCTTTTTTCAGCCTATATAACTATAGCCAGCTAACGATCCATTGGCATTTCTTAAAGAGGTAAACGGTGAAATGCGTAGCGATAATGAGACAGTAAAATGCTAGATACCCCGCATTGCTGGCTTTGTGAAAGGAAGAGGTTAATGAATTACTAGCAGGATATTTAACCTTTTGTTGGTGCACTGCATGCCCATCTGGCATCTAAAGGGCTTAAGGAAGTGAAAGTATCATTTGGAACGGAAGCTGAGAGACCGTAATGGATAAATGGTGAAGCAGCAAACAGCCCAAAAATGTTTCAGATTACACGGAGAGGAAAATAATAGTCCACCCCGGGGAAGGCGGCTGTACGTAGCTCGGAGCCAACTAAAGCGGAAAGTCCTTAATGGAACAATGCCGTGCAAACGTCTTTCCATAAGTGATAATTTGTACAATTAAAGGGGTTTAGATGGAGTAGACAAACAGCAAGAAATGTAAAGTGATCAGTACTTACCCCCTACTCCGAAAAGCACCGTGTGAGTCTGATGCCCAAAAACCTCAATATGAACACTTTACCCGAGTCTCCAAAAAGTACACCTTCGTTACGGAGCATTCCGATTGGCTAATCAACCTGTCTGTCATACTACTGCCCGATAATAATGGGTGGTATACACTACAGGCAAGTGGGACTAATCATTTGGCAGTGGAAGTGTGGAGGGGAGAGGAGGAGAGGAGGAGAGGAGGAGGAGAGGAGATGAGGAGAGGATGAAGGCTCTGAAGTATTACAGATTCCACGCACTTCAGCGTCTTCTTGCTGCACAGAAAGAACAGGGGGTGAGGGGGAACGGGACATCGTCCAGCCATACAACCAACATGGTGATCTTTTCCGAAGGCCAACCACTAGGGAATCCTCTCTACCAAAACTAATATAGAAAAGACCCAAGAGGTCTTCAAATCTTATGTGACTCTAGATATTACTCTTGGAAAGTTGGTCCACTAAAAGCTATAAAAAAAAATCTCTGAATTATTTTTTTGGGCCTATATGGCAACATCTGTGTTCAAATTCCTCCCATTGCCAAAGTAATTTGATTTTATCATATGTATGAATCATTATATTTTACTGGCTCTGTGCTGATGTCACTTGGCATCAATCGCTAGCCTGTCCTGCCCAACAAAGAGGTATTCGAGGGACTTGTTTGATTTCCTGGTTAATCCAAAAATTTCAAAATTGTACGCTTCTCTCCCAAGTTTAAGGGAACGGAAAAAGCGTCTCTCACCCCTCCACAGGCCGCATATTAGCCACACGGGATTTAAAGCAATGTGGTGGCCAAGAGGAAGGCTTTAAATGTCTTCTGCCAACAAGATGACTGCCATGAGACCCGACCTTTGGACGTATAATGAAACCATACCAAGACATAGCAGATAAGCAGCTGGTGGCATATCGGTCGAATTCTCCTTATGAATGGAAAAATGTGGGAGGTTTAGAGCTAAAAACTAAAGAGATTGACAACCAGTAAGTTGGTCTAGGAAGGGAGGAGAGAATGGGGGTAGTAAGGAGTCCAACACACCTGACATTTCTAACCTGGCATCGAGTTAATAGATATATCGTAGGTCAAAACTTAAAAATGTAAACGTTAACAATGTCTCTTCCCAATGAAGATGTCCTCCCAAACTGTTAAAACCTGCTGATTGTAACTTAGGAGATACCCCAAGTAGGTCAGGATCAGGGCACCATACAATATGCTGGTCTACTGGTCCCACCAAAGGTGATGAGAGTCTTTCTCCGACGAAACAACATCTAGCTGAAGAATTCTATCCAATACGATCCCCACGACACGATACAAACCATGTTTAATTTCAAGACTGTTTCAATTGTGGGTGGTATCAACCATTTTGAGTTCTTCAAGGGCAACGGTCATTAAAACAACGCGTTCCAAGTTTCCAAATGTATCGATGAATTAGAACGTTTGATTATAGATATGTCTAACAATTATATGTATTTTAAAACAAAAACTTGGGGCGCTCCGAGTTTTTGTTTTGTTGTTTGATTTAAACGCAGTAAGGGAGTTGCGTTGTTTCTTGTTGAGCAGCCTGTTCCACATATTTCTGTTTAACTACTGGAGCAGCGCCAGTCAGCTTTATTATACAGTAAATAGAATTATAGATATTTGTGACATGGCCGAAGAATACTTCATTGCCTGTTTAAAAGGGGATAGGGGGAAAAGGGATAGGAAAAGCGCCCCGTCCAAGGACACCAGTGTCCACGGCAAGGTTTGTGAAGATCCACTGAACGTCATTAAATTGTCCACCACTGACCCCAGTAAATGTCCACCATGAGCAATGTTGGTGCCGACCCCTGGGGGGGAAACCTCTTATTAGCTATCAAAAAACATTAATAATATTGCCATAAGGGACAACAAAACCAGCAACTCTAATATCTTACCTCGATGATTCTTAGGCGATAAGTTATATCGGCTTCTGCCAGCTACAGACTTCCACGAAGAGGCTGGATAAAGAACCGGTCTTCGGCTGGATCTTCCTCAAACGACCGTTTTTCGCTTTCAAACCCCAATACACAGAGTAATAGGTTTGTTGACTTTCATATTTTAAAAACACAGAGGAACTACAGGTTGCAAGGTAGGTTACAGATTTTACGAGGGATCGTCTGCAGATCGTGGCTTCCTGTTTAGATGATGCTTTGGATAAGGGCTTCGCTTTACAGCTTCTGTCTCAGCAGATTAGAATTCATGTCCCATGTTTCTGCCCCAGGAATCCGCGCTGCTCCTATGCTCCACGATCTCTCTATAGGGTGTTTATATAGGCAGTCGTTGCAGCATCACTCGGAGGATTCCATCAATGAAATCTTAAAGGACAGCCACATCTCCGTTGGTGTCTCAGGATGACTGCCGAGTCCTTTGTCTTCTTCAGGGCAGATAAAGTAGCCCCGGAGGCTGTCTGAAGGCAGATGTCACACAGTCACTGTCTTCAGGAGCCCTTTGTTTGCAAGGCCCCAGGCATTATGTGACAAGCCCTGCTGTATCTGATGTCCCCGCCGTTACAACGTCTCCCTGATCGTGAGCGCTGCCTGCCTTCAGTGTATGGAACCAGAGCCCATCTTAAATGCAACAGGGTGACAGGGCAGGGGCTGTCTCTCTCCGGGGTGACCCAGTCCCTCAGTGAATGTCTCTGAGGGCAGGAGCTGCGGTCTCTAGCTCTGGCTGCAGGTCTCAGTGTGTGAGCTGATGTCTCAGTGTGTGAGCTGATGTCTCAGTCTGTGAGCTGATGTCTCAGTGTGTGAGCTGATGTCTCAGTATGAGAGCTGATGTCCCTCAGTATGAGAGCTGATGTTTCTCAGTGTGTGAAGCGATGTCTCAGTGTGTGAGCTGATGTCTCAGTGTGTGAGCTGAATGTCTGCAGTGTGTGAGCTGAATGTTCAGTATGAGAGCTGATGTCTCAGTGTGTGAGGCTGATGTCGTCAGTAAATGCGCGCTGATGTCTCAAGTATGGTGAAAGCTGATGTCTCAAGTATGTGAGCTGATGCTCAGTTAATGCGAGCTGATGTCTCAGTGTGTGAGCTGATGTCTCAGTATGCGCGCTGATGTCTCAGTGTGTGAGCTGATGTCTCAGTATGCGCGCTGATGTCTCAGTGTGTGAGCTGATGTCTCATACTGCAGTTGCTCTCCTTCTTCCCAGGTGCTGCAGTCTCTGTGCCGCTCTATATTTCTCCAGATGCCCCAGTCTCTGCCCTCCCCCCTCTATGGTTCTCCAGGAGCTCCAATTTCTGCCCCCCCTATCCCTCTTCGAGCCCTGGAGTCTCTCACCCCTATGTCTCTCCGGATACTGCGGTCTCTGACCCCCCGATCTCCCTTCAGGTGCTGCAGTCTCTATCTGCCATGGATTCAGACAGCCGATTACGTCACCGTTCTCCCGACGAACACAACACTGCCTCAATTCCCAGCCGCTTCCGGGTTAGATCACATGACCAGACCCTGGCACTATCACGTGACCAGCAATGCCCCTGCTGGGAATCAGGCCGGGGGGGGGGGGTGTGTACAAGGCGAGCTGATCAGGTTCATCCTGTGTTTGTGCCCTTTGTCTGAGTGGAGGAGGGGCACCGGGGTTAATAAAAGAGTTGAAGGGCAGATGGTAGTGCAGATAGGTTTAGAAACAGGGCTGGGTGCGACTATGTTTTTAAATTGTAACCACAATAGGCCCCAGGCATGGTGATCGTTATTATGGTAAATGAAGTTGTTAAAATGTTACCCCAGAGGTTCAATATGCATGATCTGATTAAAAAATAAATGTTTTTGCTGTTGGTATGTTATGGTTGATATCCCTGCTTGAATGCAGGTGAAAAGTGTGTAACCTCCCCCAATAATAAAAAACCAAAGGATTTGATTAGAGCAACTGCCACTAAGGTGTTTTGTCCCCAGAACAATGGCGGTGGGCCAGGATAGCACAAATTGCAGGAAGATTAATGGGTGAACCACAGAGCCATATAAGTTGGCCGGGTGGGCCAGCCCGGCACAGATCTCTCTCAGGTGATCGTTTTCTGAAACCACAGGAGACCCAGCAGGCACCAGAAAACTAAGCAAGTAGTTCACAAGACACGAAGGCCAAAGGTGAAGCAAACCCCGCTTGCTTCAATGATACCAAACGCCAAATAATAATAATGACATCATTCCTCATTCCACACTCCTCTCGGCAGACCACCGACACTCGGCATGTCCTGCTTTGAAAGGCAAAACAATTCAAAACATTAATTTGCTTTGCAAAGCATTCTTGGGACGGCACCGAGAAAATGGCCAACGGCTACTCAGAAAGGCTCACATTACCTTCTTTAAAACGTCTCGTGCCAGATTTGCGACCAACATATATAACCTTCAATAAAAACTATCCAAAGAATGCAGCAGCTGGAGGTTTAAAGTCATATACACCTGCGTTACGGCCCATATATTTATATATAAGCATGGTTAGAGAAACAGATGTACTAATGGAACAAAATTAACCCCCTCCTGTAGTCTGTTGCGTTTGCCAGGCTGCCATGCTTATAACACGGTTGGGGTCACTCCATGCTTCCAGCCCAATCCCAGTCTTTAGGAATGGATTTATTGGTGCAATTTACCCAACAATGCCATATAACCGATATCAGGATAAGTGAACTAGCTGTTATACCCAGATAGATGCATAAAAGTCTCTCCTCCAGGCTATACGTCTTGGGATCCTATAGTAATTCCCGATATATTTATTTATGTAGTCTCAGTAGGGAAATGGTTGTAACGGCAAAGAGACAGTCCTCCCATGCCAAGAGCGTGACCCTTAAAAACGGCATAGCCTGGCCAAAATTAGCACATTGGATGGAGTATCTACCCCAAGTAACAACAGAGAATAAAGGGATCTATTGTTATAACTTTAGTGGCCAATATAGAAAGACATTTCTGGTGAATTCAAGTCTGAAATCAGGGTCAGACCATGCCGAGCCGTGCCAGTTTAGACGTAGCTACCACCTATGTTGTGAATGCATAAATTGCTAAATTAGGTGTTAAGGAGACTGGAAAAACCATGTCCATTCACAGGGTATATAATTTTAACGTGATGTAAACACATCCTTTGGGTTGTTTATACCCCCCGACCATTTCAAATTTATAGGAACCCAACCATTGATTTGGAATTAAATGAACAGAAGAGGAACATCCGATTTTGTTTCTTTTAAATGACAAAAATATATATTTCTCTTTACAAAAGAATAGAACAGGAGCGGGGGTCTTTACATGGGATCGGTGAGATTTTCTTCACTGTGCTGCGCTTGGTTTTTTCGCTTCACCTGCCTGCGACCAGTCTTATAGTGGGGTGGCTGCGGATACGGAATGGGGGCCACTTTCCCAAGAGAATGTCCAGGGGTCGGAGTAAAAGGAAGACCGATGGGAGAAGAGGTAGGACTGCCCGCATTGCTCACGGACGAGTATCCGGAGCTGTTTTCTGCGCACAGTTTGGAAGGGTGAGCTTTGGAATCGGACTTCATCAGGAACGGGACTGGGTGAAGAATGGCAGGGATGTCCTCGTCGCTGGAGTCAGGACAGTGCTGGTGTTCAGCCTTAACGAAAGAGACGTCCAATACTCCACTGGGTGCCGTGACTATAGGGGAAAAGATATACAAATGTTAAAGAAACCTATTGCCACCCCTTGTGACATTAATAGTAAAGTAAAGCAAGTGTTGAAGAACACAGTACCCAAACCCGTAAAGAAGGATGGGGTTCGTTATGTTATTTCTCCACGTATAGCACAGGATTCCTTACCGTCTCCTTCCCGCTCCCCCTCGCTTTCCCGGTCTCCTTCATAGCCCGAGCACGATGAATCGAGACTCCAGTCCAGGAAGTTCCCAAGCAAGGCTTCCTCTTGATTGGACAGCTCAGCAGTGGGCGTGGTCACAAAGCTGCCCCGGTCTTCCTGTAGGCCATCCTCTCTGCGTCTGCGGAAGACCAAGCCGGTTATCATACAGGAGCCCATCACACCCTCTTGAATTCAAGATGAACGGCGCATCCAACTAATTCCATTAAATGACCCGGTTTAAAACTAACCGTTTAACTAAATGAAGATGAATTCAGTAGGGGAAAAAAAAAAATACATTTGTTTCCTGCCCTAAAGCCCTACTCACGCTTACCGTTTATAATGGCTGCCAACACAGGAGGAACATCTCAAACGAGAAGCAATAACCTCCCTGATTCAGAAAACAGGAAGATGCCCGCTTCTCTTCTATAGAAATGAGACCGGTTTCTAATACTAATCCAATTTCCTAATTTAATTATAAAAACACCATTACGTTGGGTTTTCTTTTTTTATAATCTATAATCTACCGGGAGGAAGATGTAGGATTTGGCCGAGACAGATGCCCTTTTCATAGTAAGTTACACAGATCACCTGTCCACCAACTCTGCAAATCATCAGAGGCAACCTCCACAGTAACAGAGCAGAAAGATAATACAAACACCCACGAGGTAATTAGTGGGAGATAAGACCGTACGTTAATGATTGTTCACTTGCGGGGAAGATTAGCTTCTCTGCTGGCATCTGACAGATGACAGGGTATGGCTGTTGCCATGGGCTACATGCATGATCTTCAATACAATAATAAAAAGTAATATAAAGAAATATATAAAGTTCTACAGTGCTCATGGAGAACGTTACCTCTTGGTTTTGTTTCCAGAAGGCGAGCACAGGAATGGATGCATGTCGGCGGCGCTGAGAGGAGACGCGGGGGATTCTGCGTCCTGCAGAGGGACTCCGAGCAGCGCACACAGCTGGTTATGGTCCATCACCTGCTGACGACAGCAATCATACTGTTACCTGAGCCAAGCACCCACTCCCATCAGAGTGGTCAGAAGCAAGGGATCCAGAACCTGTCAAACATACAGCCCGTCAGCAGGGCCACAACGGCCCAGCAACACGAGGACAAAATATCCTAAGAGACAAATGTGCCAATCCACAATGCTTCTCACGGGCTACACAACCCAATCAGAGCACTGGATTTTGGGAAGCAGAACTTAGTTTGCCCCTTTGGGGTACCACGGAAACAGCAAACGTGTCTTGTCAGGGCAAATAAATAGGCTCGCCACCACGAGAAAGAATGGGGGAGCCTATTTCTTGCCGTTACAGCCCCATAGGCCTTGGATACCAACGTCCCTTTGGCTCACCTTCTCTTTGCTGATCTGGTCGTAGAGTTCATCCTGGAAGCGTTGCTTCACCGCGGTCAAAGACACCTGCCGGTGATCTTTGGGTGCATCATCATGGAAGCTAAACGGTAGAGGAAAGAAGTTACCTTTACATACGGCAGGGCTCAGATTCCAGAGACATCTGTTTATTTAAAAATAAGTCTTTCAATGCTTTTGCGAGCCAGCCGTGGCATCTTGTGCGATTACTCATGCCCCGTACAAACAATTCTGCGTAGGATCCGACTAACGAGAAGACAGTGACTCAAAACCCTGCAGCCAAAGCAACGGCCGCGACAGTATTTTCGAGTACCGCACTCACCATTTCTTGTGGAGCAGCAGCACACACGGGGTTAGGTGCTCCAAGGTGAAACCTGTACTCTCAGCCAGCTGAGCCGGCCAGGGAAGTGCTGCGGGCAGAAGAAAAATTATATTCATATAAAAATTATACAAAGAGCAACACCTAAACCAGACAAGCATTCCAGACCAGGTTATGTATGATGATTATTGTTTATATCATGCAAACAGCAACAAATAAAAAATTACGCCAGTGATTTTTTTTGTTTTTTAGGGATATGACAAAAATTTTATATTAGGAAGGGTAGCAAAAAACTGCATATATGTATTAACTAGTATATGGAGAGTATTTGGGTGTTTTGCAGCAGAGGAATAAATTAAATATGAAGACACGTGCCTTAAAGTCACATGAGAAGACCAATGATGCTCCTTGTTACATGCCTATTACACGGGGTGGGGTGGGGGGATTGTAAACACGAGGATAGCATGTGAGCAAAATTATTTGTCATCCAGGCTAAACCGAGAGGCATGGTACACAAGGAGCAGTTTTGTTGGCGTCAGGACATTGTAGTCACGGACAGGTTGTCCACTATCCCCCACCTTGTTTGTGCAGAATCCTTGCAAGAAGGAGAGCGCCTGCCGCAAGCTGAGCCGGAGAATACATAGACAGCTCGGTATACAGCAGGGACAGCTCGGAGATGTAGCTGCAAAGGTGCGAAGTGCTCCTATCCAGGGGGGCGATGTGAGCGAGGACATCCTTGTAATCCACTACGGTCGGGATCTGAGAAACACAAGACAGAGATATGATATGAAGCATGCTGGCCACTTAATGCACTAGAAGATGGGTCGTCTACGGGCAGAGCTCCTCATCACCAGTGGCTCTTTCAGGAAGGCGCCATGCGATAACTTTACAGGGCCACATTCCTCACCTGGGCCCCAACTTTGTTCAACTAGAAAATTACCTTCATTTGAGGACATTTCACTGGCATAGTAGACGGGTACTAAGAAGAGTTGGCCAAAGTACACAGCCCATTGATAAAATAAATTAATTTTTGTTTTAACCTTTTGTCCGTAGCCTTAGAATGGAAATACACAAGAAATTATTTTTTGCCGCGTCTAGTAAATAATCAGATCTCTGTAATTAAATGCAGCAGCAACCAAAAACATACCGGTACTTGGCATTATTCAGCCAGAGGCACAAACCATACCCAATATGCTATATTAATAGATTTAAAAAACAAAAATACACCATATGATCACTTAAAGTAAAAATAAATATAGTGTTTGGGTTTCGTTTTTTTAAGGTAACAAAGCTACAAAAAATATTTTTAAAATAAACTCACTTGAGCGTCTAAGTTCAAAACAAGAACTTTGGTAAAGAGACACTCAGCCCTACCCCAAACCTTAAGGAAACCTCAGATAAAAGAAATGGAACAGAATTCTAGAGATCCCCTTCCCCCTTTACAAGCCGTGTGTACACAAAGGTGTGCCGGAGGAGACCAGACACTTAACCATCTCAGTGCCACACAGGGGGCACTTACTATTTAGTTGCCAGTGGGGTGTAAGCGCCCTTCGTGCATTAAACGCTTTGCAAGGTCTGCAATGTTGGTCTGAAGTCTTGCTATAAACATACAGCACGTAGCCAACTTGCGCGGCTAACTGCGCATAGAAATAAAAACGGAAAATATATTTTGCAGAAACAACGGCAATAAAACACGGCGGAGACAAACCTACCCTGATCTTTCCTTCCAGAGCAGAGATGATCTCTCCCATCATTCGAACTAAATCTTCATATTTATAGGTGTTGTCTGTTAACCAGACGGCTTCTCGGATTGTCAGAATCTCTTTACTAATAAAGCTGCGGAAATAACGACGTGTTCATTAAATACGTTCTGAAATGCTTCTAATTTCGTATTTAGTTCTCCTGGAGATACGATCATTATTGATACTTGATCCATTGATTATGGAGACTGTCAATTAGTATTGATCCTTACCGTGTGCAAATAACCATGCAGGCGATGCCGACGAGCTGGAGTTTGGCCCGCGGAACACAGCGGAGCTTCAGGTACCGATCTACCAGACCCACCGTCATGTGCAGGCAGAGGCTGGAGAAGTCCTTCATTGTGGCCACTTCCACCAGCCAGTCAATGAGGATGTACCTGGAGGATAAAAGGCATCAACGATTACATATTGAATAACAAATGGCCGCATGCTACAGCAATACCTGTACAAAAGGAACAGGTCACAAGCTACGTAGGATTGTATTCTTAGCTGGTCAAAAACATTTGAATGACCAGCGAGATCGAGCATCACTCGCATTCTAGATCATGGTGAATAAAGCCGCGTCCTGAAGCACACGGTGACCACTTGAGGATCCTAGCAGAGATTTCGAGATCGACCCACTTTGACCAGAGAGTACTTTGTAAACCACTTACCGCATGGTGTCATTCATGCCTTTCTGCTTCGTGAAAATCCCAGCCTTGTTGATGGGGAGGGAGGACTGGAAGACCTGAGACACCATTTCTGAAGCTGCCTGATGTTCTTGACCGGATTGGTTCCTTTGCCAACTGGACTTTGCCAGCGTGATCTGAGAATGCGAGAAAAGAAAAGATAATAAATAATATATATTTATTAAACCAGTATGTAAATCAAGTCATTTACCTAGCCCAACAGGAGAAGCCGGGGGGGGGTTAGTGTATAAAACTTATGTTTATCAGAATTAGTATATATTACAAGGACCCAATAGTTACAGAATTTCTGTTATTTTAATGGACAAAATGTGCTTTTCTATCAGAACCAAGCACATTTCTAAGTGACCCCATATTTCTGAACAGTAGCTTAATTTAATATCTATCTCTATCTATTAAACAAGGGTTAACTTCTTTACCTGTGCATCCCAGCAACCCCGTGTCGCGAAATCTCGAAGCTGCCGGAGGCTTTGTAGATATCTACCGGGATCAGATAACTAGACAAACGGGAAAGACGAATAAAATAGTAATTAGAACGAGATATTTAGCACTATCTCCAGTGTATTTGAACCGAGGAACTTAGATATGATACCCAATGCCCAGGTTTTAGCAGCACCGGGCTCACTACCAGTGGTTCCTTTGTATTAAGGCGCAATATAAAAGATAATAATAATAATAAATAATAATAAAGAGACAGCCCTGAGAGCTCTGCCATTACATCTCTTGACCTATAGTGTGAAATTCCACCAACTTGAGTTTGTAAATAAAAGCGATTCTGGTGCAAAGTTAGGGATATGGTCTTATCACAATTCTCGGGGGGTTCTCTGAACCGTGGTTTAGTGTTCTGTGTAATCACAGAATGAGTAGAGGACAATGTACCTCGGTGATGCATCTTTTCAGCCATTGCTATTAAGTTACTCTGTGGGATAATCCATACTTCTTAAACGGAAGCGGCTAAACGGAGTAGAACCACAGCACGCGCTGAAGGACGGCGAGTCGTTTGACCGAGTAAAATCAATACTCACGGCTGTTCTCTGGTTGGCTTCCCATAGCAGGTAGGAGCTGTGGAGGCAGCCCTGAGACGCAGAAGCTTCAAGCAGTCCCAAGGCTTCGTTCTTCCTTTCCTCATCCTACGGAACATGGAATCACACATCGCTTAGGAGAGAAACACATTTCTGTACGGCCGATATTTAATATTACAAGACCCCCCCATAATGCCAAGGTCATCTAAATTAAAAAAAAGTTATTTTTCAATTTAATGCCAATATAGACTACGGGCGTAAGGCTGAAAGGGTTAATTAAACCTGGCCAATCCGTTCCCAATTTTCTTTTTCATTTTTGTCTTTTACAAAAAAATTATGCACCAAAATTACAATTTCAGTGGGTGCAACATAGTAACATTTTGTGTTCTTGTTGTTACAGTCTGACAAATTTTACGTTCGGATACACACAAGAAGCAAATTCTTACCTCAAATAAACTGAGAACCTTTGCCAGACAGTACTGGATTGAACCCCTGAGAGCCTTAAAATAAAAAGAAATAAAAAAAAAAACAAAAAAAACATATTACTCATTGAGTGATGGGACATGACATCATAGCCGAGTGACCGATGACATCACTATGACTAATTAAACACTATGGTACAGAAAGTAGCTATAAATTAGTGACCTCACCGACACATCTGAGTTATAGGAGTGGGAAGTTTTTAATATGTCTGTAATGAAGCATTGTGTAAGCTATAGTTTTAACTATCCAGCATAATAAAGGCTGAAATGTTCTAAAATAACGATGGAAAGTCACAAGCAGTGGAGCATGCATCGAGCCAGACCACAATAGCGTAGAAGATTATTATTAATTTCCGTCTTTAAATCTTTTTATTTAAAAACTTGCCCAGTTTTTAGCATTCTTAGTGAGAGGTTCTGGAATTCTGCATTACTTACCCCCTTCAGCCTGCTCTCCGTCAGAGCCGCACATTCCTCCTTAAGACTATCAAACACCACAGCTTTGCAGCAGCTTCCAGTGGACGACCAGGGGGGCCGGATGAACAGCCACACAAAGGGGTCCGCACCGCTGTTCAGCCGCTCCGTCAGTCGGAAGAAATGAGAAGCCTTTAAGCCGTTCACTTCCGCCCGGCCGTCATCCGTCACGGACACTAGAAGATGGAAGAGAAGGGGTTACGGAAAGCGGGCGACCGCAGCATGTAACGTGATGAGCACGCCAGCCGGAAGGTTCCTCCGAACGCCTCTCAAAGTATTTCCGCCATATCCAAAAAGTGTACAGAGTAAGGCTGATCAGATACAGGGGTATTGGGTTAAAACCAGTACAAAAAAAAAAAAACAACAAGATCATAATAAATTTAAAAAAAACAATAATATATATAAAATAATTTTGTTAAATGTTTTATTTTTTTAACAAAAATATTAAAGCAAAATGTTCTATAAAACCAAATATTGCAGCATTTTAACCCCTTACGGGCTCAAACTGCACTGTTCTCAATGGGTTTAGGGACCGCCCATTGTCCTTAAGGGGTTAAAAAACAAAGAGCAGAGGAACAATGCCAACACTCCACTGGCACAACGTATTAATGAAGATTAATCGCCACAAAGTTTTGCAACGATGTTCCCGTCTCCATAAAGGCTTTATAAACAAAACGCTTTTACTGTATTTATTCTGCACTAATATTTCTCGGACCCTTTGTTTGAAAAATAGAGACATTTTTTGTGTAGGATACTTACAGCCTTCGTTGTACAAATACGCAATTCCCAGCTTAACGCAAGCTTCAAAGTTCCCACATTCTGCCGCCCTACGGTTTCAATAAAAAAACATTGTGTGTTGGTATCAGGGGAAAATATCTCATAATACCTTAAAAAAGTCAAAACGTGTATTGGTGCCTGAAACAGGATAAGGTGGGCCGGATTTGGATAGAAGAATAATAATTGAACACAAAGTTAAAAATAATTATATTTTACATGTTTTGGGGCAACCAAACGCTCCAGAACACATATATAGAAGTATATAGTATCACAGTTATACACAATGTAACAAGCATTACACCAGCTTTCATACACGCAAATAGCTGCTACTACACTCATACGGCGCATGTGCAGGAAGCATACCTTAGTATGCTTCCTGTTTTCAGTAGAGACAGGAAGGGGAGGAGACAAATTTTTTTTTTTTATTTTTATTTTTTACTTGAACGCCAATAGAATGAATAATGCATTATTCTGGAAGTGAATTGTTTCAGGACATACGCGATTCTATGATAACCCTCCTCCTCGAGCGGAGCAGGAAAATGAACCAGTTATCCGTTTACAATTGGCCATGTGACACTGCCCATTAGCCAATAGGAACTGTCAGATGACTCACTACTTTTGTAAGCATTTGGGACTTTGGAGCTTTAACATAAAAGTGGTTCTACAGAGAAGTGAGAATCGAGTGCACACTTTGGTGGATCGGCTCGGCCCCCTATAACGGAGATCTAGAATACATTACCTTTCAAATAGGTGCAAGTTTTCAGGAGAGGGCCACAAATCTTGGAAGCAAGCACGGGCCCACACGCTGCTGTGCGTGTCCACCAGGAACCTTAGTTGCGGATGGACCTGGAAACAAGAGCGAAAGACAAAAAAAATTAGATTTTAGCCTAAAAACCAAAGATTTTGGACACATGAACAGGCGTCATCATCATCATCATCATCATCTGCAGGAAAAGCTTACGTCTCGTATGGATAAGATGTCCCCGGCAGGAAGGCACTCTAGGATATAAAGCAGCACGTCTTCCGGAAGGCTCAGCAAGGTGAGGAGACGCGGGCGTCTCTTTAACCGGCGTTTGGGAGGACCGGTAAAACATTTCGAGCAGCGGCAGTGCAGGACTGGAATAAAGAAAAAGAAAGAGGGAGACGCAACATAAGAACGGGCGTAACAAACCAAACTGATACTAAAAGGATAGAATTTGACAGCAGATGCGACCCATATAGTCAGCCTGATTTTCCTGCTGTAAAGCCCCCCCCCCAAAACCTTCATCAGTAGCAGTGTCTTAAATCCAGTAGCCATATACCCATCCCATGCACCTTTAAATTCCCTCACTGTATTAACCTCTACCACCGATGGGAGGCTGTTCCACTTATCCACCACCCTCTCAGCACATCAACTGGGAAGTGCTCTTTCGCATTATTAATTCCCGTTTTATTTCACAGACTCGCGCAGCTCAGGAAGTTCGGAGACCACATGAAGTCGGTTCACCTAGTCTTCTGGTGCAACGCGAGCGCTTTCAAAAGTCTTAAAGTGACAGCGACGCTATTTTAATACAAAAGGTGGGGGAAAAAAATGCTTGCGCCAGGGAAACGGGAGCCCAAGATCTTTTTAAATCTCGCCAAGGAACACATTTTATGGCGTGGATTGATATTACAATGGATACAAATATATTGTAATCATTACTAACAAAAAATTAGTGTTTTCACCAAAATTTCTGTAACAAATTGCAAGAAAAATTAAATAAAAAAAAACCACAATTAGTAATTTTGCTACAACAGAAAAACAATATCTCCTTTATTTATTCTAATATTTTGGCCAATTTATATAAAAAGGGCAATTTGACTCCAACCGATAACTTGTTTTAACCACATTCCAAATTATAGGTTTGTTTGGTTTTTTTGCTAATTTGATTTGGATTACATTAATCTCGCCCTCTGTTCTCTTTATAGAATCCCTGATCTCATGGTTTCGGGGACAATTCATGCCATATCGGCTTTAATTTAACAAACAACGAATTATTTTGCACGTCTGCTTCCCCAGCACAACCCGCAGCTCCAGGTATGCAATTTAACCCTTTGTACTTTGCATGTTGGAGGAAAAATACTTAAACACACAAAAAAAATAAGAAAAATATAAATTAAAGAAATGCAGGACCTGTTGATCATTTCCATTCATTTTTTTTTTTTTTTACAAATATAAGGGTTTACAAAACAAAGAAAAAGGCTGTACACTGTCAGATTTCTATTTTAATGCATTTATTTAATTTTTGGCCAACAAAAAAAAAAAAAAGGATTTTTTTTTATTATTATTATTATTATTTTAACTGCAATAAAGTAAATTCTGGAAATACCGGTAATTATAGCCACAGGAAAACATGTTGATTTACACAACTGTGTTTGTATAATTAAATGCAATTTTATAATATAACCATAACTGTTAATCATATTACTAACGTCTAAAAGCATATTAACCCTTTCAACAACCCCCCCCCCCCCAGGAAATATGCATTGATCAGACCTACTGGGTGGTTTCCCTTGTCCCCTCCCACACATGGCCAGTTACTGGCTGGTAAAAGTTTATTTTCAAACCAAACCCGCCCAAAACCATGACAATTAACAGCAAAAAAAAAAAATTATATTATTTCCCAAAATTGGGATATTTGAATTACAATGGAAGAGAAATCCATTCAAACAGGACTTTAATAGAACTTTAATCTAGAGTCATGATCTGTGTTCTCTTAATCCAATGCCTGTTGGGGGAAAATATCTGAAATGGGGGGGAATGGGGGGTTTGGAGAGACAGATACACAATGACAGAGAGGGGTCAATGGGGTTCCATGCGATGATTGCTTACGGTATACAAACAAAAACAACAGCAACAATCTGCCGATCCCTTTAAAAAAAAAACTGCCCACCAGTCCAGAAACGCACCTGAAATCCAGCAGGAATGAATGGGGGAGCAGATCAGAAATTGGGGTGCAGGGATCGGCGGTAATCTAACCACACATTCATTCATTATACAGAGGAGGGGGCAGCTTAGGAGTTATTAAAGAGCCTGTACAGGCTGCCCCTCCTCCAACTACAAGCAAACTTTGGAGGGAGATTTAAAAATCAGGAGAGGAGGAAGTTGCTGCTCTGGGCAGAGGGGCATTGAGAGCCTCGCAGCAGGGGGGGGGGCAGCACTCAGCAAAGCCTGCATACCTTTACTATATAACTGTCTGTTACATTATAGAGATATATATACCGGTATATACACATACATATATCATATTCACATGACATGATACATTAACATCTGTGGGCAATGAAGTAGATTAATAAATCGATAAATATCAGTGCTTAATATCTGACAAAGGGAGGCCGATACTATTAAGCGCTTAAGAGCTCTGTGTGCATATCGGTGGGTGTAATAGTGTATAATATATATATATCAGCCCTGTGTGTGGGTATGCATGCATATCTCACAGCTGTGTGTGTGTAATATATATATATATATGATATCCCAACATTGTGTGTCTACAGATAACCTGCTGTGACTGTAATATAGCTGTAGGGCAGTGGATATTGGGCCGATCGGTATAATGTAGAGTCGCCAGGCACCCTATCCGTGCTGCACTGGTTATACTGGGATCAGAGGCCAGTAAGCAGTCAGTAGGACCAGTCTCCCAGTGACACTTACCCCCTCCCTTCATCCCGGCAGGTTAATGAGGTAGATGGACGCTGAGTGAAGAGCAGCCGCCTTGGAAAGGGTTCAGACCTCGGTATATTATTAGAAGCCGGGCCCAGGATTCCCCTACCGCACAAAGCCCGCCCACCGGCGTTCAGCGCTCCATGCGCTACAGGGACTGAACCCCGCCCAGAGCCCGCAACTAGCCAATCCACTCTTAGCGCTCCTAACCAAATTTTACCAATCAGGAAAGATCTTGTTGCCTTGGAAACCAGTTCATTGGACGCGCCTCTTTGTCTACGTCACTCAGACCCGGAACCAAATTAATTAATGAAAATATATTGTCCACGCGAGTTAATTAGATTATATTTAGAAACTGATATATTGTTTCAAGCCGTATGTTTCATATCCCAGTGGGCAGTGGGAGAACGCATTCAAATGAAACTTACTTCTCATGGTTTCCCCACACTACCACAACAAACATGGCCGCCTCTGTTTTACAGTTTCATGAGGCGTCCAATAGGAAACAAGCGCTAAGATGCCGATCTGCTTAGATACTCCTATTTTTCCCATGAGGCATTGGGCAGCGGGAGACTATTTTTGAACCCAGCCCGAGCCTTTCAATTGGTTTAGATAGTACGAATGAGTTGCGTACGGACGTCATGGAAAGGAGCCAATGACTGGAAGGCGGAAGTTCTAACAGGGTCACCTGAGGACTGAGTGACGAGCAAGCACGCACTGTAGGCTGGGCGCGCGAGCAAATTCGAACCACGCGGGTGTTCTGATTGGCCAAGAGGCGGATCTGTCTCTTTAAACTATAGGCGCATGGTAACGTCTCCATTTTAAAGGTTACCATGGCGACAAGGCTCTGCAGATCGCAGTCCTTTGGGGCTCAGAATGCATTTTTTTTAACGAATCAGGCTGCAGATCACTAGGTCGCTATATTCCAATCACTACGGAGGGTGTTCTTTAAATATGGCTTATGGCAGGTTGCTATGGAGATACGTTATGATTACTTTTTACACAGTGTCAACATATACTATAGCAATGTACAAAGTCTTATAGAGTCAACTCAAGATGGTAAGTAAAATATGACGTAAGATCACTCTTACTAAGGGGGTGATTTAAAAAAATATAGGGGTTACCTCACTAAAGGGAGAGTTGACTGCAGAGTGTTTCAGCTCCTCAGCTTCAATATTCATTATCAAGGCTCAACCCCACTGGGTGTCTACTGTAGGAATAGCCTGGCTGGCCCTGTATAATGTATAGTTAAATCAGTGAAATGTCTCCAGTCTCCTCTCCTATTAGATCATACATGATACAGGACCAGAACAGCCCTACCTTCAGTGAATAAACCTCAGAGTCTCAGGGAATTTGGAGCTGTAAATGCACCTCCCTCGTTTTGTAATGCCCCTCTTTCCTCCCCTGATGTCCCTCTTGTCTAGGAGCTCAGAATGTTTGGGGGTATGAGGGTATCGCAGGGTTCTAGATCCCTAAAAGCCCCGATAATGCCTTTTTCACGTGCGGTCACGCCTGAGCATGTCATGATTTCGGTTATTTCGAGCTGTCTGCCTCCATGTCATACGGCGTCTCTTCTACTGAATCTTTGTACACGTATGGCTGTCCAGTACCGTAGCCAATTGGGCTTTAACCCTTAGCATCAATCTCCATATACACATCTCTTAACATACGTGACTCGTGACATCCATGCCTTCCCCTTTCTTGGAGGTGAGGGAATAGGCCTGGGAACCTGGACTGCTGTCCTGAGAAGCAGGACAGTTGGGAGGTATGTATATATGCTATATCGTAGGAGTCTGGTGTTTATGAGAGCTTTCTAAATGAGCAGAGACTCTTTAACTATTAACCCTTTAATGGCCCGTCCTGCAGATTCTATGTAGCGATTCACCAAATGTTTTACACAAACTGCTCTAATACTGCCTTGACTTGCAGTTATTTAAAGATACTCAATTGAGTCACCTGTATTCAAGCAGGGATATCAACCATAACCTACTGGGAGTGAAAACACCACTCGAGAGTCTTTATATAGGGTCACAGCCGTGGAGAATAGGAACGAGTCACCGGTAGACTGTATGGTCCCGAGAATCTGCCCCTTGATCCTGGGATTAGAGCAAAAGCCCTGAGACTCGGGATCAAACCCTGAAAGTTCCTGGGTGCGTTTGAGACGTTAGTGAAACGTTCATCGACAAGCCTGCCGGTTCCGTTTGTTCCAGCGCTGCATAAAGGGATGTTTGTGTAACTTAAACATGATCCTATGTATCAGCGACAAGGAAGATTTATTAGCACATCTTAATCCTCTCTTCACACCTGCTCTCTTTCTCCTCCCTGTCTCCATACCCTGCTGATCCCTGATCCCTGCCGTCTAGCTTGTTTGTAACTGTTAAAGGCTAAGCCTAAAGCATTCGGTGGCTGTACGTAATCAACAAATCATAGCCGTGTAGAACTTGGCTAGCGGATAGGCCAAGCACCATCTCTCTTTGGCATCACCAGGTCCTCTGTTTATCCATTTATCGTCAGTAGCTGTAACTTTCTATCATGGCTTCCTCCTTATGATTTCTCTTCTCCTTCCCTTTTCCTTTCTCTCACCTCTCCTCTCTCACAACAACCACCCCACCGCAGTTGGGCGCCATCTGTTTCCCCTGACATCTGCAGGTGACCTTCTCTATACAATCAAATCAGCCTCACCAAAGCAGGACCCCCACCTTCCGACTCAACCCCCTCTACCTCCTAATAGATTAAAAGCTTGTGAGCTCTGGTCCCACTTCATCCGATACCATTATGTATCATTTTGTTCATGTTGTTGAATGTGTTCTCTCCTTTCGCTGCAATTTTGCTGTAATTGGTCTTTAAATGACTCAAAAACTTCCCTCTTCATATAGCACAGCCCTTACACACATACAGGCACACTATCTAGAGTGCATCTTAATTGAGGAATAATATTGCCGTAAACGAGTGCGTGTTGTATGATCTGCGTTGTGCGTTAAACACTCAGAAATAAAGTGGATTTACTCGTTCCTAATTACACAGCAAACCACCCCAAGGCACTTAACATGTATGAGAAAAACAGTATGGCTGTTTGCGGAATAAAGATCACATGCGGAGAGATTAATAGAAGCGGATGTGTGGCTTTTCATCAAAAGGAATTGTGTACAATGGCGCCTCCTAGTGTTCACTTAGTAGAAAACAACATGATTCTAAAAGGGGACAGACTGAGTGTCAAATAAGAGAAAGCCAAGTGAGATGTAATTAGTATTTATTATTATTATTATGTAATGGTACATTATTGATTTTGTCACTTATTGATTTCTATAGCGCCATCATATTCTGCAGCGCTGTAGAACTGGTGAACAGGACAGAACAAGTAGTGCATCACATAACAATTTGGACTTACAGAGACAAAAGGTTAGGGGCGCCCTGATCCAATGGCAAGTTTGAATTTCATGACGAATTACGATGACATCTATCACATGAAAAAACAAGTTTTACCCTAAACAGGTATAAATCATCAAAACATATAGCAATAACTATAACAATCCATAGAAAGTGTCTGTCTGGTCCGCCTTTAACTGATTATTAAGATTATATGGTAATAAGGGTCTAGCAAATAAATATTATATTATTTGTATTATATATATACTTTATTTATTTATTTTTAGATCACAGGGCGATCCCACCATGTCTGAATATCTCTTGGGTTCTTTACATCTCTCCCTTTGCATTTATGATTGAAAAGTGTGAAAATGTCTTTAAATAAACTCTTTCCTGCTGTGGCCCCGCAAGAAAACATCTAAAACATGGTTCTCGTGCAACGTGATCTTATCACCATAGCAACCATTGGAATGAGTTTGGTTAGCTGCTATGGTGATGAGACCACGTATTCAAACTTTGTACCAGAATGGCTTTTTTTTTATACAATATGTCCCATAGTTTTTGCTTTAAATTAACTTAATTTAACCCCTCCACCTCCGATTCATTTCCATGTGCCCTTGTTCATTTCTATCCCTCTGCCCAAACATTTCTTTTCTCCTTCCCTCTCTCCGATGCTATGGCAATGACACATCATGGAGCCTGTGATTTAAATGCTGGCACTATGTCAGCTTTAGCACGTGTGAAAATAAATTGCCTAATAATAGCCATAATGGCAGAAAAAGACAGCTGTGAGTAGACGAGGCCCCATTACGACCCACTCTGTGCGCACATGTTTTATATATAGATAGATGCATCCTGGAGCTGACTTCAGAGAATCCCTTCTGTCTATTTAGCCGTTTTCCCCCGTTTATAGCTAATATATGTTAACGTATATATGTGTTTATTCATAGACCCGTTGTACAGCGCTGCGGAATATGATGGTGCTATATAAAACATTAAATATTAATAAGTCTGTTATTTATAACTAGATATACTATGTGCTGCGCTAGGGAAACGCGAGGTATACCTATCTATAGTTAATGCAACCCTTTTTGTCATCTAATCCCAAAAAGTATCATCATGAGCTCCTTGTTGATGCCCCTGAATGTTTCAGGAGCTTGAAGCGGGACTTCGCAGTTGGGAAGGGGCTGGGGTGTCCGGAGGCAGATCTGTAAGAAAAAACCCCTTACCTGCGCCATGGGATCTGTTAAAGTAATAACATGGGATCAGGCGGCAGCGTGGGAGCCGTGATTGAGGTATTTGCCCCAAAAGAACAAATCTCCGTCCTGCAGCTCAGAGGGCCGGTGAGGGTAGATCCTCTGATGTCCCCAACCAGCCCGGGATCACTACTGACTTCTAAAGAAACATAGAATGTGATAGCAGGTCAGACCCAATCAGCCCCATCTAGTTGCCCATTTTTCTGGCTGTAATGTTGGATCTGTCTTAGATTCAGGAGCCTTATGTCTATGCTGTATTAGCCTCTGCCACTTCCGATGGGAGACAGTTCCATAAATCTACTACAGCAAGGTAGCCATTTTTTTACGATGTGGTTGCGATATAGCAGCTGTTGGGTACATCATAAAAGAATGTGCGAAGGGATGCCTACGTTTGGAGAAAAGGGAAAATTGGAGGGAAAAAAACCATGGTTAATATGTCGTAAATGGGTGTGGAAATTATGATCGGGGGTAATATGGGGTAATCTGGCTAAATGGTGTGCCTGGATTTGGTTCAAGCATTCACGACTACAATGTAAAAGAATTTTCCAATAGCCGGTAATAGTATGGATGAAATAGAGCTGCGTTATTCTAGCTCGGTGATTCTAGAATCTGCTGGAACGAGGAACGGGTTAAGATTATTTCTCTGGCGGTCCTGAACACCAAGTACTGGCACCGCTTCCAGAGGATCTCACCCCTCCATCATTATCACATTTTGTTCTTTGTAATTACTTTGTACGGCTGGGAGAAGGACCTTGGGGTATAATGAATGCACCTCGCTAATGTGTAGCACAATAGTGGCGATAGAGGAGGGGGGAGAGGAAAAGACAAAGGAGGAAGAGATGGAATGAGGGAGGAAAGAGAGAGACGGGGGGGGGGGTTTGGGGGGTCAGATGCGGAGATAGTCGCGCAGGTGATTTGGAATGAGTCATTCTGAGATAATGGCATAATCTGTCCATGTTACTGCAGCCCAAATTAACCGTCTCATCCCCTGCATTTACTGGGTCATTTTGTCAGCTTGTAGCAAAAAGCAGCGGAATTATCAAAATCATGACCTGGAGCCTGCTGTTTTTTTCAGATATAATGGTGTGCAATTATTTGGGCTGTCAGGACTCGGAACGCCGCATTCAGCCGACCCAAAGAGCGCCTAACTGGAAAGCAACAATCGGTAATAAGAGGGTCAGACACCATGCCGTTCCGTGTTAGCTTAAAAATATCGGACACAAAATAATCAAACATCACCGCCTAGGGGGATTTTAGTAAATTCAAATAAGAGACTTTGTTATCGAAGGTTTTTTGTTAAACGGGACATGGGAGGGCTGGCAAGGGGGGCAATTGCACCATACGCTGCTCTTTTTGGATTATTCTGGGGCACTACTTGTAACTTGTAGTTACCAAGGATGTTATATAGCATTTACACCATATCTGGATCCGTTCAGTGTTCCTACCAATAGATCCCTAACGTATGTATGTATATAAATATTCCAGTTTGCGATGTTGATGGGCTGGTAGCCCCCCTGGCCTCGCCTGCCTCTTTTTTGAATGCCAAAACCAAATTATAAACCGCGGCAATTTGAATGTAAGCTATACAATTCTTGTCCTTCAAGGATTTTCCGAGATTGAAGATAAAAGGGGATTTGAAAGCCACCTATGACATCATCAGATGACATAATGAAATGAACTACTGAACTGGGCAGGGTGAAGGTTATGATGAAGCCCTCTGTCCATAGAATAACCTCAATTCCATCTATAATGGGATGAATAAGTGTACCAAAAATATACTTTCTCTAATATGTAACAAACAACCCCAAAAACATAAGACAATGTTGGTCGTAATCTGCACGATTAAATAAAAAAAATCACTTTTTGAGAGCAAAGGAAAAAAAACTTTTAATTTAAATTAAAGTGTTTTTTTACTGCAAAACCTGCCCCCAATTTAAAGTTCCACAAATTCTGTTTAGTGTAATAATGACAAATAAGCGTTCACAGCTTTTGGAATAGTATGAGACGGCAGGGGTTAAACATGGTGCCACGGTGTTAAATTATACAATGTGTCCAGAATGTTCCAGAAGCAGGGTTTATAAATGACAGTTTAATTACTCGGCGCCGTCACCGTGCGCCCAAAATCAGGGATTGTAGAACAGTTTGTCGCGTTTCGGAAGCTACGCTATTTTAATGTTTGTGACTTCAAAGGAATCACGTACAGCCCGGCCGTGACATCCCGCCTGACGCACTCTGATGGCGTCTTGTCTGTTACATACAATTTAGCTAAAAATAAACCCGTGGGTTTGAGTTACGAGAGTTACGCCGTCAGATCTGAACCGTTTCGTGTTTTTATTAATGCAAAAAATGCATTTGTTTTTTATGTTAAATCTATAAGGGCTCTTCTTTGAAAGTTTTTATTTTCCCACCCATGGGCTGTATGGATGTGATTTATAACATGCAGCTCATTATTATTATTATTATATTTTATTTTTTTATTTTTATTATTGTTTAAATGTATTAAATATACATTAATATAGAGTTGAGAGCCCGTGCCGTCTTCCTTTAAACTCCTTTTATACAAAGTTCCTGGCAGGAATGGTGGTCTTTTGAGGGCTCGGAGGTAGAGGTAATTGAAACAAAAAGAACAGTTTTTGGGGTGTAAAATAGATCACTAGCTTTAGTTTGTTCTTGAAGCCTGTTCTGAAGAGCTTACATTTTTTTCAGTTGAGTCAACACTACCACTTGCCCCAATCATTTTCCTGAAATAGACAAGAAGGAGACTTAGGGCCAATAGGGCCCCAGCTTTTAACCATGTAAGAATGCTTATCCACAGCGGAGATGTAGATGGGTTTTTCAACACCAGGACCACTTTGGGAGAGAATCTATTAAGCCGACCCCTCCCTGCTTCTAGTCTGCACTGATGATGTCGTAGGTCTGTATGCCCTCCTGCTTCTAGTCTCCACTGATGATGTCATAGGTCTGCATGCCAAATCCGTTGAAACAGAGTTATTTGTAAACAATGGCGGCGAACGTTACAAATATGCAGTCTAGTTTTTTTTAATTATTATTATTGTTAATGTATATATTATATATTATTATATTGTTTGGTTTTTTTAAAACAAAGGGGCAATAAATCTGTCAGTTTTTGTCTACACAACAATTTTACTCATATAAATCACATTTGCCGTTCCCAATAAACAGGCCGCGCTCGCCCACGGTGATTTGTATATACAGCCTGGGAGGGGGAAAAAAAGCAAACAGAGAAGTCAAAATATCTTCAAATTTTTGGTAAGCTCAATGTCTCGCCCACAAGCACGACGTCTTCCCAAGGGACCCCTCTACGGAAGATTGGGTGAAACAGCAGCCCACGCGAGGCGTTTGAGACAAATATCAAGGACCATCTGCGCTGTCATATGTTCTGATCGTCACAGGGATGAGATGCTCAGACAGACACGTGCAGATCCAATGGCTTCACGCAACGCTTTCAGCCCCGAAATCCAGACAAGAAGATGGATATTTTCTCCTGCCGATATTCCATTTATACCCCCTTCTTGTGACACCAACAAACCCTGTTATACTAATATACACAGAACCTCCCGCATCTCATGTCTCTCTTTTTCCAAGGATCGCCTCTTCGAGTCCCGATGCCAAGTGTTTATAAATAATAATAATAATTCGCTTGGTAGAAGCCAAGATATTCAGCAATGTTGGATAATGGTCAGGCGGGAAATGCAAATGTTTGATGACAAAGGCACTTATGATGTGGAGGACAAAGGGACAGGAGAATTGGGAAGCTCATGCTCAAGAGAATAGAGGAAAGGGGGTAAGTGGTCATAAGAGCTTACACTCTACTGAAGACAGGAGCACATACTTTGCAATTGGTGAAAGTATACAGTCTCAAGAACCAAAGGATAGGAGAGCTTTGCTCCCAGAGAACATACGGAGGGACAGCACCTGCTCCTACGAGCTTATGCGCTAGACTAGAGAATGTAGGCATTGTTCATAAGAGCTTACAGTCCATTCTATTGAACAGAAGGAGACCAGGGCACTGCTTGTAAACACATTCAATGGAGCAAGCAGACTATCCACTGCTACAGAATAAATCAGGAGACTACGTCAGAGAGGAGAAAAGTACAAGATTCATCAAATACTGTGCTTCAGATCATCCCTGACCTGCGCAGGAGACAGAAAAAAAAGCATAACTTAAATCTGTCCTTTCGAAGCAATTTCCCTGTCTCTGGATTTTAACTCCTTTTCACCGAAAGCCCCAGGGAAATTAAAAGGTTAATATTTGCATCGCCATGGCAACTGCTGCCTATCTTTTTTTACACAACTGGATCTCAGAGGGATCAGAGGTTAATGAGAGGCTGAGTGTAAACACATGCTTACCGCCTGCGATGATTGTTCTTATACAGGCTTCAGGGTCAAGTACAGATATAGCTGTATCTTGCTATGTCTCTGCCCTCAGCAGTAGCGCACCGTGTCTCAGGGTGAGAGAACCCCACAAAATGCTCTTTAATTCTTGGATATAACTGACATTCACTGATTTAGATCATTAACAGTTTGTTCATAATATCTTTTAAATGTTTTTTTTTTTTTCTTCAACTGACCGGGACCATAAGTACGTGCGATGAAGCAAAACGCGCCAGGCAGTTCTTTGAGATCCTTTTCTTCCCCCGGACTTGTTTTTATTCATTAACCCCCTTCAATGATCCGAGAGCCAGAAGAGTAAGAAACACGATTCTTAATTCAAACTCCGCAAGATGCACCATAGATTTTATTTATTTCTTCTTAGAAAATGCCTTTACCACCGATATACTGTGAGATTAAAAATGAGTCACAGACTGTAAGATTGATAAACTGGGCTTCTGCTAAAGCTCCCTTCCAAATGTTTTATGGCATGACTCAATCCACACTTGAAAAGGACACATTAATCTTGTTGAATCGTATACAACATCGAATGAAACCTTTATGAAGTTCCCCACCAGCACTGGCTAAGCTGTATACATCTGTATACATGCTTCTGTTGGACTTCCATTCCCATGATCCCTTTCATGCTAGCCAACTTTTAAATGTCCTGCACTGATAGATCAGTGGACTTGGGATGTCACACAGGACTCCACCATGCGTTCCCAGTTTAGGCTCAGTTGCCAGCAGTTTAATGATATGAAAGGTAGGTTGGTCTTTTGGCCACCAACTTTCTTTGAAGATTTCAGTGGTTCCTCGCTTGGGAAAAGGACCAAGATCCAACCATCCTTCCAGCCTTCCTTATGGAGGGATCATATCACCAAGGAGGGAGTGTGGCTGCTCCTGACTCGGAGAAGCGGCACTTCACCCAGAGTCTCCAGGTGAAACCGAGAGAATTCCCAGGCATGCTAATCTCAGTCAGTTCTGGCCTATAAACTCTTCACATCCTGCCTTCCCAAGTTGCGGTGAGAGGGGCGCAGGCACCATAGAGTATTTTTATCTTGGGTGCCATTTGGTTTAGAACAGCCTTGCCTATTCTCCTTTGCTAATTTTGAACCCTTACACCCTTAGACCAGTTTTTGCAGCGGTGTACAGGGAGCGCTATCACCGATTAACACATTATCCATACCTGAAACTTTTTTTTGTCAACGGCCCCCCCAGCTGCTGTCTAAGAATGTCTTGTAATGTATGACGTGACTCAGAACACTCATCTGGGCGATCACCTGTATGGCTTTGTCTGCATACCTATACACCGATGCAGACATATACCCTCGGCGTAGTAATACCGCATTGCTCCATCACGTATGTGCCCCTGCGGTAGATGAATATGTCCACGTTATAAACATACATGTGAGTGCAGCTTTTTGTATTTAAAGAGGCATCATTTTCATCCACTACACAAAATAAGCCGCACATCCGTATATATCCGCATATTCAGTCTGCACGGTTGCCTCCTCCCAGCTTGTGGTGACGGGTTTAACCCTTTCTGAGACCGTGGGAAGAGAGTGAGGGTCGCTGTTCAGACCCCCTCACAAAGCTCACAGCTTCCCCCTTTCTGATTATCCATTCTTGGCTGAGGCTCAAGGCTTTTATGTCCACACAAAGATGGCCTCTTAAGTGTTGCCCTCCCATCAGGCCAGAGAGGAACACAGTGTCCTTTCTCAGGGTCCCCTTGGTAACAGTGGACAAAAAGCATGCTACCCCCTGAAAATATTACTCCGATCCAGGGTAATAGGCCAATTTTAACCCCAAATCTACCCATACATTGCTGGTTCCTCTCATGATATCCATTGCCCCAAACCTTTCGTTACAGCTCTCTTCTCTATCCTACGCAATATCACACATATTCTCACTTATCTCCATTTTACACCCCCCCTCCCAGTATCACAAACAACGGCGACTATCACCCTGTCCTCACATCTCCGAGGAGCCTTCTCGGTCTCCTTAATCATTACTTATCCATTATCGGCACCTTTGGTCGGGCTGCAGAGAAAAGCTAACACCTGCAGCAGGTGCCAAAATATGATGGCAGTCAAGATGATAAAGAGTTAGCGTAGAACTGATTTGTAGTAGAATCACATCTGTGGCCTTCGCTTCAGGAAAGTAAATCGCTTTCTTCTATCGTTATATTCTGTAGCACGAAAAGAAATATTTAGGTTCTTTTTTTTACATTAAATGCATTTCTATCTGCAAACCTAAAGGTCGTCATAGCGATGTGGCGGAACAATGTTGTTGTTTACCACAAAGCAGTAAGACGATGACTTTTCTAATTCTATTTTATTGCTTTTTCACAGAAATATGTGTTCAAGGGAAGGAAAAAAATCTATATCCACTTAGTGTTGTTACATCGTTGTGAAGGGTAAACCATTTTGCTTGTGAAAACCACCGCCGTAGAATATACAGAATTATTACTTTAATCCATTATTCTTATACCAACGAAGAGAGAAGAAGAAAAAAAATCAGAGAAATAATACCTGTGGACTAGAATAACGCAACACGTAGTAAAAAGACGGCAACACAACCTCTCTTTTAGCTTCTTTACGGTTTTTATGCAGTCCCTTTAATTTTCATTATAGATATGTAATTGGTATTGGAAGGGTTAAACGAGAAAGGGTGCTTCTTTCCATTTTTTTACCGCCCCCCCAACGAGATAGTCCCTTTAATAATAAATCGTGGGCATCTCCGATCTCAGATACACTGACCCCGCAGAACAGATGGCGCTTCAAACTAAACTACGCGTCTAACTTTAGCCCTGGCATCCACGAAGGCCAAGAATTCCTGGGGGGTCATGGGAAGGAAGGAGGAGAGAGCATTTACGGAAGAGATATTTGTTATTTTCCATTATTACGATGGCGGTGTTCCTCGCGCTGCTCGCTGACTCTGTCACACACGGCTTGGCTTCAAAGCCCAGCTCAGATTGATTGATTTACCAAAAAAAAAAAAAACAATTACCAGAGTTTGAAAAGGATCAAGGTCTTTGTGAGAAGCGTAGGCGAAATTCTATTTTGTTGGTCCCTACCTCAACCAATAATCATTTTACATAAACAGAGGGAATGAAACAGTCAGAAAGCGGCGGTTTAATCCCAGAATCTCTTAAGTGAACTCTCATGACATCATACAGAGATGAGTGATGTAGGACACAAAGCACCCTTGGTGTTTTCCATGGGCTACACCTGGGCATGACGGAGATTTGGAAGCCATGAGAAAGGGAACCTTTCAGAGCAATTATGTCTTTTAATTTAATCTGTTATAATTTAGGATAAACGCCTTCTGCTGTTCTTCCATCCGTCTCTCTGCTTTTCATGCTAATGCAACACAAAAAAAGGCTAAGGCAGCCATGTTTGCCCATGAGTGGCACCGTGAGACACCATAAGCACACCTGGTAACTCTCAAGCTTTGATCCTGCGCTGCTAGGATCATATATAAGACTCCCGTATATATATCCCTGATTAAATGTAGGTGAGTTGCTTAAGTGTATCTTAATTTGCGGGCTCTTTCACTTCCATTCTCTGAACATATTCCTACCTTCTCCGCCAATCGCTTCCATGTCTCGCAGCTCCACTTCCATGTCTCACATCTTCTTGTTCTTCTCTCTTCTTTTTCTTCTCACTTTGTCCACAACCCCACACTTCCACCAAAATAGCAGAGCTTCCGGTGACATCCTCTCCCGCTAATTTGAGGGTTGGCGTAGTGGATGTCACCGGAGGCTCCACCATTTTGCCCTAAGAAAACCCTGTGTAAACGTCTGCTTCTGATGGGATCCTCTCCCTATATTTGAGGATCAGGGAGGGGGGAGAGGACGTTACCAGAAGCTCCACCTTGTCCGCGGAAGAAAGAAGAGAGAAAAGAGGAGAAAGGAGAACAAAAAAATGCAGAGCAAGAAGATGCCAGACACGGAAGCAGAGCTGTGAATCATGGAAGCGGAAATGAGCCCAAAAAGATGTCTGAATCGTTTTTGACCAATTTGCACATTACCCTAGACTGTACTGCAAAAGCACATAACACGATTGCTTCTTCTGATGTCCCTGAACATCGTGACTCTCCTGCACAAGACAGTACACATGAGAGGTGTGTATTTACCGATGTTTGCAATGGCCCACACAGGAGCTTTGTTCCAAGTGTGACTCAATCAGAGATGAGCCACATTATCGAGACTGCTGGCAGCTATGATACCTGCTGTCTCACTTCTGGCTCTGTCCTCTCTGACAGAGACATAAATTGTGCCCAAACGCGATGATGTATGCAGATTAGTGTTTAATAATGCCTCTGCTACCCAATTAATTTTAAGTGGAGGGCTTTTCTATCACCTTTACCCCACCATAACTTTTTTTGTGTGCTTTTCGTACTGCTCCAAGCCTCGAGCAGCGAGCCGGTATCCAACATCATGCTGATGAGTCCCATTGAGGACGAGACCGCTGTCCATGAGGGGAGATCTGGATCTGCACCTCTGCCCCAGGCTTTGTTTAAAGGCTGTCTATTACGGCGGGTCCATGTATAAAGTGGATACAGAGGCCAAAATATGATCCCTGTTAAGCGTATTTGCATATGCCTACCCAGAATCCCCTGCAGTGGTGGTAGCTCTAAAAGTTTAGGATTTCTGGTGGGTGTATCCAGATTTGTGTTTATTAATACCTCCGCTAGAAGCGTGATGATGTCATACATTTGCATATTCATCAGCCAGTCCTTATACCCAGGAACTCTGGATATGCCCTGCAGGCTCGGTGCATCAAAGCAGCTTTTCAGCTCAATCAATTGATACAGATTGCAATTTTAACATTAAAGAGAGTCTATTGTTAGTAAATGACTGGTTTCTCTATAAAGAAAGGAATTTTCACACCCAAATTTCCTGCATTTTTGGGAGAAAAGATATTCTGTGTGCATTTGCGGTATTTTCATTGCACGCTTACATTTTCTCACAATGCATTCATCTGCTTCCCGTTAGCTTTTGTGTATCTTAAGAATGCACACGGGACTTGCCGATTTCCAGCATGCAGCACACGGGTCTACATCACGCCGTGGTATATTGTTTCAGAATCTGACGTCACTACATGCGTACATGGAATCCGAGGATGTCTGGTAGGAAACATCCATTGCATTGAGACCCTGCCAATAAAAATCCCCCGAGAGGGAAATTGGAGAGAGTTTATTGACAGCGAGCATCTAATGACTTCGGGAAGAGGGAAGAGAACAATTAATGTAGAGAAAAGACAGAGGAAGAACAACTACAGAGGGTTCCTACATTTGCATGGTAATGACGAGCTGACGGGGTGGAGGGGGACCTGCTTTCATTCACCAGGAGGAAGGGGGGGGAGAGGCGTCCATACAGGAAAACTGCAAATGAGAGGGAAGAGATGGGGAAAATAGACCTTCATGTTAGGAAAACAAAGAGAAAACACATATGATGCAGAACATTTAGAGCGCATACATCGTTTGCCATTCAGTTCTCCAGAATTTTGGCCTCTTCTCCTGTTCCGGAATCCACCCTCCTCACATTGAATACATTATTCACATCAGCGGGTACTCGTAACAAAGAGGTTCATGTGCAGTGACTCAGCTGCAGTTTTAGGTGTGTGTGAGATCATCCTACTGCGCGGCGGTAAAATGACCTCATACCACCAAAAGAGAGCCCGACAAACATCAACATTGTAACGCAGATCTTTTCGATTCTTTTGTTAGCTCTGGTTTCATCAAAGACGGAGAAGAACAAACGAGAAAAGGCCGCCAGCCTCTGATTAAAAAATAATAAAGAGGCGACGCACAAGTCATGGTTATTTCTAGGAACGTGATGCATTTGGGAACTTCTAATCACGACTTTTATTTGGCCTTCATTGATTTATTATATACTCATCTATCTGACAGCAGCAAGCCTGCGAAGGTTCACAGAGGCAGCTACTCGAAAATTGATTATCTCCCATGAAGACTAAGAAGGTACATCTATTCCATGGTGCCCATCGAGCTTCGTATCCTATACAGCTTCTTCTACACCCAGAAACCTACAGGTCCATCCTGGATTTCAGATTCACATGGTATATTTATCACGGCTTGCTTTTTTTCATACTATTTTCCCACTCTGGACGTCACCATCTAACACACCCTAAGAAACGAATGACCGCGTTGTGGCCAAGTCATTTAGGAGTTATTGCGCACAACATCTGGAATTCCAGAAATCTTCCTCTCTTTCTAGCATTTCTGACCCCATTGGCAATTTTGCCCCCTCTCGTGCCAGTGACCACCAGCTGGTATTGTCAAGCGCTCTGTGGAACAGTTGACCATATTTTGCCTTTACTAACCCATTAGAACTGCCAACCTGTCTCTGGCATCGCTGACCCCACTATCACACTAACACACATGATACTAAGAAGACAAGTTAACCAGACACATTTCGACACATAACAATTTATCGAAAACAGGGATATCCCCCCACAAGACAAGCTGTCCAATGAAATGTACTGGGTTTTTTTTGCATACAGTGGATAGGCTTTAAATGGTAGTCACAAAGTCCTCAGGTTAGCCAGAAACACCTATTTTATTTATCCGTTAGAACATAAACATTCCATTCTCCAGAATGACTGGAAGATAACATTCAAGAGGTACCAGGTACTCAGTCAAAATGCATCTTGGGTAAGAGAAAATTAAGGCCACTTCTGAGAAAGCTGGATGATGTAGAGGGGGATCAGTTTAGTCGAACCACGCTGTTCCAGATGTTGTATGTGATTACGCAGGCAGACAGCTACCCATGTTGAGGGGCAATAAGGCACTCTCGATTTTTAGTCCAAAAGTAGTCCAATCCACTTCTGCCCTGAAAGAAAAAAAAATTTGCTCCTAGCCAGGAAAAATCTTAATTCGTTGCATTGTAAAGGAAAGTCTGCTACCATATTTACTGTTGGCCACTAAAACCGCATAGAGTCAGTTTTCTGTAATTTTTCGGCTTATGCTGAATACTATGACAAATTCTACACACCCGGGAGTGAATGCGCTTTCTACAGGGAAGAGAGCGTGTGATGTGCGTCTTCATCCAAAATGTTGCACAGCGTCCCGCTCTTTGATGCCAGATGGTTACGTCTGGTGTCGCCTCATTGGCTGACGCACACACATACTGTACAGTTGCCCCAAGCTATAGTAGTCTATCCTTGCGCCGGGTAAAGACACGGTGTAATCACAGACCCCCTTGTTCCTCCGCTTCTGCCTCCTCTCGCCTCCTTTTTTGCCGCTCCCGTCGGGATCTCCAGCAAAGAAAGGCGGCTACCAGCAGAGCTGCTCCTGCTGCCAGGGCCGCCACCGACACCACCTTAGCTATGTCCATGTGTGGCCCCTGAAACTTGAAGGTGATGCACGTTGCTGCTATACCAATCACCAGTGCCACAGCCCCAAAGGGGAAAACGCAGCGGTGCCAGGACTTCTCTGCCCCACCGGTGGCCAGAGCAAGTTTGTTGAGGGTGGCAGTTGAGTCTGTTGCTGTATCTCCTGGCGGAGGTGGCGGAGGGCCAGACTTGCCAGTCTGTAGGCAGGATAAGGAGTTAGACTTGCAGACAGTCATGGTTTTGGTGGCTGGGAAGAAGAAGCTCCCTTCCCCCGGTGTCTCTGCTTCTGAGTGCACAACCGTGCTGGGTTCCTCTTCTATGGAATTCGGGAGAAGCAGCTGCCCCTCTATTGTGTTAGCTCCGGAGGGGGGAGGCTCTGACTCTGTATCCTTCACTACTGCTGGCACACGGGCTCGGTGCCTTTATCTCTCTGTATCCAGTTCTTCTTCACCTGCTCATCATTCCTCATCTGGTATTCTCTGTCACTAGAAAACAATTTCATTCCAGTCTTGGCTCCGCCGTCCCTGCCTCTGGCTGCCCCCCCTTGTTCTCTCTCCTTAGCGAATTGTTACCCTTCTCTGCTCCTTACGTCCGCTGCTTCTTGCTGCTCTGCCTTCTCCTCCAGACCCCTGCCTCAGTCTCTCCTGCTCTGTTTTGTTCCCTGCTCTTCTTCAGTCTCTCAGCTTATTGGTGGAAATAAAGGAGGGTGGGCGAGACTCAGAGTCTCCTATTAACACTTTCCTGCCCACCCAAGCAAATAAACTCAAGAAACATAGAATCATAGAATGTGACGGCGGATAAGAGCCAGTCGGCCCGTCTACTCTGCGCATTCTTACCTGCTGTAAAATCCTCAGATTTGTTCCTTGGTCTTATTTTATATATACACCTTAATTTTAGGTGGAAGGGTTTTCCATCACCTTTACCTGTGATACCTTTTGTTTTTGGTTATATAAGTTATGGTGGGTAAAGGTGATGGAAAACCCTTCCACTTAAAATGAATGGGGGTAGTAGAAGTATTATTAAATACTCATCTACAGACACCAGACAAGCCAGAAGGCTTGTTTTTCCCTCAGAAATCTAATGGTGATTTCACAACCACAAGGGATTCTGGGTAGGCGCATGCAAATAAGGTTAACAATGATCACCTTTGCCTCTATATCCACTTTATACACGGATCCCTTGAAAGTAATTGCCCGCTGTACAAGACAGCCTTTAAACAAAACTCGGGAAGAGGTGCAGTATTATTGTTGACCTTGCAAAAGTATATTGGCCGCCTGACGCGTTTCACCCCCTAGGTTCGTAATCATAGGCACCGGTTTCTCTTTTCGCTGTAGTCACATAGCAAGCTGTCTCTTATCATTCCTGGCTCAGCATAACTTTCATTTTTTGCGCACTTCGCTTATAACCGCTATGAAGTGCATTCATTTGCATAAATGCGTGAAGCATTCAGGGCGAAGAATGAGTTAATTATCTTTTTTTTATCTTTTATTTCCATACGCGAAACCGCTACCAATAAGGCGCGCACGATACTTATGTCGAGTTAAATACATCTTTTATACTCGGCAATTGTTCGGAGGTGCAGTACTGATTATCTACTGTGTGAGTTTTTACATTGTGTGGAGTCAGGTATTGTGTGTTAAATTGGCCTGTGTGTACAGCGTATGTAATATGTGCTGCGTGTTTATATTCCGTGTGATTAGACTCGGCGGTAGATGCCTTCATTTAACTGTCAGGGGTTTATTCGCTATATGCTGTCATGGGATATACAGGCAAGAGAAGGTAAATAGTGGAGCGGGGGGGTAGCGGCCAAATTCTGCAACCGTGACAAGAGAAAGAAGAAACTGACCCGGAGAACCCGATAAGCAGGGCTTTCCCCGGAGACTGTGGGTGAAACCCAGGAGCTCCCAGGTATCAGTCACTCAGTCCTTCCGAGTTATTCACTGGTGGACGTTATAAGTAACCGCTCGATCTTCTCACTCAATCCCTGGGGAGTACTGAATCCAGGGTATTCCACCTTGATTTGGAGCCCCCCCCCACCTAAACCCTTGATAAACCCACTAGTGTTTGAGTCATACCTGGGAACCGGAGCCCACCCTTGGAGGATGCTGGTAGGAGGTCCCACTGACATTGCAGGTGGTCAGTCACATGGCATTGTTGGAGTGCAAGTGGGCACGGAGTGGGCACGGCGCCGCTCCCGCGACCCGGAGAGTCCCTTATTGACCCGGAGACCTGGAGAAGTGAAATCCGTATGATTTGAGCGCATAGTGTGTAAGCCCTCAATGAACTCGATGGGACGGCACCCTCAGACCATTTCCCAGAGAGGGCCGCACAGTCCCAAAACCGAAATATTTCTTTTTAAGCATTTTTAGTTTAAAACACTTATAGTTTTTTTGTTACCCAGTAAATGACTTCTCTTTAAAATGCAAAATGTAATATTTACTCCCACATCCATAAATCACCGCGGCACCCCCGAAAGACAATTAGAGTGCATTATAATTTGCCTTTGTGTGCGTTTATAATAGCGCTGTGACACCCACACACTTATATTTCCATCAGTGGCCTCCTGGTGTATCTAATATGTCCTTCAATGGCAGCTCCTATCACCTTCAGCCAGCAAATTACGGAGGGGGGGGGTGAAGGTCCGAGCTCAACAACATCTGGACGGCTGCTGACTTTCTTATGCATGGATAGGCAACCTCTGGCAATGCAGCTGTCAGACCATGCGCAGTCGCCACCAACTGCAGAAAAGAACCCTGCAGCCTCAAGCTTTATTTCTTCCTTAGTTCTTACGCTTATCACATGCACATTTAAGTTCCCTCACTGTAGAAACCTATACCACTTCTGCTGGAAGGATGTCCCGCTAATCCACTACTCTCTCAATAAAATAAAGCTAACATTCCACATGTAAATTGCCTTACTCTATAAACCTATACCACTTCTGATGGAAGGATGTTCCACCTATCTACGGCTCTGTAAAAAACTACCAGCTGGTAACGATATACAGCAGCCATTTATTTTCGTTAGCCATTATAAAATAAAGAAATAATACTCTTTTCCATGTTCAGAACAATCGGCTTACAACCTAGACTTACTGATTGCATCTCCGGCCAGTGACATCACCTGTGATGTCATATTCCAAATTATGGCACCAGATATGATATAACACTGCTAATTTGTCTGAATATTTTCGGCATTGTCGGAACAAGACTGAGCAAAGGTAATTGCCCTGCTTCCTGCAATCCCGTAATGTGATTTAAGGGAAAGAAATGAAGACCGAATCCAAACATTTAGGCCTGGCGTTGCTAAATTTACCGTTATTTCTGTTTAATACATAAAAGGCAGTTTCTATAATCTAGGATTATACCTCGGGTGTCATTTTAAGGTGACATCATAATGGAAAAATATGTTAAAAATAAACAGAAAATAATGTTAATAATAAAACATATTCTTGGCAGCTTTAATTGTGTTTTCTCCTCTTGTCTTGCTGCATCTGCTGAAAACTGTGACATCACTTTTTATCAGCATTCCATCATAAAAGGAAATAGATCAGAGCAGTTTTACATACAGTACCTCCTTATTAGAATTTAAAGTGTGTAAATAAAATGAATACAAAGTTTACTCTAAATGGGTCACTCAGTTACATAAATAATAAGTCACATAAAAGCCCCCGTAACGTCGTGCCCCTTAGCTATGCCTCAGGGCCACCCCTTAGAATGTGAGGATCACTTTTTGGCCATTTGCATTGTTGGGAGATATTAGATGTTCTTGAAATCATGCCTGGAAACTTTGCTGGATTTGCCTTAATGGCAACTCATGGCTTGGCCTCCTGTTGTGTATTAATTGCCCAATGTTGTACTTAACCCCTGCACATCCAGAACTAATCCCATACAAATATGGAGGAGCTGGTGGGGAAAAAGGGCTATTCAATTGAATGTATTACCAGTTTCTAATGGAATAAATGAAGTGCCCTCGTTTGTTGCCTTCATCGGTTCTTTCGGCTGGGCTCCCATTATTTGCCGTAATGGTTTGAGAAAGAAATGGCTGCATCTTATTCATAATATATCTTCACTGTCCTTCCATGCATCACATTTATTCAAGAACGGTTCATAAGATGACATGGCCAGCTCCGGCTTACGTCTCTGCCAGCCGGGCCGTTATAATGAACGTTTAACCCCTTAAGGACAATGGGCGGCCGCTAAACCCATTGAAAACAATGTATTTTGAGCCCGTACATGTACGGGCTTTGCCATTAAGGGGTTAAAAAAGTAAAACATTGGTGGTGTTTGTTTACGAACAATTGTGTTAGCCGACAAGGTGTTTATCAAGTGTTTATGGCATTAAAACAAAATAAATCTAGTTAACCCCTTCCTCTCTCCGGAG
>VKOC01000009.1:3347807-3358239 GCA_009364415.1 Spea multiplicata
CGCGGGGGATAGGCACATGGCTCCTGAATCTAAGACGAGAACAAGGACCAAGTTTGGGTTCTAGGTCTCTCAAGGATAAAGGATACGTTACCTGTATGGGAGTCCCTGCAGTTGTTGATACGTATTGGAGTGACACTGGAGGGGCACAGGTTTGCCGAACCCGGACTGGGCATCGTAACGGGTAACATAAGAGGAGTGGAAAGATTTCCAGGATGTGGACAGAGGCTCACGGACACCAACCTAAAACAACAATCCAACTTTCTACATCAGATACTCAGATCGTTCTAATAAATATTCTGTACCGCCTGGAAGCTCACTAGATCGCACCGATGTGTAATTAAGCGTTACATGCATGGCCATTGTATGAGTGGAGTAAATTGTCATTGTTGGAGACACATTTCAATTACTTTACACAATGTGTAGGACAACGCGTATGGCCTCTGTGTGACATTTTATAACCCCCACCGTTTTTCATTTAAAATGATGGTGTCTTTCCCCAAGTCCTTTAGGAATTCAGTCGTTGGTTCCTTTTCCATGGAGTACACAATGGCATCCAAGAGACCATTACTGGTCAAGCTTGACCCCACAGGAAAATGTTCTGGACTTCCATCGTAGAGAGCCAAAGCTTCTGGGCCGGAGAGGCCGGGGCGAGAGAGAGATGGAAGCAGCTGATCTGTACGGAGAAAAGAATGAAAGTCAACATTATACACATTGGGGGTACTAAGACGTGTTACACTTAAAAAGACGGGGACTATAAGTAGAGGAAGGCCATCTCTTATTTGAAACGTTACCTCGTTTGTCCTTTATAGGCATCCTGAATTTCTGCATAATATTCTTCTTTCATCCAATTGTCATCAAATATGATAAATATGTCTCCACAACGTGTCAATATTAACACTCATATTATATATATAATAATATTATGATTTAAATTAGATACCTAATGAAGCATTGATCCTAGAAGGTTAGGTACCTCTTTTTCCTTTGATGCTTATCAGGTAGTAACCGTTTGCTCCTATCGTGCCTTCTACTCCAAACCGGTTATAGACCTTCCCGTCCGCGCCGTACAGAACCAATGTCAGCCGATCCAGCTCGCTGCCCGGCGCCCCCTTCAGCTCAATGAAGTCATACGGCTCAAAACCGTTTAACACTCCTGCCTCGCTGATCACCGCGGTCACGCTAGGGGAAGAAGTCTCAGGGGGGACGGGGGTCACAGGCGGAAGGTGGGATGGAAGAGGACTTTGACAATCATTATCTGATAGAGGGGTGAGCCTGGTAACCTGAAAGGGTGCAATGGGAAAAAAAAATATTATGAGATTATATTGCCATTTTATGTTGTTTCTTGCCAAAAGTCACCGAACGCAATACAAATGAATCCGGTTCTAAGAGAACTTCAGGACGATGAGAGAATGCTGGCTCTGCCACATGCTGCCTCTCAGCTTAGAATTGGTGAGGTAAAACTTTTTCACCAAATATACCCAAATAATTATACTGATTGAATAAAAAAAAGGCAACTTATAATTTTTAGTTTTAATAAACCTATACATAAAATAACAACAGTTTTTCGGGTTGGGCTTCCAATAAAATGATATTTGATAAATATTACCTCACATTTCTTCTAAAAGTTCATGTTAATGATGAAATAAATTATGTTGAACCCCTAACTTAATAATAACACGAAGCCCTTTCATGCCACGCCAATTACCTTGAATCCGGATTGGTTGAGGGGCATCAGTCCATAGCATCGACTCAAAGACTCGTCTTCCTGATGGAACCTTTCATCCTCGTGCACTGCTTTCTGGCCAGGCGTAAGAACCTTCAATAGTCCGTCCGCGTCGTCTCCAACCTGGGACACATAAACCACAGCATCGACCAACCCATGAGACGTCACTGCCATATTTTTCTTAAAGGGCTTTTGAGGACGGTAATACAAAGCCACCGCATCTGCGCCATTTTGTAAAGTGTTGATGGGCATTGTAACGTGAGGTTTTGGCGACACCCTAGGGTTTCCCACCAAGAAGTAGCCATTCTTGTCCGTCTGAAGGCCTTTGAGATCTAAAGTGTAATAGGCCATGTTGTTTTTCCCGTTGTAGAAAACCAGCCAGTAGCCAGTGAGGCCGACGGACGTGTTCTTGGGGTGATAAAGCTCGACATATTCTGTGTCCTCAGCGGAACCAGGAGTATTTGGGTTCACCTCACTGATTAGGAGGCCAGGACTGCCGGATGCAGGAGAAGCATCAGTAACAACCACTGGAGAAAAGGAAAATTGTTAGTCTTATTTATTTAGAACCCTTATACTTTTCTCTCATTACCGTGTCATGAGAGATAGTAACTTGCAAATACATACAAATATTGTCAATGAAGAAAAGGGAGCAGAGGCAGCAACAAGATGGAAGCCGATGGATGCATTCTCCTACCTGGCGGCTTTGTTGGATTAGTTGTAGGCGGCGAGCAGGTTGGCATGACCGCGGCATTTCTGTTTCCAACAGTTAGAGAACTTCCCGATGTCACAAATTTGTGGAGAACCTCAGTCAGGTCAACACCTTGTAATCCCAATGTGGTGTTTTGCTTGGCGTTGAGGGTTAGAAAATCGGACCGGCAGGAAAGGCTGGCATCTGAATGGCGTTATGAATGAAGCCACGGTTATTTTCTCTACTTAGCAAAAATTATACTTTTATAGTTAGCTTTGATTTTTTTTTCTTTGTTATTTTATATTCTGTCCATAAAAGCATCCCTCTATATACACCATAAAAGTAGAAACTAAAGACACAATTCACACAGAGGGCCAATTAAAGAACATAATTTCTTGGTCAATTCTACAGAAGTCGTTGGCGTATGTCATGGTCCAGGCTGGTGTGTGAGCGCTAGGGCCGCTATCATGAAACTCTTTCAATTCCAATATCCCGATGGATATTCTCCTATCTGGACTTTTTTGTATATCTCACCTGTGATGACGTTCAGAGGCAAGTTACAGCTGCAGAGAGTTTGCAGGGAGTGGATCATGGAAGACAGAAGGTCTAAGAGAATTTGATTTCCAGTCCATTGGGAACAGTCTGAAAAGAGAGGACAGGAGTTAGTTGTCGTGACGATGGATTGTTTGGTTGTATAGAGGCAAGGGGATCAAATTGAACCATCGCTAGAATGGATATAATGTTTACCGGATATCTTGAAGCACACCGTGATATGACGAGGGCTGCTTTGTGGAGGGCACTCATTGGTTTGGCCAGGAGAGTTGCCTCTTAGCATGAAGATGGCTGACTCCCCCACGGTGACGCTGCATCGGCTGGCAGAAATGTTAACATCTCTACAGAGGATAAAAGAAAAGGGTTACCATGAACATATAAAACACGTCGGGCATACATGCAAATTCCGGTACAAACTGGTCAAAGTGGAGATATTAGTAGGAACATGTTGCTAATTGCCAATGTGATCAGTGATGTAAAACGCCAGGACCACCCTGCGAGATGTACGGTTTGGGGCCTCCAAGCTCATCCTGCACACGTGCATTAATACACATATACACACACTAACATAAAACAACGTAAAATACTTAATTATATACACTAACACCTACAGCATACTTACACATACTGTATATAGTAACATATATTTTCCCACCCAGTAGCATACCAACATACTTACACACACATAACATTTGTTGGCTTTGGTAGAAGTGTTATCATTGATTGAAAATGGGTCAGGGCTTTACAATCAATTAAAACTACAATGTCTGGTGTGTACGTACATGAGACTAATGACCATTAATGATAATTGTCAGAAGTTTTTTTATATAAATCAAAACATGAACAGATCATCGACAAAAAGCTTTCATTGCCAAATTTTTATTTGACTTCCTTTATTCCTTACCCGCTATGCCAATATATGATGGGATGGTCCAGGGTCAAATCCTGAAGGGGATGAGGACCCATATCCTCATAATCACCGTACACCACGGCATCCACTAAACCACTCGTAGGAAAGCTCATGTTTGGCAAAATTCCAGTGGTCTTCCCCAAATACAGGGCCACAGCCCCGCCGCCCTTGGTGAACAAACGTACTGAATCTGGCAGGCTTTGCTGTGCTGGGTGGTAAAGGGAAGGGGAAGAAAAGTACACATATAAAAAGAAAAATCTTGGGAAAATAATCAAATCAACATCATCTGTAAGAAAATCTGAGATTTATCATCCTACTGATGCCAATCCAGCTCTTGGTCTTCAAGCTCTTGCTGAGGACGAGGAACGAGGACTTTGACACATGTGGTTGGGTTTGTTATAATCTTTTCTTTTATATTGTTAAATGTGTGACCAAGAAATGTCTCATAAATGCACAAAGGCTCTTGAGGAAGGATTCTGAAAGTTAATTTAATTACAATCAAAACATTTTGAAAGTTCTAGCAGGTTCTGTTGACATAAAAAGAAATGATGCACTCACCACGATTACTGTATTTTTCATTCTCAAGGACATAGAATCCCTCTTGGTTGGTATAACCTCTAATATCTGTCGTGTAGTATACGTTTTGGTCTTCTCCACGAATAAACGCCAGTACCAGTCCAGACAGAGGTGTAGATGGAGGTCCTTGGATTTCTACATATAAATTCTGAGCGTAAGGAGAAGACACTTCACTTATGACCACGGCTGGGAAGCCTTTGCAGAAGTTTTCGCTGCCTGGAGAGATATGCGTCATTCGAAAGGTCCATTGCCCATCGATTTCCAAGCACCTCCCGATAGATTCGTCAGATGTGTGAAAGCTGGAGTCTTCCAGAAAGGCTTCGACCCCAGGCGTCAGGACAGTTTGCAAAATATCAGCTTGGTCTGTGGCTTTAGCTTTATGGACCAGGGCATCCACCAAGCCATCCCTAGTAATCTTCATGTTTTCCCTGTAAGGACCATTTCCAAAATAGATGACAATGGCGTCTGGCCCATTTTGGATGGTGTTCTTTGGGACAATGATGGAAGGTCTTGGGTTTACCATTAGTGAGCCGATTAAGAAGAACCCGTTCTTATCTGTTGAAAGTCCGGTCAGGTTCAGAACCATATAAGCGGTGTTAGTTTTTCCATTATAGAAGACCAAGGTATAACCATCAAGAGAAACATTGTGTCCGCTGGTGTGATAGAGTTCCACAAACTCAGTAGTATCAAGTCCTGGATTGTCTGTGTTCACCTCACTAATGAGTAGCTGTCCTTCCACCTTTTGTTCCTTGGCGTTTTTAATAAGGTTGTGGGATTCTCCTGATATTACAGCCCAGCACAGCACCAACAATAGACTTGGCTTGACTCCTACCATTTCCAGCAAGTTGTATTTCCGACAACTAAAATCTTTCACCTCCTTAAAGTAGAAAGCAGAAAACGTTAACACCAAACATGACGAATCACTCACTATAGGAATTTTAACCAAAAATCACTTTAATTAATAACTTTAATTAGCATAAAATGGTGTAAAAAAAACTAATAGATTCACAGAGCTTAAGAGGGACCTGAAAAGTAATGTAAAAACTGACCATTTAAAGGACTTCCAGGAAAGCAGCCAACGCCGAAGAAATATGACGGCAATGAATACAGCCAGATTCAATGTATCCCACAAAAGCATGTGACCAAAATATCTGATGAAATTCAGATGACTCACAGGATCTTACAAATTGTCAAAAATAAGAAAAAAAACCTGCTTTCCGTAAACATAAAAAAGTAGAAACCGCAGTGAGATGGTAAGATTGCAAAACGTACTGTATTACTACACCTAGATCGCAGTCCACTCGTTCCTTACTTGTTCCTTAAAGGGAGACTGATTTATTTTTGTTCTGATTAGAATGCTGTCCTTCCAGAAACCTAGAACTCCTTGGATCATCCCAGTTTTGGTGGCTTTGGATAAACAACCGGCAATGTCAGATTGATCAGCACCGTCCTGCTTTGTGGTCGTCCATACTCACGGATTGACAAAGGCTTTAAAAAACGTTTCATTCATGTAAAAAGGCTGAAAATGTGGTAAGGCTTGAGACAGACCACAATGTTACACAACATTCACTATTCTATGCCGCAAACCGTCAATGGAACTTTCATAGTATGGCGACCATTGATAAATGAAAGACATGCCGTAGAGTTGGCAAGAGCCAAGACATCTCCTTGGGTACCGGTATCTCTTGATGTGTGTTTATCTTACTGTCAAGTTGTATATCGGCAGATTGAATGTTCATTTTCGTGGCCCCCTGTTGTATTGCTATGGAATCTGCGGGAGTTTTATGCATGAAGTGCCAGCAGCTTCATGAATCGTCAGACGAAGAGGAAAGTAGGGAGCTGCAGCTTCAGAGATAAAGTACTTTAATGTACATTTTTCTTTGGAGGGGCTCCATGGGGCACTAAACTGCCCCTTTTATCTGTATAAGGAGGCCAAACTTATTTAGGAGAAGCTAGAGCTCCAAAGCTGAAGGCATCACCTCCTCCAAATCACATCACTTTTTTACATTACTTTTAGATGCTTGCCAATCAGCGTCTGGAAAGCGCTTCCATTGAGATCCTTGGGTGCGCTTTCTGCACGTGTGTGGGGCGAGAATAGCACGCATGTGTACTGACAAGCAGGAGATGTGTTTGGCCGAACCTATCTCGAGAAAGTGAAGCAGCTGGGGGGGTGGGGGAGGAAGCAAATCCTTTAATGTATTTCAAAGGGGGAGAAAAAAAATAATTGAAAGGGGACACTGTGCATTAAAGTGCGCATGACGGCTGGAGCACTCCGTTAACATGTTAAAAGAATGGATAAATAACCTCACCATTGACATTTTGCATGCACTGTTTGCAACAAAGAAAATATTTGGTAAACACGCAGTTAATGACATTTTGTTTCAATGTTAACCACAGTTAACACGATCCCTAAGCAACAGACAATAGCGCAGTTTGATAAACATTGGTAAACATTTCCAGCACCCATCCCAGATGCGTTTTAAAAGTTTGTACAGAATTAGCGGAAGATCCGTCTCCTTTCGGTGTAAATTAAATATATTTTCTACAGATCCCCAGTACCCCGCAGCCTTAGCGAGGCCCCCGTAACTTACACAGCATCCTGTCCTGAGCACTGCATGTCTGACCTAGTTCTAGTCGTATGGCCTATCCCAGCGTCTCCTTCTCCTCCCCTCTCATTCTCCTTCCCACAAATTACAAAAAAGTGTGTTTCTTCCCCTCTGAAATCCGAAACCCCTTAATGTACAAGGGACTGTAACACACCTTGATCTGTTTAAGGATCCTTCTTCGCTGGGGTGAGTTGAAGGGACACTAATGGATTCCACATGTTCAAGTCACAGCAGCTGGGAGAGAAGTTAAGCACTTCTCTGTGGGATGTAGTGATAGCAAATGCATACCTCCCAGCTGGGCTGACCGCATTTTATAACTGTGTCTTTAGGGGAGGTGCGGCTTTCGGTCGCCTGAACCCAACTAACAAATTGCCCCTGTGTATAAATATAATGTATATACTTTACTGATCAAACGTTAGCCGTTTTCACGGAAAACAAGGACATTTCTGTCTGTAACATAATTGCAAAAGGGTTTTCTAATTATCAATAAGCCTTTTAAACTTAAACTTGGATCAGCGAACACAGCGTGCCATTGGAACGCAGGAGTGATGGGAGTGATAAAGGAGTGATGGGAGTGATAATGGGCCATTGGAACACAGAAGTGATGGGACTTCTACCTCTTCTACTGGGACGCAGTTCCACTTATCTACCACTCTCTCGGTTTGGTGCTGCACACAAGCACTCGTACGTTATGATTAGACCTGGTTGTGTTCTGTGATGCTGGTAAGAGGGATGTCTTCAGTCTTTGTCTTCTTTTTACACACATCGAGGACCCGCACTGTTTTTATTTTGGGACAAAGTACAGTTCCAAAGATCGTAGGACGTAGGGGAATTTGGGACACGAAATACTCAAAATACCTCGAAACCAGGGATTAGCGATTGTGCATGTTGCGCACTCTCCCTTTCTTGTTACAATGTATTCTCCTTCCATGTAACATTATCTACTTATGCATTTGTATCTAAAAAAGAATAAATCTAGTGCTGACCACTAAACCCTATACTGACGTAGGCAAGCGGCATGGTCTTAACATTGGCCCTTGGAAGCGTTAAAAACCTGAAGGTGCCACCAGTTAAAAAGTTGCTTCTAGTACTTTAAACTACTCAAAAGGATGGTCTACAAGAGCTAATGGCTTCATGCCTAGGACTTGGATGATCCAACAGTTGTATGGAACAAACAAACAAATATATCAGACGATTGCATTCATTCGTGTTTAATCTTAAGGTACAACAAGCCATATCAGCCACATGTCAGGGGTCTTTTAAAGCAGGGATGATGACGCCATTCAGAGAAGGCCAGTTTGCATCGAGAAGACCAGTTTGCGTTGACCAAATGTGGACGCCAGTCTTGCAAAGCACCGCTGCACACCCTGTAGAGGGAAAAAAAGAGAAGACGGTCCTCATAAAGATTTTCCGGACACTGATGTAACATGTTTTTGTGGGAATACTGACTTGGAGGAGTAGCTTGATATTTCATCCAGACACCCCACTTAGGAATGCCAAAGATTCCTTGCCTTGGTGGATCAACACCAAGGCCGATATTAGCTTACTTATCAAAACCCATATGGGATTGAGACGGACGGCTGGTCTGGGGAGCCGCAGAACGCTTGACTTGGTTCCCAAAACCTTCTCGAGTATCAAAGTAGACTGGATATAATTACTCTCTGATGTATGACGGGTTGTTTGTTTAGAGAGTGTAGACTTGGTCGGAATCTGAAGAGGAGGCAGCAGTGTTATTTTAGATCGCGTTGTTTTCCCAATTATCAGGGATGGAGTTAATTACGGGGATCAAGCATGGTTGGTCCACCAGAAAACTAAATGACTATAAGTCGTGGGTCTCCAACATTATATCTAAAGAAAACTTATTAAGGTTAATTAATGATTTGTAGAGCCACTATGATTTGGCCGTTTAGGGGTTAGGTCACATTTTATTATAGTATTTTATTATGCTGAGGGTTTTTTTTATATTTTTATTGTAATTTCTCCTTCTAGACATGGAGCACCTGGGGCACGGCCTAAGAAGTCCCAAAAGCCAGTCCCAAAAACGCTGCCCAAGCCTCGCTTTTTTCTTTAAATTGATGTTTATGGGTGAATCTTTTGCTGACTCCTAGGACATTCTATCTGTGGAATTCTAAGCAGGTCTGTCGAGCTCGGTAAAGGTTACAGGGAGAGGGTGGAAAGGAGCTCTGCACATACAAGGTGCTAATTCTTGGGCTGTTGTACTTGGGCCAACGTGACACTTAGTAACCACAACACTCCAATGCCAGCTAGAAGGAAAGCACCAGCTTGCTGGCCAAACGGTGATTCTGGAAAAGAAACGTGGCTTCCTGGTATTTCCATTATCAATTTCATTTCTCATGACACCAAATGATGTCATAATCCATTTCTCACCCGAATCACAGACCTTTTCAAATGCTGTCCATTTCACCGCGTCCTGTTACTTCAGGCCTGCTGTTCAAAAAAAAAAAGTAGATTGTAAGCTTCTTGGAGCAGGGCGCTCACCATTTTTTTCAAACGGTTAAATGATGCAGCACTTCTTCTCATGTCCTATTTAATCATCGTACAGCGCTGTGTAACATAAGGGCACTATATCAATCAATAACTAATATGAAGATACGCAGCCCTGTAAAGGACCCATTTGCCTTCAATGAATACCGAGGGTCACGCACATGACTGTATATTTTGGTATTAAAACAATTTTTTTTTATTTGAGGAAATCCATAGATCCACACCACAGATTTCTCAGAAAAACCCACAGCTGTGTATCTTCTGTGTCTCCCCCCTGCAAGATTTAACTCTTTGGAAGCCAGAGTGGAAGCAAAGCGTTGGGACTCCATGGTTGGGTTTGCAAGGCGTTTCTCTTCAGTGGAGAAAACTGCAAGAGCCCCCCCAATACAAGTCCGAAACTCCGATCTGGGATCTCTGCGCTCATTTAAAGCCAGATTTTAAAGTGATATAAATGTATATTCTACGTACCACTGTCTTCTCTGCTGCCGGCGCCGGGTATAGTAGTCCGGCTCTTCTGATTCTTGAACGGCTTGCTCTGGAGAGAGAACATAAGAAATGATCAAACCCCCTCAGCATCTCTTTATGTTCCTTCCATTACACTACAGCTCAATAAAAGGGGTGATGAACTGGAAAAAACGGAATGACCCGGGTATGCAGGGGGTTTAGGGTACAGATTGGGTTAGGGGGGTTAGAGTAGGGATTTGGTTAAAGGGTTTAGGGTATAGCTTCTGTTAGGGGGTTTAGGGTATAGCTTGTGTTAGGGGGTTTACTGTATGGATTGGGTTAGGGGGTTTAGAGTACGGATTGGGTTAGGGGTTTATGTTATGGATTGGGTTAGGGGGTTTAGGGTATGGATTGGGTTAGGGGGTTTA
>VKOC01000009.1:3358339-3371343 GCA_009364415.1 Spea multiplicata
TTAAAAGGATCCCGGTGAAGCCCCACCAGTTAAAGAAATAGAAACCGCATAACCGAATTAACAGGGTCAAGAACAACAAAAATACCCATAAAACGCCTGTCAGCTGACAAAACAGCAGATTAGATCCCTGTTTCTCGAAGATAAGCTTTATTTCCAACAAGGCATTTTTATTGCTTTAATACCAATTTAGTTATTAATTTAAGGCTTGTTTTTATGGCCTCGTTTTATGGGGCTTTCGGGTAAAATAAATGTCTTTTCGGCAAACAAAATATGAAATTACAATAAATATAAGGGGTACGCAGACAGACTGTGACGTCAGCTTTACCCCAAATACCAAGAGACCAATAAACGGTCCTAATGGGTAATAAAGAAGGTGAACATCGATGCGCGCACCCGCGATGTCGAAAATGCGCGTGTACGTCTGGATGACAGGTCTATGGAGCTTTGGCGACCTTCCCAAGATGGCGCTGGGGCCCGTAAGTACTTTCCTAATATGGCGACGGCTGCATTCACGTGACAGATCAAAGGCTATGCCATCACATGACTTGAACCCACGTGATCCGAGGAAGCTGACAGGATATGGAGTACAATGAGTAGGACTGAGGGGGACAGGGCAGTGGGAGTTGGCAGGTGATCTCTGCGCTGTGGTGTTTGGGTGAAGGGGTTCAGTCCGAGTCCCAGAGATGCCCTCAAACAAGTCAGTGTCTGATGCCCCCATCACCCAGTTTAGGAACTGCAGGATCTTGAGGGACCATCAGTTGCAGAGGTGAGAGGAGGAGGGGGGATTTTTTTTATGGTCCTAACAGTGAGATCAGTGGGTTCTAGAGTGGCAATTAAAGGGGCAGTAAAGCCAGGGGGGTCCTAAATAACCCAGAGACATTCATTTCAGAAGCAATGTGTCCCACAATCAACAGCATTTTGTGTTATAGCGTTGTGTGATTCCAGGCGAATAAACGTGTTGTAAACACGGCATTCCATTAATAAAATATAGATTTTTTTGTATATTATTATCATTATTTCTTGTTTTATATTCCATAGCGCTGTGCAATAAATAGATAGAACATAACATAACTATAAATATGTGCGTGCGTGTATATATAACATATATTTAACACGGAATTACTTGATCCCGCAGTGACCTCGCTATATGTTATAAATGCCCAATACGCTTCTGCTGCAGGAATGGCTTCGCTGGCCCCGTACAGCTATAGCTGCACATTGAATTATACATTATAGAGGGCCGGGCCTGCCCTGCTCTTCGCACTGGAGACATTTGCCATTAACGGATAGTGAAGTGCAAGAGTTAAAACCTCAACTCTCCCTTTAGTGAATAAAGCCCATTTTAAGTACAATTTTACTCCCTACGTCATCCCTTTAACTGATGATCTTTAAAATAAAAACCACAAGGGGGGGCAATCATATTAGGGAGGAGGAATCGCATATCTTTAACGTGGTTGCTTGCTGTACATAATGCGCCTCATCTCCCAGATCATTAATTACAGTCTGCCGATGTTCTTTCCCTTTACAGAGAAGACCTCTGGGTGCGAGAAGGAAAGATTCTAAACCCCGAGAAGCTGTTCTTCGATGAGAAGGCGTCAGCTGATGTCCAGGTGGACTGTCGGGGCAGAATCATCGCCCCGGGGTTCATCGACGTCCAGATCAACGGTAATACGGTATTCAGACGCATTCTCTATGGCGGGGGTATCTTCTCATTCCATGTGTCAAATAACCTGATTTTTTATTTTAGGAGGATTTGGTGTTGATTTTTCTCAAGCAAATGATGATGTAGGAGAAGGCATTTCTCTCGTTGGTGGGAAAATATTGTGTCATGGCGTGACTTCCTTCTGCCCCACTCTCGTCACTTCTCCCTCATCGGTCTACCACAAGGTAACGTGTCTTTTCTGGCAGGTTCTTTTATTTTAACGAAGAGCTTTGCAAGAAGAACCATGATAAGTACAATGTCAAGTCAATGTCATTGCCTGTCCTCCGGAAGAACATCAAGGCATTGGTACAACTTGGCTCAAACACTAGGAACCAGTAACAAAGTTCACAGTGTAAACCTCTAGGATGTTGGATCTACCAGAAGCTAATGTTTGACAAGATATTACTGATGCTTTAAGGAGCTTCAACCTTAGCTGTCTTCGGTTTCTCACATCGATCTATAAAATTGGATATTTCAGGTTCTTCCCCAGATCTCTGTGAAGGATGGTGGCCCAGACGGAGCGAGTGTGCTTGGTACGTTCTTGCAATATGGCCTCAATATTTGATCCTTGTCGTGCTTTTTGTCTTACTAACTTTCGGCCACTTGGCAGGTGTCCACTTGGAGGGTCCGTACATCAGTCGGGAGAAGAAGGGAGCCCACCCTGAGCGCTGTTTGCGCTCTTTCAGTGAAAGAGGATTCCCAGAGCTTTTGGCCACGTATGGAACCTTGGACAACGTCAACATATTGACGTTGGCCCCTGAAATGCAGAGGAGTGAGGAGGTCATTAGAGGACTGGTACAGCGAGGGATATGCGTGTCTCTTGGTAAGAATGAAAACGATGAAGTTCTAAAGCCTTTGTAGGAAAACCGGCAAATAATGACCACGTGTATGACATCACCAAAGGACATCCAGGTCTTGGTCCAACAGTGGACTGCATTTTCTACACTTTACTTACTTTGCCGTTAGAGATGAGTGTTCTTGTCCTTGCGCATGTACATGACCGTATTCCTTTATGTTGATTTAACCGTTCTGCTAATTTACTACCGCAGATCAGCAGCTCTACCATGTTTGGCCACCTTCTCCGTGTAGGTCTTGCTCATTGAGGTGGGACCAGCCTAGTTCCTAAGGGAAAAGATGCTCTGTTTTGTTCAGTCCCTCATAATGCATCTCTAACATACCTTTACATGGCATTTTATGTTCAGAATTAACTCTTCCATGGACAACAGGGCCACCGGTTCTTTGTGATACATGAAACGGTTCTACACAGAAGAGTATTGGGGCTAAAATTATGGCCACAAGATATCTCGTCAAACTATGATACCCATTTATTTAAACCAGCAAGCAAATACCAATTAGTTCCTTTTTAAGATTGCATGGGTTATTTACCAAGAAATCAATGTACGTTATATATGTTTTGATGTTTGCTCTTGTGTTTAGGTCACTCCATAGCTAATTTATCCCAGGCTGAGGATGCAGTGACCCACGGAGCTTCGTTTATCACTCACCTCTTCAACGCCATGCTGCCAGTAAGTTTAAAACCTTATTTTGTATTTTTTTAAAGCATCTTAGATTCATAGTTTTGGAACCCGACTGAAATAATCGCCCTCTGCGCTCCTCACAGTTCCACCACCGTGACCCAGGCATTGTGGGATTACTGACCAGCGATCGCATTCCGGCGGGTAGGACGATTTATTACGGAATGATCGCGGATGGAATCCACACTAATCCGGCAGCGCTGAGGATAGCGCATCGCGCCCACCCCAAGGGTGAGAACCGGAAATTAATTATTAATTCTAATTAATAATAAAAAAATATCAGATTTAGAAATGGTTCTGAGTAACAAGTAGTGGGCTTGAGTAATATAATAGTAATGAGTAATAATAAGATTCTTTTTATGCTTATGCAAAAAGCATGCATTTATTTACTCAATGATGTCATAATTCTCTGTTTTTTATTGAAGTATCTGTGATTTTGGTCACTAGAATTCTCCTGTTACCCCGCAGGTCTAGTTCTGGTAACAGATGCCATCATGGCCATGGGCCTGGGCCCGGGGAAACACATGCTTGGCCAGCAGGAGATTCTCATCAATGGGCTCAATGCATATGTAGCAGGTGAGTGAAGAAGTTTGAACTACAACTCCCATAATCCTGATCTATCTTGAATCATTGTGGCCACTGGATTGCCCCCGAGTGCCCGTTTCTGGTGGACAACTGTATCCTTTTTTTTTGCCTTTTTAAAAATATATATCCCAATTATTTGAGTCTCGAGATGAGCAATAAGGTCACTAACGGCAACCGTCTTATAGGAACACAGACTTTGGCTGGAAGCATCGCTACGATGGATATGTGCGTGAGACACTTCCGCGAGGCCACAGGTAAGTGCCGCTCACGGACAACTCAGCCGAATAAGCTGGTTTTGGGGCTTTTTTTTGCAGTGAATTATGATCTCTTTAACAGTAAAGCAGAAAAAAAGCCTTTGTATACTAAATGCAGAATAGCGGCAATTTTCTAATTAATAGCCAAGTGCATGGGACACAAAAATCCTAATCTATGCAGTCATCGGAGCCTCTGTGTTTCCTCCCCGTCTTGTAGGATGTACGGTAGAAGAAGCATTAGAAGCCGCATCCTTGCATCCAGCGCAAACTCTGGGCATCCAGCATCGGAAGGGGACTCTGGATTTTGGGGCAGATGCAGGTATGGAGGGACACGGTGTGGGGCAGATATATGAATTTCTCGCCCTACATGCAGTACTTTGCCAGCCAGTCATTTTATTGAACTTCATATAGTAGATAGAATAATGCCCTTCTCTGTAAATTCATCCTGCGTGACTCTAGCACCCATCCAGCCCATTTCACAGCCCATCAGTATTCACTGGGTTGTATTTACCTTATTGTATTTACCACAAGGTACATTTTGTCTGCCCCACGTTCGGTGCTCGTCTCTTATCTCCTGTATTATGTATACCGTGTTTTAATCGCCCTCATTAAACCTTGATGTCACTGGAAAAGGAAAACCTACACTGCATGCGACAGAAACATGTCTAATATATACAGTAATACAGTCCTTATTCAGACTCTCCTTTCCCTTTTTATTTTTCCCTTTTTCACTCTGTCTGACTCTTTCTTTCTCAACCTCCTCTTCCCTTTCAGACTTTGTGCTTCTGGATGACCGGCTGAATGTTAATGCCACCTACATCGCAGGACAGGCTGTTTGGGAAGAGACAACCTCTCGTTAAGGTGCTTCAAACCAGAGGACCTATAACCCGAGCATCATGCTGCTGCTGTGCCTTAACCCCGGGCCGCTTGGAATACATCCACCCAAAATCCCTTAAAGTGACCACGTGATTTCCCAAAAGTGGATTATCACGCCCGAGATCTGTGGGTAATGCTCCGGTGCATTACTCGCTGTGACGCGCTTTCTGTACGGGAACAGTCTTATGACCATTCCATTCTTGTAATGATAACTACAGACCCATTTAAACTTATGATGCTTGCATTCCACCTTAAATGCATTTCATGAGACCATTTGTTTCTTTTCAGATCCCCTGTCCTTGTTGGTGTGAGCACCCCCCAAAAATATTAAGTGGTGCCATTCAGGACCCCCACTTTAGTGCCAATTTCACATCTGAATTGATGTAGAAGTTGATTTAAACCATCTGGGCTCCGTTTGGCATTTCCTTCCTAATGTGGTTAAAGGGTCTTCAGGACCGTTACACGGTCCTGTCCCAGGATTTTGTTAGTGTCTATGTATGAACAAAAACAAAGCCATCACGCTCTCTTTGATTAATGGAGGCTTGAGAACTAAACCAATAGCGCCCTGACCTGTATATTCTTGTTGAGTGCAGTTTACATTACAGCCACTAGATGGCGCATTTCCTGACCTCGCATGCAGTGGGCAAGAAGCCTGCATCGCATTGCGCAATCCTTGTGATCTTCCATGTCAGCCACGGGCAGGTAGCCTTCCCTGAGCTTGTTGCTCCATCTCCTGTGCTTAATTTAACGCTTAGAACTAAATGCAGAATTAAGAATCCCAATCCTAGTGCTGTTAAATGCCCAAACCCTGAATAAATTACTTCTTTACATTTTTTTCCGGGAATACTTAACTGTCATGTGACATAGAAGCAGATCAATTGGTTGCCGTAGGAAACTCCAAAAAAATAAAAAAAAAAAAAGCTCCTTTAAAACTTTTAGTTTGTTTAAACCTTTCGAGGAAAGAATAAGTAACAGATCTGCTAAAGTATGTTTGCTTAACGTTCTACAGATTGCAATTAATGTTTTGCAGTGCCTTTTATCCCTGGGGGTCCACGGGAGAAGGACCCCCCTGCCCATGGCCCCTCCCATGGATGGGGCTAATATTTTGCTCTCCCAACCCAAAAAATATTGTATTTAATTAATCAAAATGAATGCTGAGAGTTAAAACATTCTCCCAAAGACTGCCGCCTATTAACCCATGCAGTAAAATAAGCCTCGCGGGGGCACAACTGCCATCAGAAATTGGTGGGCACATGCAGTAGGGACCACTGGGTTTAATGGTTTCCATCTAGTCCATATATTTAAACTGTATAAGAACCCTGCCGAGTTGTTAACTGGGTGGCTTTGGGCCAGGGTGGTAATTTCCGTTTATTAAAAAGGCCCTCGGGTTCTTGGGGGGGGGGGTTTTGCTTCTTTATTTCCAGAAGCTTGATCTCCCGTATCAGACCTTTCAGACCGGACACCCGATACATGTTCGCGGTCCGGCTCTGCGCCGGGGTCGTTAATTTGGATACAGTTTGTACACAGCCGGACAGCGCATAGAAGACATTCACTTGTTCTGTTTTGGGACCCATAGGCGGGGGGGGGGGTGTTAGAAACGGCCCAAACACAATCCTGCTTCTGATTGTAATAAAAGTATAAAAATATCCGATCTGCCTTATAATTCTGGGAATAGAAACCTATAAATAATGCTGGAATCATGCAAAACATCCTCTGATCCTTTCGATGAACTCAGCCGTATTAACCCACGCTATGCCAGACCTCCTCTGTAATCATTACAATGAAACCCAGCCATATTAACCCACGCTACGCCAGACCTCCTCTGTAATCATTACAATGAAACCCAGCCATATTAACCCACGCTACCGCTCCTCTGTATCATTACAGATGGAAACCGCAGCCTATTAACCCACGCTACGCCAAACCTCCTCTGTAATCATTACAATGAATCCCAGCCATATTAACCCACGCTACGCCAGACCTCCTCTGTAATCATTACAATGAAACCCAGCCATATTAACCCACGCTACGCCAAACCTCCTCTGTAATCATTACAATGAATCCCAGCCATATTAACCCACGCTACGCCAGACCTCCTCTGTAATTTATACAATGAACTCCTGTGTAATTGTTGCAAAGGACTGAGCCATATAAACCCTTTCGTTGCCGGGGTTCATTGCACACTTCCCCTGGCATTATAGGGCTATACTGAATACATATTGCTTGGCTTCTGGCAATCACATGAGAATAAACGTTATGTACGTACGGCTGTCGTTTCTTACCTCGGAAATGAACGCGTAAAGCAAAAGTTACAGAGCGGGGGGGGGGGCAAATAGTACAATTATATTGATTTACAACGAGGGGTAAAGCGTCAACATGTTCTGATGATGGATCTATAAGCAGCAGCTGCATTATTTAACTACTTGTTATCAGGAAAAAATATACCTGGCCCGTACACGGCCCTCAGGGACCCTGTCTAATACACGGAAGGGTATCCTATAGAAAGCTGTGATGTGCCTACTATGGAAAGTGTCCCTGAGTATAATTATGTATATTACACCTGGGCTATTTCCATTACTTTTTTTACCCTGAATCTTGGGATTTTTGCCCCAATCTCAGGGCCACAAGGTGTACAGATCACCCCTTCCTATTATTCAGTGCTGCGATCGTATATATGACTCCCAATTGTTGCCTTTGCTACCCCTGCTTGAATGCAGGTGACGCAAGTGTATCGTTAATGTCATGGTTTCCATAATGACCGGTAACAGGTTTGGCGATCACATCGAATCTTCACAATGACCTATTAAAGGGTTAATATTTTGAGTCTCAGGATCAGCTCATTTAGAAATTTTCCAGATATAACTATTACCCACCGGTTACCCTTTCATGGCAGAAAGGGGTAGAGCGACCCCCTGAAGGCACAATTGGACAGCCCTGAGCTTGATTCTTAACTGGACCGACAGTGGGTGCCGGTGCATGCGCAGCGCTCTGGTAACTGGAGGGTTCTTTTATTTAATTGGGAAAAATCCGAGACGGTCAGAGAGTAATTTGATCTCCCGCGGAGTTTATTTCTGGCCGCGATCTGGCAGGCTGCGTAATGATAGAAATCCTGGTAGCCGTATACAGGGGGCTCTACAGCTGACATAATGAAGACCCTCAGAGTAAACCGGTTCCAGGGCAAAGCCTCAATAACTAGCAGGCTTTAGCCCTAGATCTTATGCACCAGATGGGTTTCTTGTTGCGCGAAAACCAGGACACTTGGGTGTTATGAGTCAGGTCATGGCAGAGGCATGTCTATGTTGGCATGGATGGGCGTGATAGGGGTTGCAATTCTACAACTGCAGTTCATTCATAACATTACAGTATAAAAGTATCATAAACATGTTCTATTAACACATTCAGTGCCAGAAGGGCAGCAGAGCACAACAAACCTGCTAATGTTAAGGAATAACTGGAATCACAGCTGGCCAGTAAAAAGCCTGGGCTACAGCTCAGAGGGGTGAGCAATCTGCGTGTGTTTTATGGACCCTTCCCAAATGAGCTGAGAATATTTATAAAGTAGCTAAATAATCATTTTTCCTGACTTCTTGCGCTAGAAACCCTCTTTATACTGCTTAGACGGAACCTTTCATATGCGGAACTAAAGGGCAGGCGTTTCGGTTTCCCCCCCGGAAGTCTATTTGAACGGAGACAGATGGGGAATGAATTCCCGAAAGGACGCGCAGCACGGGCAAAGCATAGTGTGAGTGTTTAAACTATTCCTTAATGTAATGTGTGTAGTAGAGGGGCAGCGAGAGAAGCGTGGTGCTGCGTGTACTCCGATAGTGTCCATTTATCAGTTTATTTACGGTAATAAACTGCTTCAGTCACTTGCTGCGCCTGCTGTCTGCCACTTCCACTGCCACTCGTGGTTTCTCGTGGGTAAAGTAACTAAAAGTTGCTCTGCGGACTATAGATAGAACTGACATTTAAGTCGTTTTGGTGTTGCATATTATATTATGTCATTTTCTCCAAATTTGGGAGTTTTCACTCATTTTATGTTTCAGGTGTGAAGTCGCTGGAGTAACGCGGTAATCCGGTTCAGCCTCGCCATGGAGGAGGTGAGATTCACGCTACTTTATCCTCCGCTGCCGTAACGTTCTTCTTTGGGCCAGAAGCACGCTCCGCACAGAACACTGGGAGTGAGCATACCTCCCAACAGTCCCGGCTTTTGTGAGGGTGCCATGCCTCACCTTCCCAAACCCCCCAACACGGGTATCCCGATTTGGCACCTGAAACGTTGGGGGTATGAGGGAGTGCAGCGTACACCCCCAGCTTCTCAAATAGCCAGAGGGGCAGTTTTGTTTTAGGGGATCTGGTTAGAGGCGCACCTAGGGGCCGGGGCTTTACCAAGATGTTTCTATATAACGTTGCACCCAAAAGAAAGGGCCGGAGCAGGAGGTAGCCGTCTTCTCCGTTCTAGATTAGATTACGCCAGTTAACGTTCTCTTTGCTTTGGCTCGTGGAATTGTGTAGGCACCTAAGGGGACTTTTGAAGATGAACTGGAATGGTGCATCCAACAACTGGAGAAAGGACTTCTGAGGCGGAATCCCACCCCAAAACAAGGTGCATAGCTTTACGAGACCATGACTTCTTCTGGATCTTTAGCATTGTGACCCAAAATCCAAGTATAATCAGGGTAACTTTAGCCTAGAACTTCCGATTACTACACTTCATCGCTACAGACATGCATTGACCTGTAACATTCTTATCAAAATAATATATTTTATCTAATTTAAACTTACCGTTTTTACCATGGGTCTGGCACAACATAGATGGGTAACGCGCTTCTCTGTTGGTTTTTTTATATATATATCAGTGTCGGAAGCTCAGCGTGTCCTCCAGGTTCTACGCTCTCGGAAAGCTCCCTTTGTAAAGAAGCGTCAGATGATGAATCAAGTGTTCGGAAACTACCGTTTAAAAATGGCCGAAGAGCGGAAAGCTGAAGAAAAAGCAGGTTTGTATCGATATTATATGCGTTTTAATCATACCCCCCAGCTGAGGAGGAGGTGGCAGCACCCCCAGCCACCTGCTCCTCAGCGTCCAGGTAAAGTAATGGTGTTATACACCACTGAGAAACAGATTGACGTAATATCCCGGTGGGCCATGTCACGACATCGTATCCTGGTGGCCCGTGTCAAGACATCGTATCCCGACGGGCCGTGTCTTAAAGGCCTTCTAATGAAGCCTTTGGATGCTGTGCTGAGCCGGCACAGCCTTCATAGTGTAAATAGGCCTGTTGGGTAGATCAAAGATCTTCCTTGTAACCAGCCCATTGTGCAGCAGGACACGAGGGGGCTTGATCCTCCAAATGTTGTACCAAGGGGTCTGCCGCCCCCTGGACTCGGCCGGGATGTGTCACTGGCTGTGTAAGAACTTGTGAATGGCCTTTTCTGCTTTACATGAAGGTGAAGACTTCAGAAGCCGTTTCCCATCTTTTACCTATAACTTTCCCAGTTTGCTGGTGCTATTTCCTTTATATCTATACGATTGCTGCTGTTACGTTTTGTGGAAATAATTATAACTTTTTTTTATTTCTTAAAGCTACCAACTCCTCCGATGCTCAGATCCAAGAAGGTGCCTCTCAGGAGTCCCACAGCGTTTCCTATAGGAAGTGTTCGAAGGACACACCAGGCGGCTCCGGGAGCTGGTTCCCAACATCTAACACTTCCTTCAAGTTCAACTTCTGTCCAGATGAGGAGGATCCAAGCAGAGATGGTGGGTCTGTGGATTCTGAGAAAAACCCTAATGAACTTATCAAAGCTAACGATGTTGAGCAGGGACTTGTCATGGATTCGGGTGAAAAGTCTGGATTCTCCTTCAACTTCCAGATACCTTGTGACATGGAAGCACCATTACAGAGCACAGACTGTCAGGGTCGGGGCTGTGTTCAGGAGACCTCTGGGTCGCTCACCGTTGGGTCATCATCTCCAGAGGAGATACACGCGGTGTCTGAACCAGAAAGATCTCAGCAAAGCGATAAAAAATCAGAAGCTCCAACAAAGACTTTAACTCAGGATGTGTCCGAGAAGATTCCTGGAGACTCTCCCAAGAAGAAAAAGAAGAAAGCCTCTCGCGGGAAGGGCCCGACTGGAGGAGGAGGACCGAAAGACAATAATAAAACAGCAGGGACTCAAAGCGAGACCATGAAAAATGTACCTCCCCGAGATGAATCTCAAGTAAGCCTATTTCTAACGGTCAAAAATAGTGCAGAAATAGGAAGCACATCGGGGGGAAATCATTTTTCTGTTAGGGCCTCCTATTATGATAGATGCTGATTATTTAACTTGCAGTAAAGTAAGTTTACTTTTTTCCAGCTGGTGTATGATATAGAATAGATTCGCACTCTAAAATACTAAATATATAGAAATGTTTTATATATATATATGTGTGTGTGTGTGTGAATAAAATAGTTAAGGTATCAGTAAGTCTTTCTATAAGGGGAGATTGGATGGGGCTGTTGTTTCTTTTCTGCCGTCGCTCTCTTTATTTCTGTAGGTCTTGCCCACATCCTACTTGCAGCCGCCGGCAGGAAGCACACTGTCAGATCCACAGTTTAAAAACAATCTAACCATCACACAGAAAATATGTAAAAAAAAATGTATTTCAAATGTTCTTCTCTTTGTTAAATATACTTTTTTATTGGAATACTTGATGTCCCTGTCCTAAAGCTTCTGTTTCTCTGCCAATCATTTGTTGGGTAACGGCGATAACCAATACTAAAAGCTGAAGCGGCGTTTTCATTCTTTTCACGTATTGGCCCCCAGCATCATTTTTTTTTATTTATTTATTTATTTATTTTTTTTAATTAATGCTTATTTAAAGTCCCCAAACCTCTTTCGGTCTTATGTATTTCAGACGGCAGAGGAGGAGCTGCGGAGGGAGCTGGACTGGTGCATCGAGCAGCTGGAAATAGGGCTACAAAGGCAAAAATCTACACCGAAACAGGGTGAGTAGGAGATCTAAAGTAATATAACGACATATAGAGAACGGCTATTGTGTATTTTAAGGGCATTAATGAAGTCTATAAAGTGACCACCGTATGAAGCTCATCTGTAGCTAGGAACGCTGTGCCTTTAAATCATATATTTATACCCGCTGTCTGCTTAATGTAAATATATGAAACTAACGCATTCTCTGTACGCGGGGCCCGCTATATGTCCCGTAAGATCACCCTCTGCTCAGACTCCCTCTCTGTACTTCTCACTCAGTGGAAGAAGCCACGCGTGCCATCAAGACCCTGCGAAGTGGGAAGGCGGCGTTGGTTAAGAAGCGCCAGGTCATGCGGGCGATGTTTGGGGATTACAGGACCAAGATGGAGCAGGAGAAACAGAAGCAGCTGAGGTTAATGCAGATCGGTGAGTGATATAAAATCGGCTATTATTGGGGAGGAATAATCCATGGGTTTCCTGGGTGCAGGCAGTCAACATGGCTGATCTCATGGCACTTGGCACACTCGTGGTTTTTTTTCCATTTTTCTTTCCGTAAATCACTGCCTGTCCTTCCTCTGGAAGAGACCGGATTTGTGATCTACTGCTCACTGGCCTGTTCTTATTGGCTACACGGTGACTTTGATGTCGCCAATAAGATGTGTAACCTGATGATTGAGCCAAAAAAGGGGGTACAGATTACCGTAGCTCAAAAAAAGTAATTTTGCTTTAAGGGAAGTGATGTGTTTAATGCGTCTTCCTTCGTAGCGGCGCAGTCTGCTCGGGTGAGCGAAGTGACCGGCGTTGCGAGACGAAAGAGCAGCAAAGTCTTCAGGCGGAGCATCGATAAAACTCTCCGTACCCCAAGAGCGCATCACGCTGGCAGCCCAGCTCCCCACGTCTCCAATTCAGAGCCTGCGGACCCCGGAACGCCAAGTCAGCGAGTGTTTGTACTCGCACCCTCGAATGAGCCTTTCTGCTTTAATTTTCAAATCTAAAACATATCCCTCTATTTAAGTCTAGTTCTGCGTATTTAAATGTTCAGAGCGGATATTTAATAATAATAATGCACTTCAACTCGTG
>VKOC01000009.1:3382498-3410375 GCA_009364415.1 Spea multiplicata
CAGCCGCCCCCCCACACCCCCACCCGACAGGTGAGCTAACCCAGAACCAACACGATTCCGGAAACACCCGAACCCCTCCGGCCTTGACAGAGCGAGAAAACCCGATGACTGACAGGAGACGAATACGGCAGAAGCCATTGACGCGAGGAGATAAAAAAGATGGCAGATTGGAACCGGTCACATGATGGAGGAAGGAGGATCAGGCACCTACAGATTCTTCACCGCACATCCATACAATAGACACGGCTGGACAGAATCCCCATATAGAAGATAAATAGGCGCTTTATATGTCTAGAGAATCAGCATGATGAAGACTCATCATACAAGCAGATCGGGGGGTATTCATCACAAAAATCAACATACCTCAAGGGCATGGTGCATTCCCAACATTAAGGATTACATCGCAGATTTGCCCCCATAAAAGAGGGTATAAATAATGCTAAAAGATGAAGTCATAAAACACCCAGGTTCTGTTTTAACGTGATAATCTAGGCAGAATACATCAGAGGGAATCAGGACGCACCTATCCCCTATAATAAAGGCGGGTTCAGCTTGGGTAAAAATTCACAATGAAGGCTTCCTTAGCTACGAGGGTGACAGGGGCATGCAAGGGTGAGGGGGATGGAGGTCTCACCGCTAAACACCATCGCAGACGATGCGCCCATGACGGCGAAGAAGGCGGAGTACTCGGGAGCGTTGGTTTCCGTCGACATGGTGCCTGTCACTGACTGAGCAAGAACCGAAAATCCGGGGAACAAGGGAGAAAAAGAGAGAAGATACGGAGCCTACGGGAAGGAGGAGGAAGAGGGGAGCGGGGCTAGAGCTTGCTTCTCTCCTGTCAGGGCGGCTGCGGCTCTCAAACTGGACGGGCACGAACACCGCTGGCTGCTCTAAATACTTCACCGCAGCACAAAATGGCGTCCACAATCACGTGACGCCCTGGCGTGTCCATCTGCCTTGACTTTTCATTCCGCCTCCTCCTTCTTTCCTCAGGTGGAATGTACCATCAGATCAAAATGAAGGTGTGCATCCTCCCAGTCCTATCATTGACCGGCATTATTTATGTTTATATTTAATATAGATCAATGTTGAAATTATATTAACTTTATTTAAGATAATTCACAGGCCCGTACGTGTGAAATAGTTGTTTTTTTTAATGTTAAGCGCAGTTGGTACGGTCTGCTTGGGTGTAGCGAGGGATGCGTCACTCAGGCTTCATTAGCATAATGTTATGGTGTCAGGTAGATCTGGATCTGTCGAGGAAGGGATGCTCGTGCTTAGCATGCCTTGGCTTTTTATGTTATGTATACATTAAGTTTGTGCTGAAAGTTACCTGATAAAGACAATAAGGTTATGTGTAAAAGGCATCGCTTCATTAAATATAGTAGTCACTATTAGTGAATATTAAATCATTAGGCCCGAAAAAGTCTGTCTGCCCACTGGTGCCAAATTAAGAATTTGGCCTACTAAATATCATAAATGTATTTATTCCGTAGCGCTATTACGTTGAAAGAAAAATACACGTTTAAGCAATAACATTAAAATAAATGATAGGCAACATTAAACGTAACGCATACCGGTACAGAAGAGGGCCCTGATCCTATGAGCTTACATTCTTTTAAGAGTGAGAAGGCGGGAGAAACGTTCACTGTGAAAATGCCCCTATTTTGTGGTATCCGTTAAAATGTTTTAAGGACCAACTACCCCCTTCTCACACGGGATCTCATTGGGGCTAATATAACGTTCAGATGCCCACTTAAAACAGCGGCTCGGGGGGCCAGGTTTTATTAAGAGGATTTCTCGCTGATGGTGGGGTAGTACGTTTGTATATTATTGTTGTAGATTGAAAGTAAAGTTCATTTATAGAGGACGCCAAAGTGTGACAGGGTAATGTTCAGCTCGGGGGGTTTGTTAATGTGGGTGACTTTATTCTTGGACTCAGTAGATGAGATTCAACATTGATAAAAGTAAGGTAACGCATTTTGGAAAGTAAAAAAAATACTAATTGTAAATGAAATGTAGCCGGACAGGGAGTGCTGACAGTTACTAAATATTTAGGAATACCAACTAACTTCTAACTCGGTAACTACACACAATGTCAAGTAACAGATCCCAAGGTCAATACAGTGTTGGCAAAGGTCACAAAAGGGTACAAATGAGGACTCGATGGAGAGCATTATAATGCCTAACCTGATGTCAATGAACAGGAAAGAGTATGAAGAGGGGCATCTTATAATTAATGTTCATGGAAGATAGGAAATATCCACCCATTGTACAGCGCTATGGAATTTGATGGCGCTATATAAAATAATAATAAATAGAAGCATTTGGAGCAGGAGTAAAACACACATTCAGAAGGAGCCCTCATCATATGCATAAACCCGGCAGGTTACATGTACACATCCGTGTGCTTGCGTTTAGAAAGTGCCTTAAGGATTTAACATTCACCTTGAGAATTAAGAGGGACTGAGCCCTAGAAATCAGGAACCGAAACCCAACGCAGGGACGGGGGGCATTAGTCTCGTTTCTTGGGTGTGATGCCCTGATCGGCGGACCCTCTCTCGCCCTCGGGGGTTGGAATGCCCACCCATATGTTATAGCGTGACTCTTACTACAGATCCATGTAGTATGACCCCATTTCCACCATCTTTAAAGATTCCAGTCTTGAATCGTTTAAATTAAGCTGACGCCACAGTTACTTCTTCAGATTATTGTTTTTTTTATTGAATGTACTATTATTTATATCTAAACATCTTAAGAATGCTTTAAGTGACCCTGCTGGAGCGCGCTTCCCTGTAATTACTCCAAACCAGTGGCACTCCAGATTTGTATCTTCTCAACACCTAGAAGTCCAGTTTACTCAGGTGCAGGATTTTTCCGCCCCGGTCGGTGAGGGAGGGGGGGCGTTTTGAGGCAGTTAACACACGGGGTCGGGGGAGGTTGCGGTTCTGTGAAGTAGCTGTGTTTTGGACACAAATAAACACAAAAGGTTGGACGTGTGTCATTGTAACGACAGCACAGCTAGATCTCTTAGTAGATACACAACAAAGTAAGATGGAGATGATACTTTGAGTAGCCAGTGTTTAGCGGTGAATTATTCACCCAAAAAAGGTGATGAGGTCATCATATGTAACACAATTTGTAGTCTTCTCGGCCAACATCGGACTTGGGAGTAAATCTTTACAAGGCAGGGATCTAACGTTTCCAGAGGATCTCGTGTCAGGCAGACTAAGTTACCGCTGATATAACACAGATCATCATTTATTATTATTATTTATTGCTTTATATAGCGCCATCATATTCCATAGCACCGTACAACAGACATAACAAGTAGTATATAACATAAACATATCAAAAAAAGTGGAATTATGTAAAATAATAATACCCAAATTATTAGGAATTTTATTTTCATGTAAATCACCCCAGTTAAGTATGTGGGTCCATTTTAAAAATATATTTATCGTTTATATCAAAACAATAAATGCTGCTCCCTCATCACATGACAAAGTATCTTGGACGGGTCGTGTAGAAATCACACGTTTGTTTAAACCAATATAAATATCATAGAATTGTGTTAAAAGTGGTTGCACTTTTCTTTCTACCAGTATAAATACAATGTGTGTGTGTTGTGTGTGTGTTGTGTGTGTGGTACACACAGATATATTTATAAAGAGTGAATTATTTGATTTGGTGTTTTTTTGATCTTAGTTCTTTGATGGCCACCAAGGTCAAAAACAGGTGGATGCAGGGATAGGCATCCCATCAGAGATGATACGCGTTAAGAGGCTATAAGGCTTTGCTGTAAACAAACTACACAAGACCTTAGATGATGGTGCCCGGGGACTCACGAGCCTCATGACATCATACCAAGTGAAGCGAAAGAGAAGAGGGATGAGAAACTAAACGAGAATGGAAATAAAAGAATGTAAGAAATACAAAATGGATAAAGGTACACATTATTTGTTAGTGGAGATAATGAAAGGGCAGTAATAATGCTTTCTTAAACCTTGTGATTACATCACGCAATGTACATGACATCATTTTCAGCATTTTAATCTATTACTTAATATAACCAATTCACATACAGTGACATGTTTTGCCTGAGAGCCATTTGGATGCAAGCATTGGGTGGGGACAGCGGGTGGGGACAGCGGGTGGGAACCCCGACCCAAAAGCGGACCCCAAAGTTTGCAGGAGGCCAATGACTTTATGTTATGGACATGATGTTGATGTAGTAGATCAGACCAGCGAGTAGAACCATGAGATCACAGGAAATAAGGGTTAAAAAAAAAACCCAGAAAGGGTTAACCGCAGAAGCCAAGTGGATTAGTGATAAAGGAGAGATAGAGGAAAGAAGCACGGAGAAGGGAAAGGGAATAGAACTCTTCTAGTAGGTGAGATGCAGGAGGGCGAGGATGTGAAGGGGGATGGGCCGAGGAGACGAGAGGACGATGTCTGGGTGAGAGCGGCCTGCGCAAGGCTCGCTGTTTTATCAATGACTCTTCCTGCAGAATTAACCAGCTGGGGGTTCACTCCGCGGCACCGAGCAGCGCGCATGCACGTTACAGAAAGCGCTTTACACAGGGTCCCTAACCCGGACGGGGATGAGCCGCCGTGGCCAGAGCAAAAGCCTTACGGACGCAGAATTAGTGGAAGTGGAAATAATTGTCAATAATCCGTGTGATGTTAAAAGCCAAGTGTTGTTTTTTTTCATTTTGATTTAAATAAATAAGATTTCTGTAAAGTGATGCCGTAGTAACCCGTTGTACAGCTCTGCAGAATATGATGGCGCTATATAAATCAATAAATATAAATAAAAATAGTGGTGACTGTCCCACGCTAAGCGGGACAGTTGGGAGGTGTGTATATGTCTGTGCATGTCGCAATCAGTGTGCAGAACGGTGTTTACCGTGTGAAATAACGATGTTGCAAGAACACCGAACACGGAAATGTCTTTATAGTAATAGAGTGGAGGTGTTGGGTCGGCTCAGAGCCGCGCAGGTTTCTCACCCCTCAACAAGTTGATATTTAATAGAAATCGTTTTAGGGTTTGTTTTCTTTTAGGCACAATGGACGTCATTTAAAAATGAAAATGTTTTAGTGGCAGACACATAATCTCAATAATAGACGGCCAAAGTGACCGGTTATTGGAATAATTCTGCTTCCTGTTTAGATTTACCATTTGTTTCCAAACTATGAGTAATACATACATTCATACTTCCACCTGATATGATTTATCATATCAAATATATCGTATCATATATATATATGAAGAAATCCAGCAGAGAAACGTAAATAAATCTGCAGATTTTGGTGGCTAATAGGACTCAACGAAATCGGCCGGTGATCACCGACCACAAATCCCGCTGTCCCACATGCTCTACCTATAGTCCCTAGGTGTGCTCTACCTATGCTCTGCCTATGGTCCCTGCGGCGAGACAGAGTTAAAGCTCGGAATGACAGTGGGATCAAAATCGGGACTCTCTCTCACAAAGCGGGGACGTTGGGAGGCATGCATGTGAAAGAGGGGCTGTTACCCCAGAACTACACAAGGCATGCCTAGAAATTACGCTTTATCACAATATATTTATATTTACATAAAGCTTATGGCTGATTTCCACCGATGTCTTCATATTTACGAATGATGAGGAAATCAGCGTTTTTTCCCCCAAGGTGAGGGCACGGCTGCCATGAAACGCCAGCGGAAACCTATGCCGGCACAGGGCTTGGAACGGACGCCAGGGAACGGTGACACCGCACAGCTTCCAGTGATGGATTAGAGCGAGACGTCAGAGCTGGAAGGTGGGCGATAGAGGAGGGGAAGCGGAGAGCGAGAGAGACAATGTGGAGGATGCATCAAGCTTTCATTCCGTGCTTAAACGGTGTAGTGGCTGCATGGTCAGGGGAGCAGAAGTAAGAGGTTCATTATGACGGGGATGGTAATGCATGGATGGTTTCACAGGAGGGGGGGGTTGTGGAAATGAGATGGCCGCATGGAGCACTGTGCAGAGCAGCACCGTGTACACTGCCGCACAGATGAGACATCAGAAAGAGCAGAGCTGGATTAAGAGCGCCCCGGGAATTGTGCTGGATGCGGATTAGGGTCTGCATGCTGCCATCTTTACACTTAATTCACGCTGTAGGGGTTTGCCCTGAGAATGCTCTGGATTATTATTCTATGCCCGTAGCAGGGCATCCCTCGGAGTCTGTCTGTGGGTGTTGGACAGGGCGAGAGCCGGGGCTCATACAGCGAGGTGAGGAGTGCATTCACTGAGCCGGATAGATGATGGATAGGACAGGAGGGAAGGCAGGGAGTGCAGGGCATCGCTCCAGCTGAATTGCGTAATATTTCAATTGTGTGGCATCTCAATGTTATTCAGTACAGGGCTTGGTCTTAGTGGCACCCGAGTCAGGCAGCTTCTTGGAGTGCCAGGACCGGGGGGGGGGAACGACGTAGTCAATCGTGCCCCCAATGTGCAGAAGTGGGTCTGGTACCCGACAGGGGGGCAACAGAACCCTGTACGATGCATCAGCTATGTGGGGGATAAAGGGGCTTTCGCCGAGGGTGCGTCTTTGTCGAGAATTGGCCCAGTCTCAACACAAACACAGAACCTGCCCTAATCAGTCGTTGGTCTCGTCTGAGATTCAGGAGCCGTATGCCGATCCCATGCGTGGGAAACCAATAACCGCTAGAAACCAAATTTGTGAATCAGTTCCCCCCATTAGCAAAGACTATTTATTCTCTTTTCTATTATTATATTTTAAATGTAATCTGGTTTTTTATTTACACTCTTGCCGATCTGAAGCATCCCAACTGAGTTCATGCACCACATGCAGCAAGAGTCACTGCCTTCAAAAGTACGAGAGCGCAGAGTATTCAGACCCCGTTCTGCACATTTCGGCAACACTGCATGCTAATGTGCAGAATAACATCACAGGCTGAGATAACACGGCGCATTGGGAATCATTGTAAATGATGCAGTAATTTAGCAGGGTGCACAGCTAAAAAGCAGAGAACGCAGTGACAAAGGAGAGAATGCAGTGACAGAGGAGAGAACGCAGTGACAGAGGAGAGAATGCAGTGACAGAGGAGAGAATGAAGTGACAGAGGAGAGAATGCAGTGACAGAGGAGAGAATGCAAGTGAACAGAGAGAGAATGGCAGTGACAGAGGACGGGAATGCACGACAGAGGAGAGAATGCAGTGACCAGATGATGAGAATGCAGCGGACAGAGGAGAGAGTGCAGCGACAGAAGGAGGGAATGCAGGACAGAGGAGAGAAATGCAGTGACAGAGGAGGGAATGCAGTGACAGAGGAGAGTGCAGCGACCAGAGGCGAGAGAATGCGTGACAGAGGAGAGAATGCAGTGACAGAAGGAGAGGAATATGCAGTGGGACAGAGGAGGGAATGCAGTGACAGAGGGAATGCAGTGACAGAGGAGGGAATGCAGCGACAGAGGAGAGAATGCAGTGACAGAGGAGGGAATGAAGTAGCTAAAGGTGCTGTTCCATTTAGACAAAACATTAACTGCACTCTCAGGCATGTAAAGCTTAGTAGATCAGTCACTTTATTCCTTCCTCTGAAGGTTTTAATCACAAAAAAACAGACAGACAACCTATCAGTGCCTGCTTTTGTGTCACATGAGAATTAAACGTCCCCGACAAACATTTTATGTTGCTAATGCTGCATTTATTTCATTCCACGGAGCGCGGAGCCCCTGGGCGCGGCGCGAATGCAGCCCATGCAAATAGCAAAGGATCAGTAAATCGCTGCAAAGGACTTCATTTACTGCACTGTGCCAGAGATCGGCCCCCGCCGTAAAAACCCGGAGCAGCTACGCATTCAACCTTCACAAGATTACGTTCTAAAGAAATCCATTTAGTTGATCAGTCCCGAGGAGGAGTCTATCGCTCTTTCCCATACACAACAACATAACTGGGTGTTTACTGCAAACCGCTGTGCCACACGGAGATAAGAGGGTGGGGAGGGCTGCTGGACAGAGAGAGCTGGGGGGTAAATTCAGCTTTTTGCATTACAATACAAGTCCTGTGTATCCATACGCAATATACAACTGTCTGCATCAAAGGACTCGGCGGTCTCAACACAGAGAAATGTGTGCGTTGCAAAGTCAAGCACCTGCCAGCTGTCCTGGAATTCTAGGGACTGTCCCTAAACACAGTGGAGGATCCATGTATAAACTGGTTTATTATTATTAATTTTTTTTTGCAGTTTTTGGAAATTGATCGTACCACTGTACCAACTAATGGAATGGTCCAATCAGTGGGGACATTCTGTTGGTTGCTATAGTGATAAGACCACCAAACACTTTACACTAGAATCACTTTTTAATTTTAGTGAATTTATTATGTTATGTATTATATTTACTCACCAATATATTAAGCCATTTAAATGAGTTATTTTTAGGTGAAACGTCTATATTTATATTACTGCGAATAAAAAAAAGTAATGTTTTTTACAGAAAATTGACATTTTTATAGCAGGATTGGCTCTGATGACGAATCTGATTTGAGGTTTTTTCATAGCAGCCGCCGGTAGATTTACTGGGTTATTTCCCCCAAAACTGAAGAGAAAATGTGGTAATGATGATACATTTATATCATTTTAACCAGATTTTCTTCTTTTCTTTCTACGGATAACGAGGTAAAATTCTTTCCCTTTAAAACGGACGATCAGACAACCACGGTGAGTAAAAAGCAGCTAGAGGAAAAAGAGAAGTTATTAGACAGACTAAGAGTCACATGAGACAACGAGGTCTGAAGGACACGGCAACGAAGGACAACCTCTCCGGCCCAACAAGTGTCTCTGATGGTGTGATTAACCCATACGAGTCTGACTGTTCCCAGCCATCAATCATGCTCTTCAGTTATCTAGGCAGGCCAGGCTACTAGACGTAGTGGGGGGGTTATTTCTTGTTCATTTAGTCAATGAATTGAGAGCCGAGTTAAGAAAACACGATGAGCAAATCCCCCATTCACTGAGCAGCCCCCCCCAGTTTAGGTGAGTTTCCAGAAGAACCAATTTCAGGATCAACCTCTCACGGTTTACTCTTTCCTCTTTTCCATGGACCTTGGTGAGCTACCAAGGCAAGGAGGTCGAAGTCGGCCCTTTAAACCCAAGGTGAAAAGTTTGATCTTGAGGCTCTGCTTTGGCCGACTGGGCCAGTAGATCTTTGACATAATTATATAACTGTCTCTCCACCACCAACAGTCACATAAACTCATTGAGTCCACCCAACACCACATTAAAGGAGTGGAGTCCACAGATGTTCCATGTTCCAATGTTTTAGAACTAAAGACGGTGAAACCCTTTCTCCTCACGTTCTACACGGACCTCCTGGGACATACAACTCCTTAAGTGCAGGTCTTGTTGGACCCTAGGCCAAGGGCAGGTATACAGGACAGACCATAGAGAAGACATCTCTGACTGCACATGGTCTAAGTAGACTGTTCAGATCTGGTGGGGTTCCGACGTTGAACGGCTGTTATTTCTAGAGAATGGTTGACGTTATCATCAGTCATCCTGGATGCCAAATTCCTGTTAATATATCTACGTAATTATTCCATATTAGTAATAAAATACTTAAATTGACTTCTTGATAAATATGAAGACTTCAATACACGTTTTTGTCAGTTGTAGAGACTGTAGGGCAAACTAAGGCGTGTTTTGGATATCAATGTTTTTTGAACAACAGGTTATCGGCAGCCAAAGTTCTTAAAGGTAAAAACAAAACTGCGGCATTCAAACTTATTATTAAACACTTCTATAGGACTGTTCAGAAGAGGCCTGCATCTCACCATTCATGTCCACCTTGAGGGACTTGGTCCGAACATGGTCCTATCTAATACTAGCAGTGGAACAGCCTACCAGCAGAAGGGGTAAAGGCTTATTCATTGAGGTAGTTTAAAAATGCATGGAATAGGCGTACGGCTCCTGAATCTAAGACGAGACGGACGAATGATTAAAGTCTACATTATAGGAACATCAGAAAGTTTAATGAGACGTCAGAATGATGATACTTAACACATATTCATTCATAAGCGGATAATGATCTCATTTGGTGTCCTAATATTAAACGTGGAGGTTGTGGGCCGCGTTGGCACTGATTTGGTTAAACATGTGACTGTCATTAGACTACCTGGCTCCACCACTGATTGCAGGGTTGTTGTATGGGATGTGGCAGTAACTATAAATTTACTCTTTCACTGCCGGGTTGAGAGGACCCATAGCAAAGTCAGAAATGTCATGCTGCTCTTATATAAAGGGTTAACACGTCCCCAGCAGCACCCCCGTTTAGTAGATCTGGGCCGGGGAGTGTTGCCTGTGTATACAGAGAGTGCTGTCTCTGTGTACTGTAAGCACAGCGCTGGATAGCACAGGTTACACCGGCTAGGAGTACACAACGTCTTCAGGGGCGAACCTCCCCCGGCAGGAATCTGAGCGGCGTGCGAGAACCACGTGTGTCTTCTCACAAATACATCATTCCATGGCGGCTGCTCTTATTGAACTAGGTTTTAATCAATAATAATCCAGAGTATCGCATGTCACCCATGTGTCCCTGATTTCGAGGAACAGTCCAAATCCTTGTGCCCCTCTTGCCACCCCTGATGCCTTTTTTCCTAGGAGCTCAGAATGTTTGGTGGGTATGAGGGTATCGCATTCATTCATATTCATCGAGGTGATCACTCCTGAGAATGTCCATTAGGACCCCCTAAGACCTTGGCATCGGAGCTGATACCAAGTCTGGTGCTGAATTTGCCTGAAGAAGCCCCTTGGCAGGGGTGGCCCTAAGGCTGATGCAGAGTATCAGGGGCTAGTGAGAAAAGTGCTGGAGGGGCAATATTCCTTGGCCTGCGCATGATGTATACATAACCCCAGCTCCACATTGGGCAAAGAGGTCCACATGCAAACCCTTGGTAGGAAGTAAATGGGTTATTTTAATGCCCCGTCTCTTACCATCTCGCTTTCATTCTGCTTCTACTCTCCCCTTTACTGTCTCCCTGCCCCTCATCCTACCCTTCTCTCAGCTCTGGGTGTAGATGCCCTCTGCCATCTGTTCTTGCCCTTCTCTCTCTGATCCTTTGACCTGATGTCATGACCCTGATTTGGGGGGCTCGCCCTCACTCTGTTATGAACCCACCAGACCTTAAGCAGGGAACCAAATTAAGATGTTCGATACATTTCTCCAGAACATACCTAGGTTAGACATTTAGAGGTCACGTTCTAAGGGATGTCCAGGGCTGGTTGTATCCAGATACCCTGTTTTCCTTTTAAACACGCTGGCTGGGAGGTAGGTGGATACCTGTGCTGGAGGTGGGGGGTAGGAGGCTGCCGCGGCCTGGGGAGGACAGGCAGAGACAGACCGTCAAACCGGTCAGATCTTTACCGCGTCCGGGTGAAGCAGGAAGGTTTGTCATGGGTTTGACTTGATGTGTTTGTTGGTAAAGAGAGACGAAGGGCGAGACAAAGGGGGGCTTGTTATACTCAACGCTCCTGGGGGGGATCTGATGCACATGCGTAAAATGAGTGAACCTCGTTAAGGTATTTATTCCCTGTAGTATAGAGAAAACATTAACCCTACACCAGTTACAAGGCCAGATGGGTATTAAAACCCAGCGACCTACCAATCAACACCATGCTGGTTTCAAATAGAAACATAGACTCTGCCGCCACATCAGACCTATCCAGCCTTATTCAATCCTTCAGGAGCCGTATGCCTATCCCATGCATGTTTAAATTCCCTCACTGTATTACCCTCTACCACTTCTGCTGGGAGACTGTTCCATTTATCTACCACCATCCCAGTCCTTTTACTGAAACAAACGTACAGCTTTCAATTAATCTGCCAGTCAAGCTTATATAATATAAAAACTAATCTTTAGAAAATTGCCAATCGCACGGAATTAGACAATATATACAGGGGACATTGCGTTGAAAAAGTGTTTGATGTTTTCTGTGGGTTTTTTTTTCTCCTCAAATATTTTTTTTTTACAAATGAAAAATAAAGGTCCATTCCAGTTTTAAATCTGCTATTATTGCTATTTGGAAATGCAGTCTTTTTGGAGTCTTGCACTACTTTTGATTAACGAGATTTGGTATACATGCGCCCTCCTTCTTGAATTATCTCTGGCCGTGACACCAGAATGGAATCTGCTCTGTAAATAAAACATAATGTAATTTACTCCATTAATAGACTAAAGAACCACACAGGAGGGGACCTGGCATAGGGGGATTATCCGCAAACTAACCCGACCAGCTGCCCCAGTTTACCTTTTCTAACGTCCTGGGGCATCTTTATTCTGCTCCTGACAATGGGGCATTAATATCATGTCTTCTGTGAGGTCCCCTGGGAAAAATATAGAGCTGCGGACAGCATGGTAAGACGCGTAGGGGTATAGACGGGGCAGGGGACGGCTGGCATCATCTGGCCTTGGGGGAAACCCAGCCAGGAGGACCATTAACACAGAAAATTGGACTATATTTGGGATGCAACACAAAGCCCAGAATAGGGATCCCTTAATAGAAACACGAAAAGGATCCAGATATGCTGTAAACGCTACATAAAATCCTTAATATAGGCACTCTTGTGTTGAACTACAAGTAATCAACACAAAAAAGGGCTTCCGGTAGTGGCCCAGAATGTTCAAAAGTGTGCCCCCCCAGACCCCCTTGCCACTGCTCCCCCAGACAGGGGTGGGGCTACTGTTAAACCCCACCCCTTGTCCACTATTAGAACACAGTGCCATAGCAGACCTAGTCTCCCTGCAAACAGGACACATTGTTGCCGATACAAATTACAATCTTCTCTTGCGTTTAGAAGTTAGACGAGGTTTTTAATAATGCATTCGATGTTGAAAACATGAATGATGGAACCGAGCCGCCGCCATCAATTCCTTATTAATATAGCGAGTAGGATATTTTTACATTGACCCACGCGTTTCTCGCAGCGGAGGCTGTAAATTGTCTCCTGGGAAGGAGTATATGATCTGCCATTATGAGCTCACTCATAATGCACTGAGGGGGCTGTCTGGTGTAGGTGGTCAGTGACCGTCTTGGTCAGAGAAGAAAAGTGCCTGTTTGCAATAAAAGTAGCAGAAGGAAGGAGTTAAACAATTCCAGGAACCACAGGCAGTGTGCGATTTCAGTCATCTGATTGCTCAAGCAGCATCCTGCGGTATCCTACTGAAAAAAGGACGTGAACTAACCTAGAAATGTCACAAAGGAACCGATTGTACAGCACAATCTAGACGGAGAAGGAGTATTCTATATCCAACTGTGACCCCCAACTTATAACTACAGCCATTATATATAACAGAGCAAACACAATGCGGCAGAGGTTATTTCTTTAAAAGGGCAGATGAAAATATGGAAATTTGAATTTAATCAAGAAAACTGGGAAAAAAAGCAGCTCTTTTATGGTTTAATAGTTTGTTTTTTTATAACAGAGTTTCACAAACACATACACATACGGTGTGTATAGGCCGGTTACAAAGGATCTGTGATCTCCCCATCCGATAACTAACTTTAAACTTAAGATCACAAAACAAACTTAATTTGTTGTAACAATTAGGCCCAGGTCACAGTTCCTCTTTAATTTTCTAAGAACAGAGGGTGTCACGGCCCAATACATGCTTCCACTTTTTGTTTTTAGTACGCAGATTGGGAAGTTTTTAGATTTTGATGGCAGCCGTACATGATGGAGGATTTGCATTGGTGGAAATTGCAGGCAACAGGACTTTTTTTTTTTTTTCTTCTTCAATGTGGCCACACGTCTGATGTAGACACGTGACTATAAGCGGTAAGAATGAGAGCCGGTCAAGATATAGGGAAATTCCATCATCAACAAGAAGCTACTGGCCCTTTAAGCCCATAGTGTGCCGTTATTGTTTAAGCTATACTCCAGCCATCATATTCTTTTTTGCTGTGTGCTGTCCCCCTTATAAGTGCATTTGCTGGAAATGTGTTTGACCGAAGCGCTTTCCTGCCACAAAACCCTATACAACCAAGGGAGTGTTTTGCTGCAGCTTCTCCCCAAGTTTTTTTTTGCAGGTAAAATGAATGCATCTGAAACTTACTTAAAATGGTCTGACATGTATTCATTGTTCAGGAGACTGCTATCGAGTGCCTGGCATGCAATTTTATTGTTTTAATTGGCCCTCCACTCCAAAAAGTTGTGAACAATCATATAACCCATTCACCATTACAAAAAATAAAAAAATTAAGTTTAGAAACAGATGATTTGGGGGAGATCACACACACAAAAAAACCCACGAAAAATTGTAAGCTCATAAGAGCCCTCTATTGTAACAGCGCTATGGAGTCTGTCGCTAGATCTATTTGCTGTAAGGTCCATCTCTGCTGCCATCTAGTGGTCATTTCACATACAAACCATGAAGCTATACGCATAGTATTCTGTATCTATAATACTATATAAATATACTGTATATAATACGATAAAATATTCTGTATTTGTTAGATTCTAAGACTACAAAAAATCTGAAAAATCTTTTATCCAGACCCGTGCTGTTGATCCTCCGATATAAACACTTCCGCCACCTGCTATAGCCCAGTGGAGACACTTGAACACTTGTGTCCAAAGACTTGCAGGCCACATGTAGGCGTGGGCCTACTACTTATCACTGAGCCATTAGCTGACAGGTAAGTGAGTATACAAGATTTTGTTTTGATGTTCTACTTTGCAGATGATCGTTTTGTTCCGTGTCCCCCATGGGGTCGTATTCAGGCTTTTTTTTTTTTGTTTTTCTTTCAATAAGATCCAAAGTTTGGAGAGTCGTCTTATAAATGAAACACGGTAATCGCACGGATCGCTCCAAAGAAAACATGTTCACATGATATAAAAATTATAAAACCTGCATTTGGGAAACATGTTTATAAAGTTAAAAATGACAGAGCAGGTGATCTCTTTGCTTTTGCCAAGTTGCGCTTATGTATTAATTTTTAACTCAAAGGCAAACTATTTAACATGCATGATTACCTTTAAAGGGGAACATTTGTTGTTTGTTATTTTTTAAGCTTGTTGTATTGTGTACAGCAATAAGCTTTGTATGTAGAATGCATCTCACTCCCGGTATACTAAATGAACTCAACTTCTTTATCCTATCACGCCATGGGCAAAACGTGTCGCTGGTGGACTTTAGGTCTCCTAAGAGCAGCAATGGTGTCTGCGGAGAATAAGAACAAGCTAAAGAAGAACAATTCACATTACATATTGAGCAGTGTGAAGCGTACGAGGACAGAAGTTACGCAGCACCGACCCCTATACCTGTCGGCACCCAACTTCCCAACATCAGTGCCTTGTCACCTCCGGTGTAACACAGCCTTGTATACCCGGATATATTCATCCCTGTACAATCCAAGCAACCAAAAACAAGTATGAGATTCAAGTTTATTCCTGAAATCTTTTGGAGACAAATTTTCTGTATGATCTGGAATAGACTCAGGATCAACATTCAAATAATCTACTAACATCGGTGGCTTCACTTACACAACTTCAGGGACATAAAGAAAAAAATAATTGGTGGCATGTTCCACGAAGGATAGTAACAAAACACAGATGTTCTCACCAAAAACACAAACAGAAGTCACATAGAAGTCACAACAAATCTCACGGAATTCTGATCTCTGATGCATACAGGACACGATCCACTATACATCAGACTGCAGATATGCAGTGGAAATACCCTCGGTGAGGGGGAATGTCACTCGTGTTTAAGACTGTTGCATATAGTGATTAGAAGGGACAGCTGACTGGCTCATTAGCTCACGTAGTCAGGAATGCACGTTAATGTGTTTGCATAGGTCCATGTTTATCTCCGAGAGCCACGTAAAAGTGCATATTTTGGTAAGAGTGAATGAGTGTGTGTCAGAAAGTGTGTAGGTCCTGATTAGGGAGGGGGGATACATATGCAAATCTGCAAAATTACTCAGATGTATACATCAGGGTTGATCCCTCAGACCAAGTTCTCTGTAGCACAGCTAGCCAGCAATTCACCATCTTCTGAAAAACGTGCATCACGGGACGTCTGTGGTAACGCGCGCAAGACCCGAACATCAACCGACTATCTGCAGCTGCCTTGATTTCTCAGCTGAGAGCCTCTTTATGATACACGAAGCAGGAGGGTATCAAGGCAAGTGCCTGTCACCATCGTTCAGGTTGTCCTTGAAGCCCCATACTTCAATTATGGAGACTTGGAAGGTTTCGGAGCACAGAGGTTGATTGTTGAATGTGTTGCAATGGCTGGTTCTTCCGTAGTTCAGATCAGAGTCCAAGTATAATGCCTGTCCGTCGCCCCCACCTAAACAGAGGGCATCAGAATAATAATTGGTTTACTGGCCGTTCTGCAATAGTCAAAGTACTCACCAAGCCCTCTCCCATCCCTGTAATCAGTGGAACAACAAGGGCCGGGTGCCTCGATGGTCACTCACCTATGATGATGCACTCCGAGCTCCCTGCCATGAACATAGAGGCGGTTTTGGAGGGGAGGTTAAAGTGCCGAGTGGCCAGGAAAGGGGAAAGTCGATCAGAAGGATCAGATCCAGCCTCTGGTTCTTGGGAAGTGTTTTCATCTTTGTCAGCTGATGAAGTCGCTTGTCCGAGTTCCGGGTGTTTTATGATCACCCACTCGTACCGCTCCACTTCTGGCTGAAGCTAAAACGGGCAAAAGGAAGACAGCAAGCCCTGTGTTATGACTTACCATGTGAATTACCCGACAAAGTCCAACCAGAAAACCAATGGAATTTTACCAACGTCTAAGTAACTAAGACCGCCAATACAGTGAGGTTTTTTCCCCAAATATAAAAAAAGGCCTGTTTTCAGTGACAGTATTGGGGTGTTTTGTGTAAGTTTTTGGGAAGCTAAGAACTCGCAATTACCACCCAGTAAAAACCAAAGCGCAACATTATAGTGCGAGGTATCGAATGGAAAATATATAGAACAGATACGTGGCTGATGTCCTTACTCGAAACACAAAGCACTCCCCCGTGCCGAAGAAACTCAGTTTATTTCCACTCTTCTTCCGGTCACTCCAGTCGGTAGACAGGTAAGCGCCACATACCTAGGGACATTCAATACAACGTTCAGTCATTTCTCAAGTCACAAATCTTAAGCCAAGGCTGTTACATCTGCTCAGGAACTAGATATATCGACATGCTTTCCTTTGAGAATAGGGGGTCCCACCGAATGAGAAAATAAGTCATATGCACAATACCCACCTCGCCATTACTTGTTTTGATGAGAAGCAGCGTCGGTTCGTGTCCCTCACAGTGCAGGTAAAACCTGGACAACGAGACATTGCTTTACTTGATGATGATGACGACGCTTTCACCGATGAACTCATTGGATATTTCAAACCCAGATTAAAGTTATACCCGCTTGTCTTGTAAATGAGGCTAACAGTCCACAGACAAGGTCATGCTACATACTCTCTGTACAGAGATTTAGTTCTGTAAATCATTTTAAACGCAGGGATTATCCAGTTCCAGCACTAGCTGTCTGCGGTAATAAAAATAAAAAAAAAAATTTTAATAATTTTTTTCTTCACTGGATATAGCAAGGTTTTTCTAGTTATAAATTAGGACCCAGGAAGAACGCTCCATATCTAGATTACGCTGGTCAAGGTGTAAAGGTTAAATAAAGTGGAATAAATCAGATTGCGAAGATCACTTAGAACAACAAATCTTATTATATCCCCAGCAACAAAAACTATAACCAAAGCCCCACCTTAATGACATCAGGCACGGAGACCGTTTAATAAATACTTCCGACGGAGCAAGTAATCCCGTGGCCACGGCACATTAGCAAATCGGCTTACCCTGTGTGTACCGCATGGCGTTTAAGACGGGGAAGCTCACCTGCTGAGGCTGTTACCGTGCTCCTGGTTGGTGTAGAGCAGGAGCGGCTGAGAGAGGGCAAATCTTTCCGGAATCCAGGACCAGATGTCCCTCATCTCCTTAACGCTCACTATTTCCGATCTGAAGTTTTCCGCGTGGACCGCAAGGTGGACGTTCTGTCTGCCAGGCACATGTTGCGAAAAAATTACTACATGAACCAAAACGCCTTCGGAACGTCGCTGTTTACGATATAATATGCACAACGTATCGTATCGGTTCCCACCACGGAGTAGCTTTTTGAGCAATGTCCATAGGGCCAGTGATAACACAATCTAGCATCTAAAGGGTTAACCACTCAACCAAGATCACCCGTTCTCATTGGCACAACAGCTATAGCCTCCCCCCCCAGTCCTTCCGCGTTAATCTGTCGGTCGGCCCGCACGTTGGGTCAGTGATTCCTTACATAAGACATGTCAGGTGTGCTCATATTTTCTATTATTTAGCCCAAAAATAAAGGGATACAGAGGCTGCATTTGAATTCTGAAGATCTCCTTTACCAAGAGAAACAGCACTTTCAGGTTTCATCATTCTGCAACATTTCTATCTTCTTAAGTAACCGCAGTTCCAATAATTAGTTGCACAATTTAACAGCTTAACCTTCAGTTAACAGAGTCTTGGGGGGGGTCCTTTCAGACAAAAACAGTCGATCTTTCTACTCTTAAATCCCCCGTAGCCCCTCTGTGCAGGGTCTACCCATACTATACACAAACAGCAGCAGCATAGAGGTCATTTGAAGGACACAACCAGGAGACGGGTTGTTTTAATACCCCTGTATTTTGCACAATTGTGTATTTGTCCGCCTGGAAGCTCCACTGTGTATGTAGCAATTGTGACTTTTGGTTTTCATGAAATGCTGCCGGCCCCCCGATACTCCAGCCCACCCAATCACACACACAGCAGGCTAGCTTCAGGTGACATTTGGGAGAGCATCACGCAGCCGTCCATTAGCCATTAACGGGCATCAGCCATGCGACGAGACAATAAGCCAGGGTTGTGTTTCACGCAGGGAGGGAGGCGCTCAACCCCCCAGGCCTTTCCTTGGTTGCAGTTAAAACAAAAGAATAGCGAGGACTATAAAAATAGCATTAAAAATGAATGGCGTACGGCCATGTAACTTGGATACCCAATATCCTCACCGCAGCAACCGAAGCGGTGTCTGAAATAATACCCGGCAGCTTCACGGTTCTACAAATGGCCGAAAAAAAACACCAAAAAAAAAAAACAAAAAAAAACTATACTTACATTTAGGGAATGTATTACTGCTAAATCAATCAAATTATTGAAATTATTTAAGTCTTCTCTTAAAAAATACTAGTTGTTCCCTTTCTTTGCATTTCATGCGGGGAGAGTATGGAACGTTAATATTGTTAATTCATTAGCAGGGCTATCCGCGGAACACCATACATAGTAAAGAAGCCAAAGGTTAACTAAAATACCTCTATATAAAATATATACATAAATATCGGGGAGTATTTAGAAGAAACATGGTTTAATGGTTCTAGAATTGCCGCAGCCAAGCCATGACAAGCATGCTCCTTATTGTTTTTATATATATTGCCGGTAACATCTTCTCGAGCAGCAAGTCATGCGCTTAAAACAGATTACAGCCTGCTGAGGATTAGGCGAAGCAAGAAGTAAGAACACGGAAGAGGAAAGAGATGGCCAATTCACTTACCGGACTGGAGATATGGCTCTGGAAAAGGACACGAGGGACAGGAAGAAGAGGTGGAAAGAGGGAGGGAAAAAAAACAGGAAGAGAGAAAGGAAACACATCAGTGAATTCTACTACCTGAAAAAAGAAGGAAAAATATCGGAAACCCTTTTAGGAAGAATTACACTGTTGGACGGTTGAAGGAATAGTTCCCAATTTTTTTTTTATTTATGGTTTAACGCATGTTGGGTATATTCTGCAAATTGGAGCATATATTCTTTATTTATTCTTTAGTTATAAGAAACAGAAAGTGAGACTTTTTTTTTTAATCCTCCCCTGACTGCCTTTACTGAAGCCAGGAAGCATTCGTTGGTACACTTCACGCTCCGCAGCACGCCCACTGAACCAGCAGCCAATCAAAACAGCTAAAACAGCGTACATGTGACTGGCTGCTGCCACTCATTGATTTCGCTATTGGCTAGAAGCAGTCTAGAAGAGACAGTCTAGTTTTCTAACTCCAGCAACTAAAGAAGGCATGCGCGGATTTACATCCAATAAAATACACGCATAATGGTCTCCAATGTGCATTTAGCATGTGATTCGAACTGGAGTCATGTAAAGGGTCATGTATTGTTTTCGTGGACTCGTTCCATCACGCGCACCGATAGACACGTGGAAAGGATCATTCCGGGTCCGCCTTTACTGTGAAGGTAATACATCATTCTATTAAATTGTTTCATTTCATCTTGCCTAAAAAGCTGGAATATGCTACAAAAGGGTTAAAAAGTAAACAACTATATTTATATTTTTAGACACTGAGCCACCAAACGATCCACTTTTCCAGAGATTTCCCCATTTAGATATATATAGTAACCCTCGTATACAAATTAACTAAACAAATGCTTTAATTAATAATCACAGGCCCAGCGTAATGCCATTTCCACCCAAAAGACTACACTTTGGTGGCCGGTGGGGAGAATTAGAACAGCTTCTGTCTGAACAGACGCATTAGTTACGTTAGTTCCGATGGATGTTCCCCGACTAGGACATGAATGTCATATAACAAGACCGGGGCTCTTACCTCTTCTGCTTCACGGTGATCCCCTTCTGCTGCAGGGCTTTCTCGTTGGCCATTTGGAGCAGCTGAATCTCCTTACGAGAGAACAGCCGTATGGAAAACGCCTTCTCCAAAAGCTTTTCCGGAGAAACAGACTTGGCGATGTCCTTCACGAACATCTGGATGTCTCTCTTCACATTGCTCGATTCCATGGGCTGGCCAGCTCTTACCTTGTGGAAGAACTTGAGTATGGCTAGGGCTACCCTAAAGAGTACTTTGTAGCCCTCCACCAGAAACACATCGAATACGCGTGTAACGAAGGCGAATGGGAGATCTCCAAAGAGCCACCTCTGCCAGTCAGAGTAAACCTCCAAGACATCTTCAGACACGGCCACCATAAGCTTGTGAGGACCCTGGCAGTATTTCCCCGCGAGATCGCCAAAGGTCATGCAAGAGGACTCGAAGGCTAGGAAAGTTTGGTCAACAAGCCTCCTGTTGGGGTCATTGCAAGCTAAGATTCGAGACACATTTTCAAAGCAATCTGCTTCGTCCTGACTGTAGTGGAGGAGCAGAGCCACCAGAGATGGCAGGGCTGGGCAGAAAGAGATATCCGGGAACTGATTAGAGATGCAAAGGATAATTTTTCTGACCGCACCAATGCCTTCTGAGTTCAGACAGTAAGTAGGAACCTGGCGGTCATCTACAAACTCTGGTAGAGGAAGCGTGCTTGGGGTACGTTTGCCGACAATCTTTCCTACGATGTCACGGTACACGCTGGCATCTGGCGTTACAGTTCTGCAAGGGATATCCTTAATTAGTTTTTGGTAAACCTTGGCTCGCAGCGAATGGCTTTTGGCCCAATACCCCTGGCGAGAATGTTGTTTTAGCTCCTGGAAGTCCGTGCAGTTTAGAACTTTGGGACTCGGCTCTTGGTTCCCTACCTCCATCTTATCCCAGTCCACAAAAGTGCCATATTCCGTGTCATCCATTGCTCCAAAGAAGCGTTGGCCAAGGTCGTAAAAATTGGAGCACCTTCTTCAAAATAAACGCATATCCTGCAGAAACACAACAATCACATAAATAAAACAACGTCCGATCGCCATTAAAATCTTTCATCAAAGCCTAAATTGCTGGACAAAAGCTTGGGTTATACAGAAAGTGGAGTTTAACCAGAAGAACACTTCGTTTGCACCTTCTCATGAAAGTTACACCGGCTTAATATCATTATGATATTGGCTTAAGCAGAGGCAATTGAACCACAGATCAGAACACACTTCAGCCATCAGTAGAATAAATTAAAGAAAAAACCACTTATTTTTATAATAGGAAACATAATTACAATGTATATCCTATAAATTTTTTGAAATCTTGAAGCGATATATCGATGACGTTTTTATAAAAGTCTGCAGTGTCAGATAGTTTATTGGCAATTACTGTTTCGCCAAGAAAACAACGTTTCTGCCAGTCCCGGCCGGCTTCTGGTTTATAGGGAACCCGGTACTAGCCACGATAACAAACAGCTCTGACCCAGATCATTTGAAACCTGGTTATTTATTAAACACATGTGCTCAGGGCTTGTGGGGTTTCCAATGAGGAGGAGAAGAAAAAAAAAAAGGAAAAAAAAAAAGAAAAAATGGCCCATTATAAGCCACCACAACGGCAATGTCTGCTCTAAATCATATTTTAACCCTTTAAAGGAATTTCTACATATGGCTATACCTTCATTGTCTAGATTTCGCATATATATATATGTGTATGTGTGTATATATATATACACACACACACACACACACAAACTCCTTTATTTTACCTGTATAAGTAAAGGCAACACAACTTGCTGTTTTCAGGAGCTATATGATTATTCCTCCCCATTACTTTATATCTACTCTACTGTTAAGCTGCTGATAGCATCAGGCAGGCTTTGTAAGGGTGAGCGAGGAGAAGGGAGAGAACGTCCGGCCAGGAAAGCGACCAGATAACCGCAGCTCATGCGTTTTGTGTAAATGTGCATTCTAGATTGATATTTTGTCTAAGAAAGCGGAATGTTTCCAAAGCTCCATGAACTGGTGGGGGTTGCACGCGGTTTAAGTGGAGAGGGACCGAAACTCAGCGAGAAAGGATCTATTACAGCATCGCCGCGCGGGTCAATAGATCCCTGCAACGAGATTAAATGCACTTCGATTTCCCTCGAATAGCTGCCGGCTCTGCGCTGATCAGAAGGTATTCTGGGTTTATGGCCGCGCTGCCGGCTCGCAGAGCAATGTACTGCAGCTGTCAAAGCTGAACTTGGCCTGGGAACGTTCGCAGACAAATGTGTTTACACAACGGTTTCACGCGTTCACCTGTATGAGCAAACACGGCATTGTTTCCATTTTAAGATTGGAAGCCTCGTGTTTGACCTAAATAAATAAAAATGATATATTTAGTCGCGGAGCAGCACTCCCGCTTCTCTCCCATTAAGGTGTCATTGCACAGATAATCTGCTCCAAGGTATCCCTCGCGTTATCATATAAAAGGTACTTCAACTCATTAAGTGCCTCTTTGTGCAATTTTTTTTTTCTTTTTTTTTTATTTACGACAAAGCTTACCTTTAAAAGGTTGCGACTGATCTCAGAGAATAGTTTCATAAAACCCGATGGAATATACTGCTAATGAAATGGATATTTAATTATACCGATGGATTCGGAAGCATAAAAGCCATTTAAGCTCATGGAGGTAAAGGCATTATTTTAATATTCAGTGACAGCTCAGATCGATAGCCCATTATATATTATCCATGGCTCTTGTCTGTTATATCAATGGAAAAAAACATGAATAGCTAAATAATAATGACCTTTAATTTGAATTCCATCCAGAAAGAAGAGACTTGGTCGAAGGCCTAGGGTCGCGGCATATTATATAGAGCTGTTGAGGCCAGAGAGAAAAGATCTGACGCATGGCCATTAAATCCATCCAGCCTGCAACGGTCTACTAGCCGTGAATTTAATTCGGCCGCAGTGAATCACCGTTTAATGAAAGACATGTGAGATCTAATGGGGGGGGGTCGTCTCGTGAAACATTGGAAAATCCAGGACTATAAGCAAATATAGATGCGTAAAAATTAGTTTTTATTATTAAAAGTCCAAACAACCCTCTACAACAGGGATCTCCAAACTCGGCCCTCCAGCTGCTGCAGGACTACATCTCCCATACTCCTCAGCCAGCCCCTTAGCTGAAGGAGCATTATGGGAGATGTAGTCCTGCAGCAGCTGGAGGGCCGAGTTTGGAGATCCCTGCTCTACACCAATTCCCACTGACAGCAAAAACACACAAATTCAGCCACAGCCCTTAAAGGATGGAATTATTAACCAAATCTAAGTATTCCGTGTGAAGAAGAAATCTTGGAGAACGTTACATTTTGTATGATGGATCAATAAAAAAGTTTCAACCTCAAGAAAAATGTCAAAAAAATTGCATGATTGGGTAATAAAACAAATAATTTATGTTTTGTTTCAAAAATGACATTGTGACAGAAATTAAACATTATTTTACAGGATTAGCTAATACAAGCACAATAATTCCAAGCTTTTACGTCCCCTTTCGGATTGCTCATAAACATTGTTGGGCACACGAGTGGGGTATAACGCACCAATATAGAATAAAATAAATATATAATGCCCTATGCCCCTCCGTGGGGCAGATAAAACGCTCCTCATTCCAGCGCCTTCCGACGGTACCACTAATGCAGGGAAAACACAAGCCTCGTGAAGAACAAACTCTGGGAACGCCACGACGTCACCGCCTACCGCACACAAAAATAATGAAGTAACCAGGTGTTGGGAGAGTTGGCGGCCACCCACAGCTTATAGCCAGGGAGGCAATGCGGTCTCTGACAGATACAGAAAATAAAGGAGCCGCCTCAAGGGGGTTTATAAGCAAATGGGGGCTTTTTTTTTTTAATAAGGTCTTTTGCATATATGGGCCCCAACCTACCCCCCCAAACCATCTAAATAGCCAAGCAGTAACCCAAGTATAATCTGGCACTCAATGACAAAAACTCACTGGAGATCTACAGAAGAAAAAGTAAATATCCAGAGGGGGGGTAATCTGCAACTCTTTCAACCATAGGCCAAGATTGTTTCCATTAAAAGATTGTTTTTTTCATTTGCCATCTCTGTAATAAGACAGACTTGGGTAACTAAGTCAGCACATTGTTTTCTAACAGAAGAGCTCAGTAACAGCATTAATGGCTTTTTAAAAATTAATTAACAGCAAAAGACCCACTTACCTCCAAAATCAAAAACACTTAAATATATTGGATTGATAACCAGTGTCACCCCCCCAGAGTCAATTTACTGGCATTTTGCCCTTAGGCCCTTAGGTCCTTGAGCCAATGTCGGGTGATCTAAACGATACAGAACCTGTGCTCGGCGACACCTTTGTTTACGTGGATACCATGCCAATTTAGAGATTTTTCATTCATTTTGAAACACGGGATATTTCCAGTATGTTAAAGTTTTGCGATGTTTTTACCGAGTGCGTTATAATGTATCATTACATAAAGATTATTATTGATAAGGATCGCATTCTGAGACTTATTCTCCTGCGTCCATTAGAATGCGGTCCTTGTTACATTCTGTTATCAGGTAAAAGTCAGGTTTGCCCGATCTCAGCCGCGTTTACCAGTCTCTGCAGGACTTTCATTTTTAATAAAGAATCAGATCGTCGGCAAGCGCCAGAGTTTATAAACACGCAGATCATTAGAGCGCCGTCGGCAGCGGCAATTACTGTGTACTGGAATTTTGGCCTCCCTGTATAACAGACAGTAGAGAAAATACCTGTTGTATTATTTCAACAATAATGTGGTTTCTAATGTGGTTTAGAAGTTTCCTGTTTTTGACAGAAAGGTACATTTGTCCATTAAAATAACATGAAATGGATCACAAATCCAGCGCAGACGGGGTTAATGTTGTAAATATATAAATAATTTAATAGGAATATCTTCATAGGTGTACAGAGGCCCTTTATCACTCCCATCACTCCTGTGTTTATCACTCCCATGGCACAGGAGGAAGAGAGCATCACCTGGTATGTAAAGGGGGGGGCATTCTACAAACATTACATTTAACATACTTTGCTTATTATTTATTTTTTTACCTCCATCAATACCTTTCTATACGATCCGTGTCAATACCACCGATCAGCCCGTTATTTTAAAGCGCACACAGCAGACTAGGAAACACAAGAGCAGAACAGAATGGATCCAGTCTCGGTGGCCCTCACCAGTTTTCTCCCCGTGATAATTGAGGCCCAGGCAGGGCTCCCCAGTATCTTGGGATTCCCTTATCATTTTTACCAGCTCTGCTGGGCTCCGGTCCATAGAATTTCCTCACCCATTCCATAAAGCAGCATTTCCAGACTCTGTTGTACTAGAATACGCTCCCCATACGCGCCTTTCCTTCCCCCTCCTACAGGGCAGGAAAACTACCGTATTTACTTCCTGGGAGGGTTTCTGTGGTCCCAGCACAGGGCATAATCCCCATATTAATAGCCCCCCGCCATACCTGCGGCATAACCCACCTTCCTGGGTTCACCAATACAGTCAAGGGCCACCTAATGTAACATTATAGCCCCCCCCCCCCCGTGCCCATGTATCCGCTCCCTCAAACATCCAAATATGCTTTACAATTGCATTAACCCTTTTTAATCCCAAGGGGGCAGCCAATGCATTCACTGTTTTGCATTGAGAAGGCCTGCAGATGCATTAACCCCCTACTGCATTCAAAAAGGGACCCCAAATGCATTAACCCCCTGCTGCATTTACCACCCATAGGGGTTTGCATGGTACTACTTCTTCCACATTGAGGGGCCTGCAAGACATTAACCCTTCCAAACCTGCAGAGGCCAATAATGGGTTAGAATTGTTTGCAGGCCTCCTTGGAAGCAGCACCAAAAGCCCTCACATCCTCTCTCTGCCAATCCTTCCCCCCCAAACTGGTACCACCTGCACCCCAGCCCCCATTATATCCCAACAACACTCACCTGAGTGACTAGCCTGAGGGGGCACTCTCCCGGGTGTCAGTCTGTCTCAATGCAATGTCTGTCGGTGCTCCGGCGCCTGTCTTTATCTGTTTCTGTCAGGTCGGGTGTCTCTGCCATTCCCCCGCACCTCTTTCTCTGAGCTGTCTCCTCCCACCTCAGCTGTCTCGCCTGCTCCACACCGTGAGCGGGCCACCGCCGGGACACGCCCACTCGCGTACTCCCCACCTCCTGCTGTCACTCACAAGCGAAAGACCCCTCCCTGTCCCTAACTCATCAGCGCAATTACTCACTGATCGCCACGCCTACAAAACGTCTTTTCCAGATTACATCCCCTCCGGGTGCGCGTAAGAAAGGTTCTGTCCATTTGTTATAAACGTTCTGTCAATCAAATGTGTAGTTCCACCCACAGAAGGTGTCGGGATGAGTCCGCTAGGCCGCGCATGCGCAATTGCGCATGAGCAACTTCTCAACTGGTTCCAGGTACACATGTAATGCCAGTACTCCCGGTTGTAGGTAATGGGACCCGTATGCTGATTGGTCAGGGGAATGTAAACTGAAGCAAAAAAAAAATATATAATAATAAATATAAAATATATATGCTTACCGATGGAAATAATGATCATGTGACCAGATGTCGCTGAAGTGTGAATCCCAATGTTTAAAATGAGAGACCCTTAAGCTTTAAGGAGTGTGGTTAGGGGCGTGGCTAAGGTGAGGATGTTTTGTGTGATTTTGGGTCCCATTAATAGCTTTTTATATAACTGAGAAATTATTTGGAAGAAAGCATTTGGTCAGCGCAGTTTAATGAACGCGTTTCTGCTCTTTCTATATACAAATAGCAATATGCCGGGGACCTGCTGCCAAACCGGGGGCAGTTTGATCGGCCCCCAGTATCCCACTACTCAAGGGGATCTTTTATCTCCTCAACCGGCCCATTTACACTATATAGGCATCAGAAGACGCTGCGTGCCTTTAAGACAAGGAGCGCAAGGATATGATGTCATATTTAGATGTTCTGCGTCTCAAAGGTCCAGCTCACAATCTCCATTCCAGTTCATCCCAAAGGTGTTGGATGGGGTTGAGGTCAGGGCTCTGCACGGCCGGTCAAGTTCTTCTGCACCAAACTTATCCAAAGTTTACACCACTCCAGATGACGCATTGCACAAAGTGATCTAACACACACATACACACATTCCCTCAAACACACACATACACACAT
>VKOC01000009.1:3428595-3444408 GCA_009364415.1 Spea multiplicata
CCCGGAAAATATTTTTTTTCTGTATTTTTGTACCCCGAGTCTGTTTAACCCCTTAATTTATTGCTGGACCTCATCAAGCAGAAACACAAATGGCTTTTCCACCCCCCTACTATCTCCGAGTCCCGGCATCGCATTCACATCAATGCTGCGCGTCACGCACGGAGATACCCGGGAGCTCTCACACTTTGCCTCTAAGTATCGGGGTTTTTACCCCAGTCTCGGGGTCTCTGGTACATGGGAAGATTCTCAAGAGTCACACAGTCCGGAGCCAGACCCTTTATATTCTTCGATCTGAGCTCTTCTCACTGCTGTATCACAGCCGAAACCCCTGCTTGAATACAGGTGTATACTTGAATACTGTAAATTAACCTGAACTGCAAGAACAGGGGCCCTGGTGTTGGCACAACTCCTAATTTGTCTCTTTTTCTATGAATTTTCATGCTGGATTCTTCCCAGCTGCTACCTACAGACCTGGAGCACCTGGAGTCTGGATACCGATGCCAGCCCCCCTGCCCCCCGTCTTTGGCACGCGCCGCAGTAATGAGACCTTCATGCTTTGTATTGCACTTTGTATTGTAATAAGCATTACAAATAGCACAGAGCCCTGGGCCAGGTGTCCAGCGGCCTTAAAGGTGGCCTTCAAAGCCAAAATGGCAGAAGACGGATATTTGTGTCGCCCTCGCACCTTAACGGACCGGCCCCCCGTCTCCCAGCGTCGGCTTGGATGCTATTAAGAGGAATCGTTTCTGATGGCAGTTACACAAAATTGCACAATTACTGGGTCTAAAAAGTAACCGCTAATCCCACCGCACACCTCGGAGGTCTTGTGCCAACGCCGCTAATTACCAAATTTGCTCAAACTAGGAAAATCCCTGCGTAGAGAAAAGTACATTCATCGCCTTGGGTGGAAAAGCAGATTTAACAAAGGAATCTCAATGCGCTTTGACTACTGGATGGGATGATAATAACGAGGGCTTTTAATTCACCGTAACTGCCACCTTTTCTTTTTCTTGACCCGTCGGACAAACGTCTTGTAAACAAAAGAATTTTGGATGACTTTGGAAAGGATTGGAATATTCGACCGAGACGACACCTTCTGATAAACCAGATTCAGTGAAACATTCAAATAAACCATGCGCGGAATCCCACCGTAGAACCAAGTTACCATCTACGGATACAAATGATTTCTTCTAAAGAAAGCACCGGAGGCGTGCAAGGAAATAATTTCCAGAAAGAAGGATTCTGTAAACAGCTACTTTTGGGGGGGGGGGGGGGGTTGATTGAAACACTAAGATAGGGCTCAAGTACGTCCCAAGGCGGGGGGAGCCATGACACGAGTCTTAGAGGTTAGAGGAGGTCCCCGGCTCTGCTAGGAATTCATTTCTCTTTTCCCGACATCCAGAACTTGTTTTGTCTCTCGGTGAGTTCGGTAATCTGCGTCTGGTTAGCAGGTATCACCGCTGTCAGCGCAGATCACCGAGACGGCGGTACGCTGAGGACTCGTACGGACAGACGGGGGGTCCGAGGCCTTCATTCAATGTTCCACGAAGACCATCCCCAAAAGGTCGGCTACACCGTTTATCGTGAAGTTAAGGAATGTTTGTGGGGAAGAAAAAAAAAGATAAACTAAAAAGCAGGGGATGAATTCACATCGGGAAATGAGATCTCTAGAAGGCATCCTTTGGTCGGCTAAAGACCTGGAATCATGCGGTCTACAAATATCAGATGCTTTCAACGCCGCCATAACTTGCAGTTTGCACAGACGGATACCAGCTAAGGGTTAAAAAGTTACGGATGCGGCACGAAAGTAACTAAAGTGTTATAAACGTTTCATGAAGCCCTTTGGGAATTCATGTATTTAGTAACTTTGTATCAGCGACAAAGTGCGATATTCTATCAGGAACAGGGGAGACGCCTCCAAGTCCATAATTACTTGCAAAAAAAATAATTATAATAATATTTTTATAAAAATCCCCCATAAAATCTATGGAGTTCCGACTTGATAGCCCATGGTAAATACCTGCCACGCTGAGGCTTTATTTGGTCTTGTTTTGGTTCAATGCCTTTTACACAACACACATATATCACACACCTACATACACATATATATACACACACACACATACCAACATATACTACACACACCATATCATACACATACACACACATATACACATAGACACATACACATATATCACACACACATATATACACACATCATACATACACACATATACATACACACACATACATACACATACACACACATATACATACACACATATACACACACACACGCTCGCTCTCACCAGGAGAACGGCCTGAGCGTGTCTCGGATTTCCAAGTGGGGGGGGTAAGGAAATGCCCACCTCCCTCCTGCTTTTTTTTTATTTACACCTGGTGTTAACCAATTTCAGGAGGAAAGAGGTCAATCTGGTTAAACAAATATATGAGGTCTGAAGGTGTGAATATCCTGACTGCTTAGCAAAACATTAAGGATCCAGACACCATGGTGCAGCTCCAGCTAATTAACTCTGCAGCTATCTCTGGAGACCCTCCAAGGCCACCCCTTACCCTTTACGTTAACCCTCGGAGTGCCGGAGGCATTTTCACATCGCCCTGACCCTTTTAAGTATCAAGAATTGAGTTCAAGATACCCAGCCGCGGCCCCCAAGGGTCGGCTCTCTGACAACTACGTCAATTTCAGGAGAAGGGTCGTATTGATTCAAAAAAACCTAATTTTAGGGTCAATGTAAAGTTATCCAAAAGGCTGCCTGTGGATTGTGAGAGCTGTAGTCTTGAGGGGGGGGCAGAGGGATAACTGGGCACCGATGGAGGCAGAGTTTGTATTTTTTGTAGCTGACGCATGCAGAGAAGACGTGATTTGCTTTAAAATTCACCACTATTTATAAGCTTTAATATTTCCGTGGATATATTGGGGGGGGGTACGCATAAAGAGCAGTCTTGGTGCATAGTGATAAAGGGTGATGCAATCGCCATGGAAACCATAGTATGAATGGCAGTTACTTGAAATGAATTCTAGCTGCGTGGAGGTGCCGGCGCTCTCGCTCGCTGCCATCAGACCTGCTGCTCTCGAGATGAGGGGGGTCTGAAACCGCGCAGAGATCCAAAGCGCCCCGTGCAGCCGCCGCCGCCGCGACATACAGAGCCTGGAAAGTCCGGTAAGAGTTTTATCCCACACTTAATGTCGGGGACTTTGTAAGACAAACATGAGGTAAACCACTAAATCCCATAGAAAAACCGCTTTCGGAAGAATCTGGCGCTCCTCCACCCCGCTAGCACAACCACAGGCTGGGAGCTGCGGGGTTAACCCCTGTAAGGCTGATGAAACGGCCCAAAGAGTCTGAATAAACCAGCAGAGCCCGGAACGCGAGGATTCCGGGTCAAAAAGCGAACGATTGAGTTTTATATATCACAGAACGGCTCTGGAAAATATATTTTTTTTTCATGTGTGTTAAGGTTTTTGTGCCGAAAAGCTCAAGAATTAGTCTTGTTTCTGTCATTAAAACCTCCTACTAATACGAATAATACCATGACTTCAGATGCTGAGCTATGAGGTCATCAAGTTAAAACCTCAGAACTTTTAAAAGACACAATCCCCTTAGAGACCGGATAATAGGAATTGTATTCAAAGACTGCATACAAGCAATGCATTTTGTAAAAGTTATTGAGTCATTTCTGCTGGTTACGGCATCATCACAATGACATCAACTAAAAACAGGAAATCATCATTTTCCAAACAAATAGAATCTAAGGTTTCGGGTTTTTTTATTCTCAGATTGTCAAACGTTGGAGTTCTGGTCTGTAAATATAATCCCTTCTCACTAAAATAAGAGTCCAGGAGGTCTACCTGTAGCTTCTATCCTTCAGTGGTAGGGACCTGGTTGGGGATCCCAAGTCTTAGCAGTCCCTGTTGGCCCTATAATTGGGTTAAGCTTGGTTTAAACCACCGAACAAACTCCAGCGGTGAGAGATTCCACTTACATGAACCATTTCTGCAAATTCTAGATGGGAAATAAGTCAGATGTTTCTTATTTAGGGATTTTCGGATAAGGGTTTATTCATTTATTAATGTCTGCGTTGCAGAAAGATGGGATAGGAGGGAATAGACTGATATCAGATGAGGGAAAGAGAGAGAGAAAGGGAAAGGAAGAGAGAGGAAAGAGAGAGAGGATTAAGGTAAAAGGGAGTGTAAGTAGAAACAAATTGCAGGCTAAGGCAGGAAAAGGACACAAACAATATAGAAAAGTAATGGTGTAACAGCCAGGAGCTGAATCAACGACAGAGAGAAGACGGAGATGAAGGGAAGAGATTGAATCAGGAAGAGGAGAGGACAGAAGCAAAGAGAGGGAGCAGGAGCGAAAATAAGGAGCGGGGCATGGAGAGCAGGGCACCGATAACAGGATGAGAAGAAAGAGCCGAACATTGAGAAGACGAAAGAGAAGAGGGAGCGGGCGGTATCTCTCTAAATGTTCAGAAATTAAAACCAAAAAAAAACCTAAAATGGTTAACCCCTTAGAACTTGGTTCCTCTGCCCTCCCTCCTTCCTCCCCAAGTTCAGGGCCCAGACCGTTTTCTTAAAAATTGTTGACAACACAAGCGCTTCCGCCTCTGCCAAGCTCTTGGGAAAGCAGGAAGCTGGGTTTGGCAGAACGCGCAGGCTGACTTGTACAGGTTAATCTGATTTGAGGGGGAAACTAATTGCCTTGGACCGGGTCTGCAAGACATTTTTAACATATTTCTGTCGTAGCTTTTTTTTTGTCTTTTGTTTTCAGCTCCTTTGTCTGCTCTCAGATTAGAATATTCACAAAAAAAACAAAAAAACACAACTTTTCATCCAGGATATCTGAGCCTAAATCCGGAATATCGACCACTTGACTTTTCAGTGGCTCGGAAGTACCTAATAAAACGATCTCTTCCTTCTGACCTCAATCTGTCCCCGGGACGGGGTTCTCAAATCCCAATTCCCTTAATCCCGGGGCGGACGGAGTTTTGTTTAACAGCAGACAAGCGACACATTGCAACCGGGCTTCATTAGGATTGTAGGCCTTGTAGTCCAAGAACAGCCACAAGGCCGGCCTAAAGAAGTGGACAACGGCCCATTTTGGAAAGAGTTCTCTCTCTGACGTCTCAAAATGCAAAAAGAAAAAGCCAAAAAACTAGATTTGGCTTAAAAAAAATCTATAAACTACGAAAGTACACGAGATACAAACAGAGGGAAAACAATGTGTCGGCAGCTGCCTCCCCACCCCCCACACGGATCATAGCAGTGACTGGAGCTGGGACAAAAGGGGGCAACCTCTCCTAAAACACGTCCTTATCCAGGATTCACAGCCTCAGCCATTGTCATGCCGGCAGAGGACTCTCTTTTGGGTCCTTTTCATGTGCTAAGCAGTCTTTGCACAATGGCATGCGGGACAAAGTTGCATTCTGACTTCTGCACGGACAGGTGCACCGGAGCAACCGAGAGGTGACTGGGAAAATACCACAAATACTTTAACATCCAGAACTTAATGTCATTTGGACCACCATGGTTGGCCATCATCAGATTAGCAACAAGAAGAAGAGGTCAAGGACCATAGTAAACGTGAGGTCGGTCAGCTGTTACATTGTATCAAGACCGACTTTCTTTATCAGAGCTTCCGTTGATTGTCCCCAAAGTTCTTCACCATCTGCAGCGCCCCATCCAGCTCCGCATCTCATTTCTAAGTTAAAACTTTGTTTTTTGAATCTCCATCGACTACTGGGACTCAATGGTTGTTCGATGTAAAAACCAGCTGTACGGCGAGTGCTTCCGTCCCGCTGCGATGGTCTATTTTACGGCATCTGGGAGGCCGCAGCGTCAACCCACCGCCTCTTCTGAAAAGTTTCACTTATTTCATTATTTTTCCATATATTTATTTCCCCCCAAAGCCAAGCGGCACACTTCTCCCCACTTCTGACTCACGGGAAGCGGGATTCCAACACTCTGCGAGGGTCGCTAGTTTGGGGATATTAACCGGGCATTCCACTTACATATTTCTCTAAATGCACTTATTTTGAGTGGACTTAACCAAAAAGACGCAGGGAAGAGAACAGCAAGAGAGAAGAACAGAGGGAGAGAGGGAATAAATTGGGGGGGGGGTAACAGAGATGAAAGGAGATAAGTGAGAAGGGGAATGCCTGTTTCACTTATTATTATAGAGCGTATGTACTAAATGGCGCAAGGACTCCTGCTAGAGTCTACGAGTCCCTTTAAATTTCTGCGTGGGACCCGTTGCAAGCTCCTGAAACCTGATATACCCCAAGCCAGCACCAGCGAAGGCTCTGAAAGGGTTCTGGGGTGAGTATCGAACAAGACGGACCCCCTGTGTGTATGTATGTGAAACGCTGCTATTCAAATCAAGCAGCCAACCAGACCATGAAGGAGGTGTTCTGCTGCAGCACTGGGGCTGCAGCTTCTCCTAAAAGTATTTACCCCTGCCCCCGGGATTAAATAATGTTTGTTAAGGTAATAAGCATACTTTAATACTTTATTGGATATCCTACTTGTCCCTTTAAAACCCTGGAGAACTTTAAATTATAACACTAGACGGGGGGGGGGGGGACAGAGAAAAGACAGAGAGGTTATAGTCTGGGGGGGGCATGAAACTCATACGCTCTTTGGTATTGAAGTCAGAATATTTCCATTTCTCAGGAACTCGCTGTTTGACGAGGAGACGCGTGGGGATATAAAGGGTCTTTGTGAGCGGCTATGAGCGAGACCTCGGTCCTCGTTCAGGTGTGCGTCTGGCGGACCTTCAATCCGCTTTGTTCGCAGATGGTGAAAGGTGAAAAAAGAAAGGCAAAGCATCTGCTGATGGAGACGCGGAGAAGGGAACTCCAACCTTCGTCCCTGCGCAGAAGCAGAGGTCTGACTACAGAGGTGCTGCTGAACAGCCCTGGAACCAGCGGGGATCAGCAGGGATCAGCAAGCATCTCAGCCCCTGCCTACGAAAACTCCCGGGCTTCTTAGCTCATTTGCAGCGAGGCCACACATGAACCTTTAAACAAAGAAAATATTTTCCGAGCCGTCGCATAGGGGATGCGAGATAAGATTCCCTCATCTGTGAGCAGCCAGGAGCCCTGATAAGGGGGCTTTCCATTCATTTCCCAGAGGGCTTCACCCCGCAGGTGCATTTGCTGCAGGTTCCTCTCCACGGAGCCCACCTTTGGACCTCAGTGAACCCTGCAGGGTCCCAAAAGCCTAAACGACCAACGAAGCTCCAAGCTACGGTTTCATATTTTAGAACATTGCAAATAACCAATAAAAAAAACGCAATAATTTGGGGCCACTTAAAAATGTACTTGTCCATTAAAATAACATGAAATGGGTCAGAAATCCAGCGCAGACGGGGTTAATGTTGTAAATTATTATTGCAGCTGAAAACGGGTGATTTTTAATTGAATATTTTCATAGGTGTACAGAAACTCTTTATCACTCCCATCACTCCTGTGTCCCAATGGCCCTTTAGCACATCCCATCACTCCTATGTCCCAGATGGCCCTTTATCACTCACCATCACTTACAGCTCCTGTGTCCCCATGGCCCTTTAATCACTCCGCTCAACTCCTGGTGTCCCAAATGGCCCTTTATCACTTCCCATCACTCCTGTGGTTCCAATCGGCCCTTTATCACTCCCATCGACTCCCGTGTTCCAATGGCCCTTTAAGTCAACTCACTCATCACTCCTGTGTCCCGCAAGGCCCTTTTATCACCTCCAGTCCAATCACTCGGCGTGTTCCAATGGCCTTTCATCACTCCCATCACCTCGCCGTGTTCCAATGGCCCTTTAATCACTCCCATCACACCTCCTGTGTTACCAAATGGCCCTTTTATCACTCCCATCACTCCCGTGTTCCAATGGCACGTTGTGTTCGCTGAAAAGGCTAGCTGCTGTTGTTAGAAAACCCTTTTTTGCAATTATGTTACGGGCCAGAAATCTCCTTATTTTCCATGAAAACACCCGAGTGACCCCAAACTTTTGAACGGCCGTGGAAATCCCCCCCCCGGTAACCCGATATAAAAGTACAGCGATGAGGGATAAACGCCTTCACGCCAGACTGGCTCGATCCAGCTGAGTAAGAGGGCCCGTGTGTCATTGAATCCATGAAGTGACAGCTCGGTGCCGATCCGAGACGGGTCGTGCGCGGGGGCGAGAGTGGACTAACGTCCCCGGGGCCATCGTGTGAAATGGCAGGAGACGTTGGGGGGGGCACCTTTTGCTAACATTACAGTTCATCAGCTCACCTGCCCCGTCTAACGCTTACAATTTCACGGCCACCGACTGTAAAATCGCTCGAGTCACCGAATCCCGCGGGAGCCGAACGTCGACCAAATCTCAAACTTCCGAATACAAACAATAGTTACACCGGTCGCGCATGCACGGCTTCTAACATCTCTGACGGGCAGATAAAGTACGGAATGGACGGGGGAAGCGATACAGGAGCTACGACATGTTATAAGCTGCCGCTGATTCCCATCTGGAAGAAGCTCCTTATCTGTCACAATGTAACACCGCGCCACACGTGACATTTATAAAGAAAAAAACACTTGTTACGTGTACTTTTCTGATTCTTTTAGTCTGGAGTCCATGCTATCCCTTGGGTCGGTGGCAGCTTCCAGCATGGAGGCTCCTCCTGAAGAAACCCTCATCTCGTCCATGTCCCACCTATTCAGCCATTCTCTATGGCAGACTCGTGATTTAGTAGATCGTGTCTTCCCGTTAAAGGGGATTAAGCTGCATTCATCTGCGCTGGACGAAGAATTCCCATGAAGCCCACCATGTGGTCACGGTCCACGGCAGATGATCCTCCTCAACCCTCGAGCGATCTCTACTCATTAAAAGGCGATCCTTCTCATTCTGGGTATCCTGATTATTAATTGTCCTCATTATCTGATCCCCCGATAGCACGCAGGAAGATACTTTGACGACGTACAGTTTTGTTTGAGGGCCGGTCACGTTTGGGGGCCTCGAAGGCCATCAAACATTAAGTAAGGCCGATTTTTTGCCCGAATCCTCCATGGCCTCGTCCGTCCGTCACTTTGTCACCGGCCCGCAGGTATTCCGGGGGCCGGTGCGGATCACACATGGGAGATGGCTGTTCCTGGAACTCGTTTCGGCAGAGGTATATTTGGCTCTAATTCCTCAAGTTCGGTGGCTCCGCGCCAGAAAGTCTTGAGCTGTTTAGAACCGATCAGCAAGCTCTTTCTGGGGAGGGGGGGGGTGGATTGGGGATAAATTAACCCCTAACTCTCCAAGACCAAAGTCATATAGGGTGTCACAGGGACCTGAAACCCAGATTTAATTTGGGCCAAGTGAAGTGCTTCGGAAACGACGATTAATACTCATTACAGGAGATTAAAGGAACTTTTACGTAATTAAAAAGAATTTTTTTTTTGTAATGAATTATTCTATATATAAAATATAATATATATATTCATGAACCGGTAACGCTCGTGTAACAATCACTATACAACAGTCTGCGACGCCGTGGTATATGTTAGGCGCAGTTCTAGAAAACGCCAATCTATAAAGTTTCTATGGGAGGTACGGCTCGGCTCTCTTTATTGGGGAGGAATAGCCGTAACTTTTGTAGTTGGGCGACCACAACAGCTGAAATTACTTCGGACAATACGTGGTTACACATAACTTTGCAGAAAGAGTAGTGTATCCAGATAAAGGCCTCCTGGACGACGTGGTAAGGACTGGGAATGGATATATTAACTTGGAAGCCGACGATAACAAAGGATCCAGAATGGAAAGGGGGGGAGTCGTTAAGACAATAAGAATGCAAAGCAGGGGTAACTTTTAAAAGAAAAGGTCGTTTTGGCAAAAATATTTCACTTAGAATTCCTCCTGAAAAATATTGCCCAAATAAATATCCCGATCCATAAATAGTTTGCGATCTTTAGGGTTTTTTGGGGGAAATATTTATTTTAGTCTTTAAAACGAATGCTAAATACACGCATTTACGGCTTAAACCAACCAAAAAACCCCATCACATTCCCATAATGTAACCTTTCTATAGACGGGAAGAAAGGCCTGAAAAAAAAGTAACTATTCCTTATTTGGGTATATTAGCTTTTTGGGGTTAAATAAATCATAATTTAACAAATGCACAGAATCGATACAATGACAAAAGTTAATAATCGACTAATAACATCGAGCCGCGGGAATCAAAGCACCGATCACAAAATAAACGGAAAGACGGACAGATACAGAGGATAGAATAAATTCAATAACGGATACATTGTATATATTATATATTACAGAATATATTACAGATAACGTGCGAGGTTCCAATATCCCAAATCCTCCTTAAAAATCCATTCAATTCCCAGGTTCACGGCCCAAAAAAAGCAATGAAATTCTGTATTTATTTATTTTTATTATTTTCTGGTCTTGTAATATTCTACACAATATTCTACCCTCTGTGAGGATCCGACACCAAGAATATTTACATTATAGCTTGAATCACGATGAGGGTAACGTCTGTTTCTATATTTAGGGTTGAAACTTTATATAATAATAATAATAATAATATTGTTAACGTGACAGCCGGACGCATGTAGGATCCAACCCATAGAGACGCGTTCACGTGTTTTATTTTATAGGTGTTTGTATGGTTGGAATAAAATGTTGGTTTTTTTACCTATTGCTTGGCTTCAAAAATATTTAAGTCTGGTCACTAAACAAAAAATAGGGTCAGACTCCTCTATATTATATATATATATATATATACATATATAACGCACACGCATGTACACACGGTATTATCCCACACACAGCTTTTACCGTTTAGCGTTTACCGTTTTAATTGGGGAAGTTGACTTATTAACCAAAAAGTGTGAATTAGTCAAAGTATTCAGGAGGATAACCGAGCCGTCTAACCGATAACCCAGTCCCTTCGTGGTGACCGCCCGGTCAACCATGCCGATGGTTTTGCTAACATTAGCAACAGACCAGATTCCACAATCCCCCCCCCCGATATAGCCGACAATAACCCCCCTAAACGACGTGTCTAACGAGAAGGAGCCCTGAAGCAGCAGTTGTGTGACAGAGAGGAACGTGACCCGGTTTAAAACGTTCCCCTAAACCTCAGATCCACTCAACCCAAAAGAAGAGAAAGAAGCATTAACACTTTTTTCCCTCTACCGTTTTCCCCCCCGTTATTTTAGATTCTCCCGGGAACGCGCATGCACACAGTATCAATATTTCCTTATATCCCCCCCCCGTGCTGGTCACCGCTCGTTCCTTAAAGGTTCACATACAAGTCACATCCAATATTAACCTTTTCCTCTAAGACTGTTGATGCAGTATAACTCTCAAGACTCTCTACAGGCGAATGGGCCAGTGGGGAGTCTTGGGAGTGGTAGTTCTTTAACAGAAGGACAGTTTTTTGTTGCTCCCTTTGACAGCGTAAATAGACAAAGGTATAACCTCGTCATTAGATTCCCCTTTAAGAAAACATTCCCAAAATATGGAAATCTATACAGGATCAAGCGCACCTACTCACCCACGCACTCATTGGCTTCTCTCGCCGTAGCTCTCTGCCAAGGTCTGTCGTAGTGGAAGGGCTTGCATCGGTCACACTCGGGGCCAGCAGTATTGTGCTTGCATTCGCAAACCAAGTTGTCATCTCGGTCCTTGACACACCTAGACGCGTGGCCGTTGCACTTGCATCGACCCCCTACCTGTAGATCTGACACTGCGTAAAAGTACGAGTCCCTGGCAAGCTCGGAGTCATCTTCGTTTTCATCCCCGAACGTATGAAGACGGCTGAAGACCACTTTGATGTCGGTGGCCGTCACCCAGTCTTGCAGCACTGGGGAATTATCAAAGTCATGAGCTGATGGGCGACCATCCAAGGTACTGAAGGCTATCAAACCGCCAGAGAGGGGGTGCATGTCTGTGTGAGAGTCGGTGCAGATAGCCTCCTGCTCGTTTTGCTTAGTGATCACCGCCTTGTTGGGCTTGTTGTACATCTTTCTGCACTGGGTTGAGTAGAACTGGAAAGGTACCCAGGACTTGCCATAGTCCATTGACTTGAAGATGGCCATGGACTCTGGTCTTGGAGAGCAGAACTGGAGACTCACGTAGGTCACCTCAAACTTCTTACCAAGGGACAAAGTAAGGGTGACGTTCAGAGGATACTGGATGTAGTTCTCGGACTGCCAGCAGGTCAGGTTGTGAGGGTTGTTGAGGTCGGTTAGAAAGGACGGCGGGTGAGCTTTCTTAGGGTCGGACATGTTGCAGATGTGACAGTTCCGGAATCTATCTTCTCCTTTTTCTGTCACCACGCAGTATCTCGACGAACTCTTTCCACACGTACTGGACACCTTCACCTCCTTCCCGAAAGCAGAATTGACAAAGTCAGGGATACACCTCCTCGGGTTTCCGTTCTCATCGTAGCAGGGATCGGGCTGAGAGGTTTGGATAGAAAACATCCCATATCCTCCTCTTCCTTCTTGGGCAGTGCAGGACAGCGACACCAAAACGAACAAGAGAAGCTGCTCTGTTAGCATCATCCCGGATCCAGCTTAACCGTGCCTTGACCAGAGACCCCTCTGATGGTTGCTCCTGGCAGACAAATTGAAGAAGAAAAAGAAAAAAAAAAATAGACTTTAGTTACCTAGGAGTTACTGAAACAGATGGTAAAATAGCAGAAAAGAAAATAGACTAGCAACCAGAATTAAATAAACATGACATCATCAGTTCAGGAGAAAATGTTCCAAAAAAGATTTCGAAAAACGTTAAAAAAAAAAAAAGGTACGCATTCAAGGGCAACATTCAAAAATGTTAAAAAAAACTTAAAAAATAAAATAAATAAAAAAAAATTTTTCTATAAAATCTAGACAAATGATACAAAACTAAATTTAAAAAAATATATATATTTTTTTAAATAATTTAACAAAAAAAAATCTGGTTCTAAAGGCAAAAAAAAAAATACTTTTTTGAATTGAATTGCACTTTTCAATCAATTGGCAATTAAAAGTAATTATACAAAAAAATGCACTACCTTTAGATTTCAAATGCAACAAGTAACAAAAAAAAAAGAAGAAATATAAGTTTTGTCAAGAAAAAAAAAAAGTGAATTGGGTCGTCGGCGCAGATAGAAGCAGGAGGCTTGGAGGTTTTAAAGTGGAAAAGCAATCGCTGGGATTTGTCTGAACATCCTTCGCTTTGGAGGAGTAGCTGCTATCTGCCTTTACTGCGTTGCGTATTGGAAGTGAACAACTCTTTCAGACTCGGCTTGGCTTGAGGTCATTTAAAGGAGTGACACCGTATTAGGGGGGATTGCAACGACACCCACTGGTAGAAGATCAGTGGCCAGGGGAGGCTGCCGGCAGCCGATTCACATGCAGAAGAGGAGAGGAGGAGAGGTAGAAAGGGAGAGGCAAGGAGGGAGTAGTAGAGAGGCAGGGAGTGGTTGCGGGTCTGGGATCTTCACACTGCATAAGGCAGGGAAAGTGTGCGAGAGAAGAAAAGGGAAGGGGAGGGAGGGCGCAGCAAGTAGAGGCAGCGGAGGGTGCAAACTGATGAGCGAGAGCGGCCGAGATAACACAAGGTGGTTAAGGGGAGAGTGATGGGGATGAGCGGCAGAGGTGCAGCACGGAGCGGAGAAGAGGGATATCTTTTATGAATAGCAGACACAATGTCAGCGCGCAGGATCTTAAGGGTTAAAAGACAAGCGAGTTTCAATCAGAGGGGTGCAGCGCTGGTTCAAAAGATAGGAACGGCACGCAGAGCGAGGCCGGAGGGGTAGGCGGCAGGGTCGGACCCCCTTTAGAGGCTGCAGGTTGTGTCACACCTGAAACTCTGCCCTGGGCTGGGGGGGTCTGGGTAAATGAGCGCCACTTGTTGACCCCTCAGCCAGAGAGACATCTCCCGCGAGAGGTCGGGCTGTGGCTAATTCCACGGCCAGCGGCTGTTAAGAATGAATCCAGGCCGGTTCTGCAGCAGCCGGTCGAAGGGTCGGAGCGGAGAGGCAGGGCAGTCATGCAGAAAGCCGCAGCCCATGCGCTGCAGTTATCCCCGCTGCAGGGTTGTAATGCGAGCCGGGTCGATTTGCTCTCCAGTGTAGTCCCAAGGCTGCAGATTATTTCCCTTGCAGGCGGTTGCGGGATTGCAGCGTTAGATGGTCCGTTTGGGTGCATTTGGGCTCTTGGCGAATGTTAGCTCCACAGTCCCAAACTGCAAGCGGCTCTCGATGCGGGGTTGCGATAGTCCCATTTCTGCGAGCAGTGGTTCTGCGATCCAACAATCACAAGCAGTCGCTGGAGTCCAAGGTTCTGCCTGTCCTGTTATGAGCAGATCCCAGGCTAGGGGGTAAACCGGGGGGCCGGTTGCGGGCGCTCACAGGACTGCCTGCTTGCTTGCTTGCTGTATTCCAGCGCATTGCCTGTCTGGTCTGGAGAGCGAGGTTCTGCCTCTCCTATCTGAAGAGTGACTGCAAAAATGTAAGGCATTTGTCTAAAAGAGACTACAGGGCTCCGGGGCAATGCGGTATCTCAAGACGGACTCAATGCCGGCCCGACGATCAGTAAATGCTGTCCTGGGAGAGCATGAAATAAAATGGCACTTTACGGCAGCACTGGTGCTAACGGGGGCCGCAGAAATCGGAGGCTTGGCCTGACCGCTCATGCTAGAGGCTGCGATGACATGCGTGCCCCCATGTTTTGGGAAGGCTAAAGATTAGGGGAGAGTATTCGGTTTTTGGAGGATTCTGGAAGAACGCTATATCTTGAGAGGGGGCGCAGGATGCATGGTTGCCTTCATCATATAAGAAAGCACGCATGGAACAAGCTGCACGGATTGCCGCATGGGGGGGTCGCCCACAGAGATGCCGTAAGATGCGAGGCTGCCCAAGGAGAAGCCGCCGGGGGTCACGCCGGAAAAGATGGAAAGCAAGAAAGCAGCCAAGAACATCACGGAGGATGAGGAGGCTGGAGGTCGGGAAGGCTGGAGGTCGGGAAGGCTGCCCGCAAAGGGGGCAGGATTGTATTTTTGCCCCTGATACACTCTGGGGGTTTTATTTTCCCTAAGAGGGGCAAGAGGGAATGAATGTGCCCCGGTTACAGCAGCAGACGGATTCTCCCTACCCCACCGCTCACAGCTATTTATTCGCATGCAAGTTCTCTACCTGGGGAAAAAAAAGAGAGCGAGAGAGCGATAAATTCCTGACATAATTCTGACCGCCGCTGACATGTCTCTGATCTGTGCAGGTGTTATTCGGGACAGGCCCGGCTCACCATACTCACCATACTCACAATACAAAGTCACTCCGCTTAAAACCGACCCCCAAAAAGTCCTCCAACAACCTAAAAGTCCTGCGCGAGAATCATTTCTTACCATTCCATTTAATTGTAGAGACCCTCAGACACTGCGTGTATCCGATCAGGGAAAACATTCACTCTTTTTGGTAACATTTCTAAACTTTTTTTTACGTTTATTTGAAAAAAAGATTTTGACGTATTTAGCAGCACATCTATCCAGTTTAACGCGGTTTACATAGTTAACTCCGTGTCTAATAACACGCGTGTCTATCTGCGCCTTCTCATTTGTAACTATTTTCCATTATCTGTGTTTTTCGGTTATCTCCCTACACATATCCAACTATTTTTAACCCATGTATCACTTTAGGGGTTTTTGTCTGGTATAATTAACTAGCAACTAATTAGATTTTTTTTTGTTTTTTTTTAGTAATAAAGGTCATATGCCTATTTTCATAAACATTTTAATTATTATTTTTAGTATTATTCTCAATAAT
>VKOC01000009.1:3444508-3470302 GCA_009364415.1 Spea multiplicata
GATATATAAACTACATGATAATGACACAGAGGGGCAATAGTTAAGGGTCTTTTTAATTTAAGGTGCATGTTTTTTATGCTCCAGGCTTACTGTCAATGTGATGGCGTGAAATATACTAAGGATTTAAGGTGTGGAGATAACTCAATAATCACTAAAACTCTTATAAAACCATATATCTGTACGCATGGCTGGTCCCAGTGAATCCACAAGATAATAACAGTAACCGAAACATGTTAGGTCAAGTTTTTTTTATTGAATATTTCCGCATTAGAAAGACGTTTACAAGGCGGGAGCCTGCTCCATCGCCACGAAAAATAAAGGAAACACAGTGTGTGGTATACGCTATTGCTTCGCTGCCCAAACTGGGGTGAAAAATTAGGCGCCGTACATGTTTGGGTAGTCTTTCAGGGGTACAACAGAGAAGCAATAAGGCACTCGGGTAAGTGTTGTGAATCAGACTGCTATGCCAAGTGGTTATGCTGAAGATTGGCGTTAACTTCTAGGATGCCAAAGGGCGGTAAAATTCTTTTAGAACATTCAAAGGGTTAAAAACGAGTGTTCCTTTCCAGGTGAACGTTCGAGCACCAAAACTGTTAACAACTTACTATCAATTCCACACCCTATACTTTGTATAAGAACCACAGTCCCAATTAAACCCATTAAAAAAAAACCCTTTAACCGATTCAGTATTGGGCTTCTCGCCTTAGAGGAAACACCAATAATAGCACCCGACTTTTTACCAATACTGAGTATTCACAATACTTTTTCCTTGTGTCATTTTACAGCAAGGTAAGGACCCGTGCCTGATTTTCCCATTTTATCCATGGTGGGCTGCACTATGCACTGGGGTGAAAACAATTAGTACCCACTGGTTAACTGGTGACCTTCAGAACTGTGCCCAAAATGCTGTGAGGTGTCCCGTATGTAGAAGCTACCCAGTTAGTGCCGCTGATTACACGTCTATGACTAAATACTTTTAAAACAGAGACTTTCTTCACTACGGCTGGTCCCTTAGCCGACATGGAGTTATATCTCTACCTACTGCCATAGGGTGATCTTCACTTATATCTTATATAGCCATAGGTATGAATACTAAAACCATCCTGGATAAATCATATTATGGACAAGGGCATAAGCTTAATATTGACACTAAAGGTATAGTGTCGCCATATCTTACGAATACCCTTCATGTTAAACATCTGTGAAGCCTGAATGTTAAACCTAGGAAAGTCTGAGGCTTGAAACACAAAGGCTATAGGCATTCCTGGGAGCTCTCAGGGTTTGACCCCGAGTCTCAGAGTAATGGGGCAAATTCTCAGGGTCACACAGTCTGTAGCTGGGACTTCCAAGTCTACAATGGTGTGATCAAATCTAAAACTGCCAGTTGGTGATTTCAATACATTTTCAATTCATTTAGAAAATGTTCCCAGGTATGGAACTGATGAGTGTTGTTTCTGTTTCTTGCGCCAGAGAAGACCCAATTCTGGGCTGGATTTATATTCCAGGCTCCACTTGGCACACAGAATGAAAGAGATAACGGGCAAATCAGTGATTTTCACCTGAAATAGGTGAAATGTGGCAAATGTCACATCCATCTGTCTCCTGTGGGACCTCACAAACTGGAGAAAGGCTCTGTAGTATGTGTTATGGGAAACCCAGCCCTGGCTAAAATTAGTACCGCTTGAAAAGCCTAGTAGTCCTACGTCGGTCTAAAAGATTGACTGTGTTTAGAATAGAGGTAAGTAGACAATAGTATTAACTGAGCAAAGTAATCTGTATACATATGTTACACAGGGAACATACAACATACCTATGTACAAAGGCTACATTAACAGGTTTTAGCCAGAACACAACATAGCAACTCTTATGTTACATTGTTTAACATTAATATTTTTTACATACACACATAGATCCAGTCTTTTGTTCTGCATGATGCTCGGCCAGGAAGAATGTACCCGGAAATACGTTCTCTGTTCTTTGGCAGAGACACTATATGTGGCTCTGCAGGTCTTCATAGCTACATAAAAAATGTTATGTGTGTATAATAAAAGATCCTAGAGTCTGTTCTCCGGGTCAAGCGATAATTCTAATTTAAAGTCAATGAATGAAGAGCAGACTGAAAGAACAGAAAGCATGTTCCATGTCAGAAAGAACAGTCCGTAATGTGTTACTGAAACTCCGACCATCAAAAACTGGTTCTCCTATACAATTTATACTGACCGAGGATTCCGTAAAGCTTTATAGTCCTTCTCTGATCAATAAAAATGCATATCAACAGACGAAGAGGTGTATTTTATCTTAAGAAATGTCCCTGAAATTTCAGGTATTCTCATGGTCCTTTAGTTTTCGCAGTAAGTATTTCATCAGAAATACAATTGGGTCAAAAAGGGCTCTGGGCATCAGCATCTCATAGACTCCTGACCTTTGTATGTTAAATTACTATACTCCTGTCTTGTGACGCCAGGTCACCATATCAGAACAATCCATAGAGGTCTGAAATCAATTTTTTTTTTTTACACCGATGATGATGATGATGGCAGCTGGTAATCCAGGGAATTGGGGCATAACATTAGAACTATGCTCTATAGATCTAAGATTCCTTTGGGTTATAGTTAGTCAGCGGGTATATTATGAGTGACTTTGTCTCCCAGTGTGTGAGAATGAGAAGGTTAGACCTACTGTACAGACAAATTGTTAATAATACGGCCATAGCTTGCATGTGAGCCTCGGCAAAGGGTCTTGAAGTAGAAGTCTCCTTCCACAAATGGATCTCGTCTGGGTTAAACCATTAGAGCCTCTGATTTGGCTAAAATGCCAAAGATGTCCATAGTCCCAAGCATTAAAGGTCATATATAAATTTACAGAGTGTCAAAGTCCTTCTTTTAGGATGTCCCTCATGGTTTCAGGCATTTTCCTTTCTTCTCTCTGCGTTGCAATTTCCGAAGACGTCTGGTCCATGCATCCCTCCAAAGGATGACCATGCTGTTTTTGTCAGCTGTCAGACCTGGTCTTTCTCCAGGGCCTTCGCTGGTGCCCATCACCAGATATCTACGGCTCAGGAGGATCTTAGGGCACTTGCAGGACAAATCTTTGATGTGGATCCACAAGACGTTGTCCCCACGTTTTACTCTATCGTCCCTGCACTTGTAGACAGAGAGGATGTTGATAGTAAACTTTGCCCATGATCCAACCATCTCCATCTCTAACACGTTGACTTGGACCACTGTAATAGAGACAGAGAGTTTCAATTAGAGTCCAAAAACAAACCATTTCTGTCCTGTCAAAACAGATAAAAAATCTAATACAGACAAAAGGTCAAATGTCTCATGTTAACCTCATAAAGGCAATAGTTCATGCTGCCTGGGTTATTAGAGTGTTTGCTATTATGCTATATGTATTTTTATACATGAACCCCTACGTTCTTTGTGTTTAAATTCTGTCTCCCTGCTCCTTCTAAATAAATTTTCACCCTTTCAGACTTTATTCTAAATGTATTCTAAATTTCTATTTCTAATTAAATGAACACGATTCCAGATTTTAAAACAGGAATCAGACAGAATAAATATGCCAATTAATTTTAGGCATTGGATATTTCTACAGTTCCTTTCTGTAGAATCTGTGGGCTAGAAAACAAACGCATTTTAGAATCCTGTTTAGTCTGCTGCTCTGCAAAAGCAATAAAACCTTCCAATGATTCATCAGCACTTGATCGTAGCATCGATTTATTTTTTAAGCAGCTGACGATGCCATGGGTGGGAGACGATTAGCTTTGTGTTGTATCACGGTCCGTTTAATTCGTACCGGTGCTTCTGCATCTAAATGATGTGCCAGATGGTGGAATCGCTAATATGGGCACTGCTGGAGTGGCCAATTCTTTGATGCGTTGCTTACTACACTACTAGTTGAAATTGTGAATGCTGCCAGACCTCAAGGCTGAAATGTATCCACTTAGTATCGTCAAAATTGAGCTGCCTTCATACCACCTCTCCTCGGGCTCAGAGACTGGCCTCTCCATCCAACAATTCTTTCACTGCTAAAATATGTTTACTTTTGTTCTTTAATGGGTTCCATGAAAGTATACATATCAGCGTTGGTCTCCTTTTGCTTCTCTCGTACAATCTAAAACAAAATCTTAAATTCTATTTCGGAATCCAGCCTTTGGATTGAGACCGTGCGCTGGGTTAGCACATCTTCTCGTAGCTGCTTAACCTGAGACAATATGTCAAAGGTCCCATTATAAGCTGGATAAAGAGGGCAGCCGCATGTGATAGAAACCCGAGGAAGACACTGTACTATAGTTTGTTTAAATTATCATTTGTCCCCAGCAATAATTAAAAGAAAATCATTTTGGTCCGGGGTCCACCATTGTGTTCTTGAATTTCTTTGCTGTCACTGTGAGGTTTCACATATTGTTGTGACATATCGTTATCAAGTTCAGAAGTAAAATGTGGAAAAATGTGTGTTTATGGGTTTTTCTTTTTCATATGAATATGAAGCAATTGTCTAAACTGTAAAGTGATAAAACAGACTTTGTGTGAAATTACCATGTATTATCGCAAGAGCCCCGATAAACCCTATTACCCATAAAACGTGTATTTTCTATGAGAATATTGTGTTTGCCGGTGCGGCGGGTCAGCGCTTCGATTCATATAGACAACACCCTCTATGTACTGTCAACTTAAAAACCCAAGCACATAATGTCTCTAAGGGGGCTGAGGTTATAGTGAGACTGCTACCCCCTACTTCCAAAAAGCTCCATTTATCAGCGGGGGGTCTTTGTGCGGGTGACAGGGACAGCTTGGGGAGGCCTGGTTTAGGTTCTCTTGTCTCACAGACCCATAACGCCTTCTCTATTCTCTGAACGCCAAGAGCCCCTGCCATACATCAATGTGTTGCTTCCCCTCCGCGTTCAGGATGAATGGTCACCGTGTCACACTGATTAGGACCATCAGTCTCTGTCCAATGGCAGCGCAGCCAGGTGATTATTAGCATATAATTAGCATACGGTTCCCTCCCATGGATATTTGATTATTTTTTTTAAGGAGGCGATATCCTTTTTAACATTTCTGGCAAACAGAGAAAAGGACACCAATGAAAGGGGAAAAGAGACAGAGGGGAGACGGAAGAAAAAAGAGGCGGAATGAGATCGTCCCGTGAATAAACAGGCAAGGGGGCTTTTTTATTTCCTCTCACCCTAATGAGGACAGAGCCCTTTTATAGCCTTTTATAGCCCAGTGGCATCTCCCCTATGTGAGCCTCTCTTTACTCCTTTGCTACTGGAGGGTCCTGGAATGCCAATTCTCCGTCTGTCAAAAAGGCAATGACGCCAGGGAAACAGTTCACAAAGTACGACAAACTTTAACTAAGTGAGCAGCGGACTCAAACTCACATAAATCCTGCAAATCAACCACATCAACCCTTATGATCTTCTTGCACTCGCAGTGACCCTTCCTCCAAGCCACGTGCTAAAGCCTAGCACTCATACTCAACAAGGATCTTGGCACAAATTCTGGCATATGCATCCAGCATCCTACTGAACCACTTACCTGCCAAAATTCTGCAAGATTTGCAAAGTGTTAAAAATAATCAGTATTAACATAGATAACCATAATATATATTTCTAAGTATACTGATCTGTATGATGTGGAGTGCATTCTCCACAATCTTCATCTCAATTACCCTCAAGACTCCACAACCCTTAGGGTGCTTCCCCTGTCCAATCACCGTCATAAATGGGTACTCACCAAAGTCTTTTTTGCAGTATTTCTTCAAGTTGATCTTGTAGTTTCCTTTTGGAGGTTTGCAATATTGCTCACAATCTGATGACAAAGAACCAAAAACAAAGTGTTAGCTTATGTGTTCTTAAAGCTTAATACGAACTCAATATGGGTTGGAATAGGTTAGAATGGGGAATAATTTGGGTCAATTTTTAGTTCCAGTCCTGTCCACTTTTTAATTTTGCTGGAATTGGTAACTTAACTCGGCACAGTCTCTCTGCAGCATGGACCCCGCTGAGTTTAATATTAATTCAATGATGAGAACAAGGCTTTGGCAAAAAAATGTATGAGCCCTAAAACAGCTGGGTAAGCTGGTACATTCCAGCTTTAGAATCTTTAAACCGCTTTGGGCACATTTTTGATTTTGAGATGGATGTCAAGTGCTCATTTGATATTTGTATAGGTGCACAAAGTATATTTTCTGACGATGAATGGTATGCTATGGTGCGGGGCGTGACGCTTAATGAAGCTGGGCAGATAGAAGAAAGGAGGTATCTCCAAACATACTTTGGGTCCAGGTCAGGGTGAAAATGCCATCTGTGCTGGGGGGGTTAAGAAGTGCCAAAGAGCGGTGCCAGGTTAGAGTTCGGCACAGGCAGGTACAGCTCCAGGCTTCAGCTCCCTACTGAGTAAGGCGCTAAGTCTGGAATTATCAGTCAGTATAATGCTGATTAAAAAGTATTTCCGTTACCGAGACTAACACATTAACCCTTAGAGTGTCACGGATGGTGGGAGCGGTATAGACCTCTCTATGCCAGGGCGCGGGTGTGAACCCGGACACTGTATACGAATCAGGCCTATAAATCGTTGTCTTGCTAGATATTTTTGTATCGGTGTTGGAATGAAGCTGTTGCCACGGGAAGCCGTTGTTTGTGTGCAGCTCATTGTAAGGACAGTTGTAGCCTGACGGAATGTTGCGAAATGTTGTGATTTTCTGTGTGGCGCCGGTGCTGAATATGATGGTAGCCGATGTAGTGGATGAAAAAAATATTTCCCACAAAACAATGACCTACAGAACTGATACGTTTATAATTTTATGCCTTACATCTTTACAATGCAAAAAATAATAAGTAAATATAAGAACTTGTGTTACAGAGAACATTTTGTCAATGACTCTTATTGCACCAAAGAGTTGGGGGAGGTGCAAAGGCTCTGGTACTCTAACACCCATCACTCCTGTACTACAGTCCACATCAGCTGAAGAACCAGAGGTGGCCTCTTTAACTCTCTGGTGATCAGTTTTAGCTGTTTTGTAATCCCATACAGAGCGAGTCCCTGAATCCAAGTATTAATTAAAGCCTCTATTCACATATATAATCAGATTACAATTCTAAAACCCAATTCCCTAATTAACCCTTTCCTTTAAAGACCTTAGTCAATGCAGTATTATTATACTTTGTAACATCTTTAATTGTATATTTTTATTATCTATTCCGAACATCACCATTTATTACCGTATATATTTCTGAAAGTTATTGTAACCCATTTTGTAATGATTATAATGATTTGTAATCTTTATGTCTTGCTACATATGGAAATAAATTAATTTAAGTTATTACACGTTTCAGTCTCATAACATATTGCATGTCTTTACATTCCTCTGTATATTTAGGTTATTACGCTTCAGGGCAAATAATACACATCTGTATGTTATCTAATAATGCTTACAGCTAATTTAAGGATATTCTCGAGCATCTCCTTTCTGTGTTTATACTATACCACCAAGCTCCGCTGGCCAAGAGGTAGATTATTACCCGGCACTCAAGGGGTTAAAGGCTCATTATTTCCGCCGGCAGATTTGGTTTCAGAAAATGAGGGGAGAACCTTGCAAAAAAATGTCAGTGCAAACAGAGCTGAACGGGCCTCCACCCTGACTACAGGACAGAGAGAGAGAGAGAGGAATCGGCTGGAGGGGACTTAGTGAAAAAAGGCACTGTTTCAGGCTTCCAGTATATACACCTTGTACTCAATTACTTGGGATCATTCCTTTTTTTCAGCTTGGAATTTGATTTTGAAACATTAATTGGTACCGGGTGGGTGTAGTGGATGTACGGGGGGAGATGTGTATATATATTATATATATATATAATATATATATATATATATATATATTTCAGGTTGTCCACAATATAAATTGTATTTCTAGGTTATTAACATACAGTTCAATCGGTGCCATATAGGATAATATATATAAGAAAGCTGCGTAAGTATCTATGTACAGTAGTTTTAGTTATCTTATAGCTTCTATCTATAAGTGTGCTGGTTCATTTTATATGTGTAAGACCACTGTCTCAGTATCTATGCAATTACTACATTATTTGCCTAAGTACTAGTTCATTGTCTAAGAGGACTGGCAGGGAAGAGTTAAACTGTATATTAATAAGCTGATTACTATATATTTAACAGTAGTCGCTACTGACTGAATTAATGTATTTTAGAAAGCTGGTGTTGTTCAGGGGTTAATATACCCAAACCACAGGAATGTTCTGAGTAAGAGTTCTGACCAACTACCCCCCCCCCCATCCTTAGACATAGCATCAGAGAGCAGTGGTACACAGTACACAACATCCAACCACACGTGGGCAGAGACGGTCCCACGGTCCCTTAACCCTTCTGTGACCAAAGACAATAAGCTTGGATCTGTTTGCTGGGGCAGAGCCAAAAGGTAAAGTAAGAGTCTTAGTACTGATCACAACACATTCTTTGTGGATTGTGGGAGGCCGGTCACATTGTTCTGTAATAAAGCCATGTGCAATGCTGAGAGCACCCATTCATTCCATTCACAGGTATCTGACACGCTGGCTATGACTTCTATCAGACCGCTGTAGGTGACAATGCTTATTTATGTGATCATCCATTCTGATGCATCCCGCCTTTAGATGAAACTAGATCTCCGTTCCTTAGGAAGAGGATACACCAATAATTAATTGCTTCTGTATCTCTCCCTCTTCTGTCATTTGCCTGCTTTCCTACCTGACCCCTTAAGTTACTGTCCTACCTACACCAATGACCCTTTCCATCATTGACCTGCCTCCATCACTGATTCCTTCAGTCAACTGCTGTCTCCTGTCACTTTGTTGCCACTCTGTTTCCGTCTCTGACCTCTTCTATTACTCCCTTGTCACGCGGAGTACTCCCCTATAACCCTGTGTGCCCTCTCCTAGCTTTTTCACTTCTTTCTTTCATGTAAAGAAAAAATGGGAGAGGATCCAGATACTATTAACCCCTTTATTCCCCCCCCAACTATCCCACCCCCCGTGGCCTGGCATATACTCTGGCTGGAAGCCTGGAAAAATATTTTACTCTGAACAGCTTGTCTCGGAAAATGAGGAGGGGAAAAAAATCCCAGTGTTTTGATGAACACTTTAAACGCTTGGCATTCTCCATCTTCCTCCTGACATAGTGAGCTGGCAGACGTAGTCATTTAGTTTATTTGAAAATGGTTATAAGAGAAGGAGCCCCCCCTCCGTTCCCTACAGTTGGTGTAACTTACCTGCTGGCTCTTCTGTACTGGTGAGAGCGGGCGTAGGGACCACAGCTGGGATTTCTGAGAAAAACAGACAAAATAGGTAAGAAAGAGGAGGTATAATGGTACTCAGTCTCAGTTGGGTAGAACACAGAGATGGATCCAACATAAGGTAGGTTAAGCATGTACTCAGAGTCCCCTATAAAGCACTCAAATGTGGTTGTCTAGTTATTGGACATTGGAAGTCATCTGTAGAGCTGCCTTTGATTAGCTGAAAAGTTAAAATCGACCACCATTGAGTTCCACTTTAAAGACGTTCACTAAGCAGGATGACTTATACTTTCTTGTTTTGTGAATAGACCCAAGAGTGTTATCTTACGGAATTCTAGAATGTATTTAGACATAACTGTAGTGAGACGTTAAAGAAAAGACTACATGGAACACAAAGGTTACAACATTCAATAGAATGGTTGATGAAGACTACGCAGCACAGTAGAAGAAAGTTGACTTACTTGGTACTAAAGAAAGGTTACTTAACTTAACCAGTGGTCAGTATTGTAAAATATATCCTAGTCTATAATATGAAAGAACAGCACAGAAGCAGGAATGGTGAACTTACTAATACAGGGTGCGATGGGTGATCGGCTCTGTTGATATCCTTTGGCACAACGGTTGCAAGTTAGGCCAGTCACGCCATCTTTGCAAGGGCACTGCCCAGTGGTCTGATTGCAGGTCTTACCTGCTGCTCCCACCGGATGGCAGTCACAGGCTGAAAGATCAACAGGGTAATTAATTAACACATCTGTCTCTATATCGTAAAAAAGGGACATTATAAAAAAAACATATTTTTTTTCATAAGAGAGCTTTTAAAATGATACATTTGCTCTTTTTTGATGTCTTCTGTGTGAGTGTTGAGTCCTGTATTAATTATGTTCATCGCATTTAGACGAACATGAGGTCATCCATTTTTTTCCCTGTTCAGCAAGCATGACTTAGGCCTAGCGAGAAATCATTCTTTTGGTCCATGAGCCTTAAAGTCTGGTCACAAATGTGATCTTCCCATTAAAATAAATGTAAGCAGCCGTGACTGACTTCCTGACCGCTATTTCCTTAGTTGATGTTGTTGCAAAAGCAGATAACTAATTTGAGATCCAAATACTCTTTTTTTTTTTTCCTTTACCATGTAGTTGTTTCACAATCCTTGGAGACGTACCTTTCCCTCCAGGCCTAGATCACCGATAGCTCTTCGGTTAAGCTCTTGTTACATAGCAGACCGCCTAATTCATTGCTGTTCTTTCTTATTAGATTTATATATCTTTGTCGTGGATCTGTTGCTACATTGTTGTCACATTAAACGTACCTACAGAAACTGCCTGCAATCTGCAAAATCACCAAAATGAGGAAATAATAATATTTTCTTGTTATTTATATATCGCCTTTCTCCCAGTGGATTCAGAGCGCTTTTAGCATACGCTCTCGCAAACAACCAAATCGGAAAATGAATAATAGATGTTGTTATTACCCAAATAGGTGGTAACCATCTTGTTTTTTTTTAATGCTCAGAATAGGAAGCTTTTAAAATAGAGGCTACAATAGCAGAGATACTTTGTCCCAATGAAATATATGTAGGTTTTGCCAGCAAAATGTTTTATTTAAACTTACAAAATACATTTTGCCACGATTGCTTCATACTTATAGTAAGTCTATGTGACTACTCTGCTTGATACCCCCTTGTTTGGGGCAGTAAATAGTTTACAGACTTGCTTGGCACATGGGGGGAGCTGTTTTCCAAGGAGTATGTCGAAAAAAAACCTTTATGATGTAAAAGGAGGTCCTTAAAACAGCTGTCTTTAGACCCTCTCGCACCAGCGACCTCAGCTGCAGCTGTTTATAAGACGGGGCTGTATTTTCCGTGTGAAAAATGGGAGGAATTTAAGCCCAAATGGGGAAACTCACAGCTGGTAGAGTCATTTAGCCAATGGCAAGCTGGCAGAGGAAAGGAGCAGAGGGGGGAGGGGGGCACGTTAGGGCTCATTAGGAGAAACTAATTGCCACCTTGTTATGGGACAGGAAAAAAAAGGGGAGAGAGAAATTCTTTCCAGGATTTTTCCCTTTTTTTCATTTTAACGGTGGAAAAAAGAACGTGTTAGGGAATTTGAAAGAAAAAAAAGTTAAGAAGTAAGTAAAGGGTTGAGTTTAGATTGGTGAAAAATGGGATTGAGGATTCCATTTGGGTATACTGGCGATGTAGCGTAATGTTGCAAGGCTGGTAGAGTTGGCACATCAACGGACATATTAATAAGGAGAGAAAAAAATAAGCAGATGTTAGAATTATGATCGCTGTCTGCGGAATAACAGGTGGTTCCCATGAGTGAAATATGCTTTCTATGAAACAGAATGCCAAGAATTGGCTGCTCTACGGTGAGTGACACTCACTTTGTACGGGCGGATCTACTATAAGCGACACTTGTTTTTTGGTGAGGGAGGCAGCTTTGTGCTACCCTCTCTCAGACGACTGTTCCGGAGGACCTTCCCCTTATGGCTGGGGAAGAAAGGAAGGGGTCACATATCCCATGCGACCCCCCCATATACGAAGACCTGGGGGGTCTGGTGGCTGCCTTGGCCATTAAGGGCACCAGCACCATTTTTCACCTTTTTTTTTTTTACATTGAAGCACTGAACTTCTGTGCTTTAAAATAAAATCAAGGAACACTCACTCTGTATTGGTGGGATCTTTTTTACACTATAAGTTCCTTCAATACACAACATTCTTAGATCTTAAATTAAAGGCCCGGTGTTCATGAACGTATCCCCTCGACAGATAAATGTGCCAATCTAGAGGAAGACCCACCTTTGCAGGCCCTGCGGTCGGTGATGGGGCGGCTGACGTCCCTGTAGAATCCCTCCTTGCAGTAGTGGCAGTGCCTCCCTGCTGTGTTGTGCCGGCAGTTGAGACATACCCCGCCGCTCTTCCTCCCCGATAACTTGTAGAGTTCCATATTGAAACGACACCGGCGGGCATGCAGGTTACAGGTGCAAGCTGCGGAAAAGAGAAAAAGACAAGCCCATGAGCGGTTTCATCAAACATTGCGAAAAAAAGCTCTGCCCGGCTTGATATATGATTGAAATCTTGCCTAAAACTTGAGGTTCTTTTTACTTTTAAAGTATACAGGACCTAATTCTCTAACCATATCTGACCATACTAGATTTGCCGGAATGCCAAGTTTTAAATCCACTAACTTCTTGAAATACGCCATTTCCACTCAATACGGGCAATGATACATTTCATTTTCTCAGTTCCAAAAAAAAATGTATGAAATATTAACTATTACTGTAATGCAAGGTCTTTTCTCAAAGGGTTCCAATCAGCGCTGACGAACAATACATTTACAGAACATTAAAAAGAAAAAAATATTGGAAAAACTTTATTTCCCAGGGTACAAGGCATTGAGGTAATATATTTAATAAATGTCACATTGGAATATTATTTGAATGCATTTAATGAAATATTTGCACTATCAGCATGTCTAAGTACTCCTGGGTTTCCATGCCAGGGTGAAATTGGCAGGCGATTTTAATGTGGTTCTTACAAATTCCCATGCTGCTTATTAAAAACCTGCCCACTGGCTTGACAGCTGAAGCTGTGCACCGAAAAAGTTAAATATTAAGAGAGGAATTGGGCAATAATCGGGTGAAGATTTTAAAAAGGAGAGCCTGAAACAGTATAAGAAATAAAAAACCCAAAAAACTTGATTGACAGGAGTAAAACAGAGTCACTGCTGACAGCCAGACAAATAGTCATAGAGGACGCGGGGTGGGGAACCTTTTCATCATATTTCTACATTTCAATCCATTCATAGAGAGAGGACAAACACATTATATATATAAATTACACATTTCCCACTTACGCTTTCTTTACTAGAAACAATAATACCGGAATAAGCATGAAGTTGGATAAACTAAGGTGCCTTTTAAAATTATATATATATATATACCCCAGGAGCAGCGCCACCATCAAAAATCTTGGGGCCCAGTACAAGTGTAAAGACATGAGCCCCTGCCCCTTTGTGCCACATGCCCCCCTCCCTGCCCGCAATGGGACCCCCTGCTCCTATCATTGGAAAGGGGCCACTGGATGGAGACATCTGAGCGCAAAAGCCTGCAAGGACCTAGACTCTGGAAGCGGGCCATGAGGGCCAATGTGTGGGCCAGCCAAATATCAGGGAGGCCGGGGTACACAGGTACTAGTTGTGCCCCCTGATGGCGACACTGCCCAGAAAGTAGGATGAATCCTGCCCCTGCCAGCTGCCGTCAGAGATCCCCGCTCTGTCTGCCAGCCGCAGTGTTAATTGGCAGTGTCTGTCCGTGTCTGTACGTACTTGTCTGTGACTTTCTGTTTAAATGTTTAGCAGCGTGTGTGGCAGAAGACAGCCAAAAGTATATACACAAAAAAACCCAAAAAGTTCCTTTTATGTATTTATACGCTGATGGAGATTAACAAGCCGAATGTGTGTCCAACGGGAAATGCGAATGAGATATCTCCGGGGCCGTATTTATTTTGTGCGCATGGTTTCAGAAATGAGTTTACGTCTTTCTGCGTGTTTGCACAGACGTGTGTTTGCGTGCAAACATGTTTATGTGTATTATGTTTATGTGTATTTTTATGTGTTATGCGTGGAGCTTTCTCCCTTCTTTACATACGTCTGTAGTGTGTGTGTGTGTGTTGGTGGCAGGTTGGGGTGATCCAGATGTTGGGTGTTCTCGCTAGCCCACAGAGCCAGGTGCAAGGGAGGCAAGAACAAAAAAAGAAATGAAGGTCAACTCGGGCGCGAACTAATTGGAGGCGGCGCAGGAACGGCAAGAAGCCCTAAATAACGCTGGGGTCCTGTGCACCAGAAAGCCTTAGTGCCGACCCTGTGCCAGACCTGCCACACCGACCCCTTTTTCTTGTTAAACCTATTTCTAATTTTCAGACCTTTTTTTATGGCTTCTGGGGGCCTGATGCCTTCATAAGCCACATGTGCTTTATAAAAACCAACGGCGGAGGGCCCACACCTCCCCCGCCACCATCTCGGCTCTACAGACCATCTCCACCTCGTTTTTTTAAAGCCCGGGTATAATGAATACAAGATTTCCTTTTGCCTCGTAGGCCCCCCCCCACCCTTTTCCCCCTCCACCTTCCTCAGCTAAGGTGCGAGTTTTTCCAGACATGCTGTGAAATTCATTAACATGTCAGGGAAATAATTTAGCCTCCGGAGAGGGGAGCAAATTATTAAGGAGATTGCTGTTGGTGAACAGCTTTGGGGGACCAAATCAGAGGGACATGGAGAAAATCCACAGTCACACCGACGTAGGGAAGTGGGCGCTTTCCTAGCCTCCAAAATGTATTTGTTAGTCCAAAGCCGTATGTTTTATTGGGCCAACATTGAAAAAAAGAAGTCGAGTCACACAAGCTTCTGAGACCTCATCGGTCTCTTCTTCAGGTGAAAGCTATGTGACCCAGCGATTTTCTCAGCGATGGCCCGATAAGAACGTAAAATCAGAATGGCTACAGGAATGAGATAGTCTTTTGATATAATTTAAATCCCAAAGGTCGACCTCTGCTTGAAATGTACATAGTGCTGTGTGCTGTGGCCCTCCAAACATGCGTGTGAATATGCTTTTATACCTCCGAAAGGGTTATAATTCTGCTATTTGGCCAATTGCCTCTGATTTATCGTTTTAATACCGTTGCTTGACTAATGGTTTTGTGGCCAAGATGGATCGGTAGTAAAAGGACGAGCTCTTAAGGCTGTGCTGCCCTTTAGTCATTGCGGCTCGTAAATTGCATTGTTATAGGGAGGACTAATATTTTATCTTCACCAAAACCATGTGCCTACATTAAAATGACAAATTACCGCGTGTTCCGTCCCGCTGGGGGAAAGCCATTCACAAAGGGCTGACACAGTAACTCTGTCCTGACTGCCAGGAGTCACATTAACATCAAGGACAGGGACTGACAAATGTAACAAAATCGCATAAATGTATATTTTCTTCTAGTCGGGGAAATGGTATCTGTAAAGAGATCTTTATAAAATGAAAAACATAATGCAGATGCTAAGAAAAGGAAACTTCCCCACGGCGCACACATACAGGGTGGCGTAGTACATATGCATTTTATCCTCTGAATTCTTAAAAAAACATTAAAAAGCTCTTTGCACTTAGAAAGTTAAACAATTACAAGAGATTATATATCTATTTATCTATATCTATATATCTATATATATATATATCTATATATAGATATATAGATATATATATACCGGTATATATGTACACTACCGTTCAAAAGTTTGGGGTCACACAGACATTTCCTTGGTTTTTTTTTTTTTTTACAGAAAAGCAGATTTTGTCCATTAAAATTACATGAAATGGATCAGAAACTCGGCGCAGACGGTGTTAATGTTGTAAATGAATATTGTAGCTGGAAATGACTGATTTTTAATGTAATCTATACAGAGGTCCTTTATCACTCTCATGACTCCTTTATCACTCCCATCACACCTGTGCTCCAATGGCCCTTTATCACTTCCAATGGCACGTTGTGTTCGCTGATCCAAGTTTAAGGTTAAAAGGCTGATTGATCGCTTGAAAAACTCTTATCTCTTCTTAAAAGTGGATCTTTTCACCCAGGGTTACTGCTACCGACTCTGTATGGTTAATAAATCGCAAGCCGTCGCTGTCATATATAGCTTGCCGCAGTCAGTCTGAGAGCGCCGACACTCTCCAGTACCACAATAAAGGTCTTTATTCAAGAAACCCCCGGGAGAAGCTCCAAGCAGTAAGCAAATCCAACAAATACCTTGATCGCTATGCATCGAACTGAACCCGGCCGCAACTGTTTTGGATTCGGTTCGATACCATTGCAGGTCACGCAGACTCGCCAGCGAATTACATCCTGCTGTCAGAACATGTACCCAGAGTCCTGGCCAACATGACGTCATGTTGTGTCTCTGACTGCGTTGTGTATGCCACGTTATAACGTTGCGATAGCTCCCTACACATTCTATGGGGTCTTGTCATGCTGTTGTGCTGAAAACCATGCACTGGGACATCCGAGTCAACAGCTGGACTCTTAACATCTTACCGGTGGCGATAAAAATACAGAACGTGGTCATCTTCATTGTAGTAGGCTTCAATGATCTAATAAAGCAATAAAATGCTAACATTTCTGGCACCTATAGGTTAAACGTGACAGGTACCTTTTAACTTTTGTCCTAGAGGCAGGCTATGTTGGGGTATACCAGCTGTGGAACTATTACCCCCACAAAGCTTAGCCAGAAAGATGGCGTATAAGGGAAAAAAAAGGGCAATCACCCACTAAGCTGTGAGGCTATCGGGACAGCTGGGATCTTGTTCTGACAGCAGCCTAGAGGTAGGGTTAATTAGGCTAATTAACCATAACCCAGTGATGTTTTGGTAACCTTGCAAGGTATACTCGAAGCCCTTAACTAGCACTTCAAGGACAGTTTGAAGCCCAGACTTTAAGCTGTAACTGTGACCCTGTGTGAGACCTTAACGCGGAGGAAGGAGCTCCCCGTCCATTCTGCACAGCATCAGTTTGGTGATGGATTAAGTGTTAGCCGTATCCAAAAATTGTTTATTCAACAATTATCAGCCTAGGAGTGTAAATGGAAAAAAAAACTTAAGGTTTTGAACAGACCCAAAAATCACAACCAAAGTCTGCGTTATGTGTCTCCGGGACTGGGGTATGGGGGAGAGCCGAAAGACCAGCCCTTCAAACTGCTTACCCGATAATATTCTGGTTAATACGCTTCTGCGGCACATGCGCAAACGTGGCAAGGGGGCAGCAACCCATCACAAAAAAACACTTCTGCATTATTTAGTAGAGCATTAAAACCCTAGGAATAATTATGAACAACTTTGCATAATTCACCGGTCTCGCTTGTTTTTCATAATGTAACTTTTTAGAAATAACCCTGACCGGCCTTTGACATAAAATTATTTCCAGGATCACCCACTGGTAGACTTAAAAATATTACTATTAAAATACTGCTTAATAACAGTATCAGACTACAATTTACTAAATTGTGAAGGTATCCTGTAGACACCTGCAGAATATCACTCCTTTCATATCCGCAGAGCATGCATGCGCCAATTCCCCCATTCGCTTGCATAGCGTTCTGAAGCACATCACTCATCCCAGCCTGTCGCCGCTACAGACCTGCAGAGCATCACACTATGTTTAGCCCCACTGTTTCCAGTCATCTGCAGACCTTCACTCAATCCGTAAGTCTTACACTAAGGGAATCTGCAGACCATCTCTCCTCATTTCCCTTCATCAGATGACCCAACCTGGTTGCATTGCTTTTAAAAATATAAGGCATTCAAATAAAACATTAGTTCTCTGTTGCCTTTAAAATCATTTTTTTAACAAAAAAATAATAAATACAAATCAATGTCATCTACTATTGTAAAAACAACACTATAACGACACACACTATAGGGCTTTGTTGCCTATACAGCGAGCTATTTGGAGCATGGTCACGTGTTGTAAATATGGCATAATCAGAAAGATGCCATGTTGCTATGGTGACTGCATCACTTATACTACTTTGCACCAGAATTGGCATTCGCACATAGTAGCCCCCAAAAGTATTATCCGAACGGAAACGACAAGGTGTAGCTTTTTTCCGACTGTTCCGACTCCGATTGTTCGAGCCTAAACTTAACGTCTTCGGATGTGGGGTTTACCATTAATTACAGGATGGGAAAAATAATTTATCATTCTAGAGGACACACAGACTCATTTATCCTCAGCTTGAGTTTAAATACTGTGAATGTTTATAAAATTACTTTCAGAAAAGTAAGCTTCGCAGGTATAGAGTTTCCTGAGATTGACTCGGTCGGTACTGGTTTCTTTTTTTTTTTTTTTGGCCACCGGTTGAAATTGCGAGATGCCTCCCACACAGATGGTTCCTTTTTGGCTGAGTAGAGATCCGAGAAGAGACCTCCAGCTAAGACCAGAGAGGATTCCTTTAATTGGTGCTAATTAGAGCATCTGTTCTCAAAGGCAGATGAGGCGTCATTGTTAAAAAGTCAGAGAGAGAGAGCGAGGGGAGAGGAGATAGGGGTAGAGAAAGAGTCTGCCAATACTCATTGGAGACCCATCATAAAATTAGAGGATGCGACCTGTTGGCGTAGATTACACCTAAACTGATGCCAGACAGCAGGGGGCAGAATTTGATGAGAGGGACTGCAGGAAGGCAGACAGGAGGGACATATATACTCCGGGACTAGATATTGGTACACCTGCCTTAGGTGTGTTAGTCAAGTTGGTTTGAAGACGTTACAGTCTTAATACAATAGGTTCTATTTATTCTACCCACCGTGTCCACAACAATGTAACTGTTATATAAACCAGGGTGACCAACCCTACACTCTTGAGCTGCAACACAAATTCAAGAACACTCACATCAATATTAAATTTCACTTACCCAAGCATTCATTGGACTCCCGGGCATTGGCCCTTTGCCATGGTCGATCATAATGGAAGGGCTTACACCGATCACACTCTGGCCCCTCGGTATTGTGCTTGCAATCGCATACAAGCCGGCCCTCTTTGTCTTTGCTGCAGCGGGATGCATGGCCGTTGCACTTGCATCTACCGCCAACCTGGAATTCTCCCACGGAATAGTAGAAACCTGGACCGTCTTTGCTCAGTTCTGAGTCCTTGTACCCCTGCAGATGGGGAGAACTGAAGACCACACGGATATCTGTAGCCGTCACCCAGTCCTGGAGCACTGGGCTACTGTCAAAGTCCTGAGCAGATGGCCGTCCATCCAGGGTACTGAAGGCTATGAGACCACCAGTGAGAGGATGGAGGTCTGTGTGTCCGTCGGTGCAGAGTGCCTCTTGCTCGTTTTGTTTTGTGACGCTGGCACGGCTAGGTTTTCCGTACAACCGACGACACTGGGATGAATAGAACTGGTATGGGACCCAATTCTTCCCGTAATCCATGGATTTGAAAATGGCCACAGACTCTGGCCGAGGAGAGCAGAATTGGAGGCTGACATAGGTCACCTCGAACTTTTTCCCCAGTGAAAGCGTGAGACTGACGTTCTGCTGTGAATGCCGGGGGAACGTTTCTGATCTCCAGCAGGTCATATTTCCAGCAGTATTGAGGTCCGTCAGGTAAGAGGCTGGGTGAGCGCGTTTTGGGTCTGAGGCATCACATTGACGTGTGGCCGGACGTCCACAGACGCTTGAAGCTTGCACCTCTTTGCCAAAAGCCGCGTTGACAAACTCAGGTACGCAGCGACGGGGCAGGTTGTTCTCATCATAGCAAGGATCGGGTATAGGTTGCGGCTGCTGTTGCACCGAAAATGGTGGTGATGCAGAATGGGGGAGCATGGGGAAGATCGAGAAGATGAAGAGCTGGAGAAGAGGGGGCATCTTCAGAGAGGAAACTGCAACCCTGGAGATGATAAAAATAACAACAGTCATTACAAGATAAAATGTTACGTTTTAATCTCCACGGACCCAAGCGTCAGGTAACCTCACATTTCTACGACTGCGAAACCACATCCATTAATTAAACAATTAAGACCAAAGGAGGATGGAGGAATAGCTTTGACCTTCTTTAGACTAAAGATCTGCTCTAGGAAGTGCATCTTCACCACACTGACTACTTCAGGACTACGTCGGTCCATCACACATTTACTACAGTTATTTGAAGGCAGTAGGGTATATTTGTTGTATTTCTGCGTACTAAAAAACATAAACATTATTATTATTATTATTTACACTGCGAGATTAGAGAAATATACCCACAGTTAGAAGTTATTACAACTTTGGAATATACATTACTTGTGTATTTTACTATGCATCAATTGACAAATGTCTGAATGCCTTACAAACAGGTATAGTCAACAACAACATGTATTTTGGAGCCTAGTGCATCCACACAATAATACCTATATAGAGTATAGATTTTATGAAGCATACCACATGGCCGCTGGGGTAATAAAAGGTGTCCGACACCCCGGGTGGATCACTGGCCTGTGCTACCTAGAAATTGGGCTGGAAATGTAGGTCCCTTAAATGATATTCATATTTAACATAAGACCCAGAGGTATTGTCTATGCACCTACCACCCAATGGTCTCCAATAATGTACATGTAATGTAGGATAAGGGAAACCTAGATATTTTTCACTCCAGCTGACCAGGAATTCCTTGTATTGCCCTTTAAATGTTTGCACAAATAAAAACTTTCCAAAAAAATCCAGAGCAGGAATATTTTTCTTTACAGGCTCTGAAATTTACAATGCATGTCTGTACAGAAATATCGATTTAACGGGAGAAAACGCTTATAAACGCAGCGATTGTGTAAAAGCGTTTTGTTAGCTTAGTCGTGACATTCTCCTACGGTTACATTGTCACCTCTTTTAGCTTACCAAAAAGGGATGTGGACCCGTTATACATATATCTGGGAATCCGAACCCCTGGGTCCAAACAATGCTGGAGTCCTGGTGGTTACGGGACTACGGTGCGGAAAGCCTGCGTCGTTTGGGCGAAGGGTTAAATGCGCCCCTCTCACTCACTCTCTCTTTTAAGAGTGCATAGTTGAAAGGTTGCCCAGCTGAGATTAAAAGAATAACAGGGAAAATACTTCCAGTACGAAACCTAAACACAGTTATATATGGGGTATGATGGGAGCGTTACGCCAGAACAGCCTCTCACGTTCCTGATGATTGCAACAAAATGTCCCAAAAGGTAGATGCCCCCCTTACTTTTTAGCAGCCACCGGGACCACAGATACATTTTAGACCTCCCGGAACCTGCGTTAGACAGAAATACCAGAGAATGTGTACAAAATTCCCATAAACGCTGTGGCGAACATCGGGGGGGGGGCACTGCGGTCTACCCCATGTGCCACTCATCTGACACAGACCTACATCCTCGAGACAGTGACCTCCAGTCCTGCCGCTGTCCCCGTGTGGCGAGTCTGTATTGACGCTGTGGAGCGGCGAGCGCCCAGGGTAACATGCTGAGTGCTGGTGATGTCACGCGCCAGCACTCAGCACATCCTTGAAGCGCACTCTGGAGAGTGTCATTGTGCGTCCCCTCGTGAAAACACCCCACTAGATCACCAGAGAACAAGCAGGTCCCGGGGTGCAGAAAGGAGGAGAGATACTGGCAGCTTACAAATGTGTGCAATAAATATTCTTGCAAACACAACATTTCTTTGGGGGGGAACCGAGCAATGCCCCGGGTAACAAGTACTCCAGGAACGCCCCCGGTGTCAAATACTTCAGGAACGCCCCGGGTTTCTGTCAAATACTCCAGGAATTTGCCCCGGGTAAGAAATACTCCAGGAATGCCCCGGGTAACAAGTACTCCAGGAACGCCCCGTGGTTAAAAATACTCCCAGGGAACGCCCCCCCCGCCCCCGGCGTAAGAAAATACTCAGGAACCGCCCCGCGAGTAAGAAATTTACTTCCAGGAATGCCCCCGGGTAAGAAATACTCCAGGAATGCCCCGGGTAACAAGTACTCCAGGAACGCCCCGGGTTAAGAAATACTCCAGGAACGCCCCGGGTAAAGAATTACTCCAGGAATGCCCGGGTAAGAAATACTCCAGGAACGCCCCGGGTTAAGAAATTACTTCCAGGAACGCCCCCAGGTACAAATACTCCAGGAACGCCCGGCGTAGAAATACTCCAGGAACGCCCGGGTAAGAAATACTCCAGGAACGCCCCGGGTAAGAAATACTCCAGGAACGCTCCGGTATAAACAACAGGACATGGAGAAATGATTTTTTATCTTGGAGACTGAAGTGGCACCAAAACAAGCTGAAAATCTGTTTGAATATTTGCAGAGATTTGCGGGATGTTTGGAGGATCCGATGACTGCTGGTCAAACACTGACGTCCCTCTGTCTGTCTGCCTTATTTGGCTATTAAATTCAGACGCTTTATTCTGTAATAGAAACGAGAAAGCAGCACAAGAACTGTGAAAAGTACGGGGGAAATACTAGCTACGATTATACCTCCCAACTGTCCCGCTTTGTGCAGGACAGTCCCTTTTTTGCCACTCTATCCCGCTTTTTCGCTTTGTTTCAAAAAGAACATAAAACCATGATAAAAGCAGGCAAATTTAGTATCTGGTGGCCCCAGACCCATTTTTACCCGAGAATCTGCAGTATTTTTTTTTTTAAAACCATTGTGTCTTTAAATACATCCACAACGTAAGTAATAAATCTACCTGGAAAAGCATTAATAATAAACTTCTACAAATCTTATATTAAATTGTATGTTTTATACGCTATATTGCCTATAAAGTGATATAAGCATTCACAGGCTTATATGTGGAGGTTATGGAGTTTAAACTGTACATTAAGCCGCCTCAGAGGCGAGGGAGAGAAACTTCCCGCGCGGGGAAACTTATTTGGGTAATGTGTAGGTCACATGGTCCTTTAATGCACGTGCCCCTCAGGAGCTGCTGGGATTGGTGCTTAGATTTGGGCCAAAAGGAGTGAGGGGATATTGATTGGATGATTCAGCTGTCCATCACTGTGTTAGCCGAATAGGGTGCTTTGCAGTCGGCGGGGGCGTGTACAGGAGTCTGAGGAGACAGTGGAGCTACAGGTGGAGCCCGGACCCAGGGGCAGCGGGGAGCTCTCGGGACTGCCCCGCCGGGGTATTACGTGAGCCTGGTCTCTCAGCAGCACCCTTATTCTGTGCACCACGACCACAGCCCCAACCCCAGACACAAAACCTGCGCGGGAAGAGCGGAAGATAGATGTCTGACAGCCTTAATACCTCATGTCAAGGTAACCAGCCCTGAAAACTCCGGAATTATGAGAATTTACTTAAATATAATGACGTAATGTCAGTGCCATAGACATCTCTAGCCACACCCACTGAAACAAAATTGCACCTCTGGTCATTTGGAATGTTGGGAGGTCTGGTGTATATAAAATACAAATGGCTGTACAGGGTGTGCTGTTAATATGCTTTGATACTGTTGGTTTATGTATTTGGTACAGAGAGGAGTACACTATCAAGGCATATTACTGGATGTATTGCATGCATTTGGGAGTTGGTGTTAATAAAGCAGTCTTTTAACAATTGCTAATATCCCCAAAATAGGAAAAAACAAAGGTGGCCCAAAGCCCTGTGAGGGAAAGAAAACTTTTGAGAGGGAAATGATGTGCCCCAAAAAATTGAAAATGGAAAATGTATGTACGTATGTATGTATGTATATATATATGTATTATATTATATATATATATATATATATATATATACATACTCCGCTTTAGGAACAAGATAATGGCAGGAGTTGGAAGCATCGTGATATATTGCAATGGAGTTTATGAACCAGTGAAAGATGAGAGATGGGTGGAGTGGGAATGACAGGGAAAGGGGGAAACGGATGATACAGAGAAAAAAAGAAGATTGTTAATGACGAAAGTGTGGGAGAAAAATTGCTGGCGTAGCTCACAACCTGTCTCTCTCCACATTCAGGGAAAGCCGCCGTTCCAGTGCGAGCCAAACCCACAGTAGCCCTCAGCCCACAAAGCCACACACTTCCAGTCCGACAGAGAGCTGTGTGTGTCTTTCCATCTTGGCTAGACACCCTTCGTAGGCAGAGCTATGCCAAGGAAAGCCCTGTAGAGCTTGCAATCTAATATTGTCATGATTTTTTTGTTGTTGTTGCCTTCCTACTGCCTATAGTGCCCTACTGGCTAATAGAAACGCCTATTCGTTACTATACTGCTATGTAAAAACGCATAGGTCCTCTTTTTTCATATTTATCTGTGTATTTGTGTGTAAATCGGTACAAATATGTATTACACTCCGGTGTGTATTCTCTTAAACTAAGTGGACTAAATAACGCTTACACTGCATTTGTACCCACATGGTGCTCGGTAGTTTTAATAGCGTGGGGTATTTGTCAATTCCTTCCAGTGCGTGCGAGCCAACGGTAGGGTGGACTGCGGGTGTGAGTGAGTGCTGTGGTCATCTTGTGGTTGAGTCGGTGCTGTGGTCAGTATATACGGGTGAGTGCACTCATTCCGTGTTTACATGAATACTAGTTAACGTTATGTTTAAATTCTGGGGTTAAAATGAAAAGTTGAAAAATGCTCCTGTGGTGGTTATGGCAGAAAGCTCACCTTTTCTGCCCGTTACCACAGCAATTCAACTGGAGAACTGATGAGCTCCAAAGTGGGGCAAAGCACCAGGTTCTGCCCGCCGGCTGCACCTTACGTTACTCCTGACTTTCCAAGGGGGTCCCTTTACTGCCCAAACAGGATTGGTTTTCGGTGGGAGATCCCCGGGGCAAAAAGTGCTGCTTTCCTCCCGTTTTCAGAGATGGGTGCGTGCTTTATCCTGCTCTATATATGTGCTGGCAACAGCGGGATTGGCTTGTGATTATATGAGTTGACTAATTGCTTATTTTCCTGCATTCACTAAGACTAATCACGCATATTGGACGCCGTATGTAATTGACCTGAACGTTTTAGTCCGTTTTCGAAAAGTTGGGTTTCTTTGTTTAAGGGTTTATTATACGCAGAAGCATTAACGTGGATTATAGTGCCGATGACAGGAGATGAAAGTGATCGGTCATTGATACTGTTGCTTCTGTGTGTCATTAATACCAAGAAGGCTGCTACCCCTCACTGGGCCATGTGGACGATACTGGGCCAACATGGTGCTATTACCATGGTAACCAATGAAATCTTCTTGCAGATTGCTCCACTATGGCCCAGCATTGATCTTTTTGTAGCCCTGGATGTATATTTTCATATCCCTTCCTGGAATTGTAGAAACATTCAGGATGCTCGGAACCTGTTACCGCTTATGATCCCTGTAATTAAGCCTGCAGGAGCTTTGGATGTGGTTAGTAAAGGTGTCTAACTTTCCTTTTCCTTTCGTTCCTTTGTGGGTTTTTCTTCAGGAGATTGTCTAAGAGCTGTCACTCACTCCATTATAAAAGACAAGAGGAGACCGTTTTAAGGTCCTAAAATACAGTTGATGTAGAAAAAAAGAAATACATAAAAATAAAATGGCAATCCCCTGAGATTATATGGCAACTTGGCCATATAGGGGAACCTAACCGTTCAGGTACGAAGGACAACAAGAACTTCTGTGTTTGGGTAAAGCAGAGAAGCGGTGAGACCTCAGCGGCCTCCGACACTGCACCTGCTGGAGTTCAAGGAGGTCAAAAGACCAGCCTCACCGATTGAAAAATCTCCAGCTCTCTACAGAGATCCATTGTCCTGTATAATATATATAGTTCTCTTTCTCTCTCTAGCTGCCTCTCCAAAGCCACCCCCTTTCTCTTTGTGGTTTGAAAGTGAAGGATCAGCTCCTCGCAGGATCTCACACACAGACCCTTCCGTGTTTATAGGGGTACAATTGGGAATTATGTGCCTTCTGCATCTGTAATTAGAGGGAGGGACAGGAGGTGAGAGCTTAGTTAAAAGTGATGGTTTTTTTTAGATGGCTCAGTTTAGAAGGGGAAATTGTGAAAAGGCGGGGGG